>CM062820.1:821691125-822207405 GCA_031772625.1 Pinus tabuliformis | reverse complement strand
AAATTACTTCAGATATGGAGGACCTTATTTCATTTTGTGGATGATTCAACAGTCTAACTGGATCATGCCATGTTTCAATTTTGAGTTGTAGAATAGATGAAGAAGTCTGTCAAACAGCCTAATCTTGGCAGACAAGTAGTTCAGGTAGAGAAACAAAGGTTCCCAAAGTCTAATCTGGACCTTGGAGGAGATAAGGTGGGAGTAGAAGTAGATAGATAAAAAAAGGAAAAAGCCAAAGAAAAGAAAAGGCAATTGAGGGTTGCAAGTCTAAGTGCCCCTCCAAGAAGAAACAAAAAATGTTAGGTGAAATAGTTGGGTAGGCAGTTGTGGTTGCAGAAGGGATATGTTCACCATTACACAGTTGTCACAAGATGTTTTGCCAAGGCAATAGATATATCAGCAAACAAGGTGGTGAATTCCATGGACTCACAGCAAAGAGCATCACTAACTTCTCTTTTCCCCCTCTACTCCATCACTAACACCCCCTTTCTAAACCCCCCACCTTCACTTATACTAACTCCTAATTCTACTATTTAGCTCCCCTATTTTACCCCTACCCCTAATAATACTAACACTAAGGTGTATAAAGCCCCAAATCTTATGTATATTCCCTCCCCTAGGCATAATAGCCGAGCATTCTTCAAAAAGGGACCATAATGGCATCTGGCCACTTTGGTGAACCTATTCCACCCCTTTCCCCTTTGCTGCAAGTCAATTTACCCTCAAATCACCTCTGCATTGGTAAAACCCCTCTCCAAACCCCTTTGGCCTATAAAATCCTTTGCAAACCTTACAAAAATCAAAATCCGCCTTCGGCACACTCCCAAATGCGAGCGCAGGTGATTTGAATAAAAACATTTGAAAAAACCATACAAAACCCATAAATTTTATATTTTCCGCCCATATTATCGAACGTACACCTTCCTCCTCCGTCAGCCGTCGGATCAAGCCCATCAGATCCGACGGTCCTCATCAATATCGGAGCACATCCGATGGCCGCACGTTATGTCCCGAGAAGATGACGTTGCGCCTTGTCATGCTTCCGCCACGCGTCAAGCGCTCACCCATCTCGGAGCTCCGTCTGACACCCTCCGCGCCGTACTCAAACCGCCCCGAGAAACCGCGGCGGTTAAGGCTATAACCGTGACCGCTACGGTTTGACCACCACCGGTTCGCCGCTGACCCAGCGCCACGTCTTTCTCCGCTCGTACCCGCCTTTCTTATTGGTCCACCTCACTGCTGACTGGGCTGCCACCTCACCGCCCCGTTGACCAGTCGTCTGCTGCCACGTCCTCCCCGATGACGTCAGCCGACGTCACGTCACCATGACCCACCAATGACGTCATGCTGACGTCATCATAAAAAGCGCCAAGTTGGTAAAAAACCCATATTTACCAATTTTACCCGTGTTTTTCGTCATTTTACTGTTGTGTCTGCTGAATGCTCTGCTTAACCGTTGCTGCCCGAATTTTCGCCAACCTGTGAAATTCGACCAAGGCGACCGCTCCAGTACCTGCGCCACACCTAACCACGACCTCTGCACGTCGAATTACAGGTATTTACCCTGCTCTGCCCTCCATACGACCTGCATTCTTCTCTAAGCTACTCACAGGCACAATAGGACCGTAAAACAAATTTTTCACCGCTGGAACCAAATTATACCTCCACCATTGTCCCTGTGAAGTCCCAAACTTCCCTGCAGAGTGCTAACAAACCGCAATTCAGTTGAAAACCCCTCGTCCTCCGTGTTCTCGGTCAATGCCCCTCTGAACACCTCTGAAATACTACCAGGAGCCAAAATTGAACACCAAAAAGAGCCTCTGTAACCAATTACCAGCAGTATTTCAATTTCTAGCTGGTAAATTCCCTTCTGACAGTTCAGAAAATCAAGTTTTACCACAGAGGGCAATCTGCAGTCTGTTTTGCCACTCAATTGTCCAATTGCAACTGTTTATCCTTTCACAAGCTATGGAGACTCCCATTGCTCTCAATATTAAGCCTATCAATGCCCCCCACCAAGAATTAGCATGGCAAGCCCTGGGAGACATGGATTACCAGATGTTGGACTGGTCCTATGGGAACTAAGTATAATATAATGTTAAATGAATGAGAGCCCAGCACATGAGTGGAGCAGATATCCTGGGAATTGGGAATCAAATTTGCCCATATACAACCTTCCCCAAGTAATCCATGCCAGAACTTATCTACAGTTGCCAAGAGCGCTATGACCCCAGCCAAAGGGCAGTCATTAGCCCCACAGGCCTAGTACTGTTTCAGATCACTCCAGAGAGTATAAATCAGATGCTGCATTTCCATACAGCCAAGAAGTTGACCCCTCTTTCCATGCAAGATTTGATAAAGAGAGAAGCAGCAGCCGAATGACCAGATTGTGAAGATCAACCAGCTATTTGTTGCACCTAGCTCTGAAGCAGTCAGAACCCCTCCCATTGGTTACCAATACCTGAATGAGTTGGGCAAGATGATGGTGGACTTGATTAGCTATGTCCTAGGATTCAGAGGACTAGAAGATGTAGATGAGTGCATATTGGCAATGCTGTCCATATTTGCCCCTGGTAAGCCTCCAGCTATCCACTATGATTATGCTACTTATATAGCTGAGAAGATTCATGACCAGTTCATGAACTTGAAGAGGGAGAGGCTGTTCAAATACACCTCCTACATATACCATCTGTTCTTGTTCAACCAGCCAGCTACCTTCTCTGTCCCTTTGAGGCCACTCAACGCCCAAGGAACCCCAAGATCAGTTGTCTTTTGGACCCCAGTGTTCCATCGTACCTCAGTATCACCTTATACATACTGTGAGTTTATTGACTTATTTGTCCATCCAGCCCTGACAGTGCTGCAAGGTGCCCCTCCTCCTAGACTGACAGAGGAGATGAAAAGAATTCTTCATTTGAACAAGCTTTACAACATTGGCAACTGGTACTTCTACCAGAATCACACAGTCATTAGGGTGTATGGATGTGAATTAAATCCATTTAGACTGCCGAGGTACGTTCCCATGAGACTGTTTGCCTTAGAATACTTCAGGCAATTTGGGAACTCAGATTACCTACACTTTCAGAGTAAAAACAAGAAATCACAGTTGAAAGTGAGAAATCAGCTAGGTCCCTTCTTATACAACAGAAAGGAAGAAGGCTGGAAAGAGGCAGACAGGATCCTGGAAGGACTCCAATTGAAAACCAGTTTTGAGTGGATTCCATATGACCCTAACCACTCTATTTCTCTCAGGAGGATCAGGTATAAGTTAGGCAACTATGCACATGCAAGACTACCTGAAATTGAGAAATATGCAAATGCACCAGACTGGGAAGAGGGCACATTAATAGAGCAAATGACTAGTGAAGAAATATTTGAGCAAGAGGCTAGAAATGTCCAAAAACAAGCTGACTTGGAAACTTGTGGACAGGTGCCTACTTCCTACAGGAGGCAAATTGGGGCAGCCACCACAACACCAGCAACACAACAGCGAACTGCCGAGCAGACAACCCAATCAGCAAGCAAGGACAAAGGCAAACAGGTGGAACAACCACCTACATTAACAGAAGAGCAGGTTGACACTTTGTTACAGCAGCAAGAAGAAATGGAAGAACGGGAGTTGGGGCAGCAACAAGATAAATCACAAACTAGTGAGCAGCAGCCATTACAGCAAAATAAAGAGACAGATTTGCCCGGATCTACAGAACAGCAGCCCCAAACAGAGTTGTCTCCAAGAACAGACATCAATGTGGACAGCTCAGTCCTCCAAACACCCCAGAAGGAGGACTTAACCAGAAAGAGAGAGAGAGAGACTCCCCAGACTTCATCCTTTATCAGAGGAGAGAAGAGACAAAGATTGAATGACTCCCAAGAGGAGGACATGGCAGTAAGGCAGGCCATGGGCATGGGCCCACCCAGTGGAGAACTCTCGGCCAGCTCATCTCAAAGAGGACCAGATATGACAATGGGAGGAGAGGTCAGCTCTTCTGGCCAGCATAGAGAGGGGCACTCAAGCATAAAGCAGCAGTTCATAGAAATCAAGAGAAGGAGTGATCCCATAAAAGTGCAACTCTATGATCACTTGTTAAAACTAGCTCCCAGCAACCAGCAGAGACTAATGTCTGCTTTTGATGTGAGTGAGGGAAAAATGATAATGAGCCATTTCATGCCCACAACTCTACATCCTCAGTCCACCTCAGACTATTTAAGAACCAACATGGAGGTTCTGGCTAAAGATATTCACCCCATGGATAAGATAGAGTTACACAAGCAAACGGGTGAAATGGTGTACGCCTCCCTGGCAGATGAGACACTGGAAAATTACAAGTTAAAGAGCAGCCTAGACAATACATCATCCCAGCTGGAATTGGAAAGAGCATCCTCACAGGCCAAGGACAACAGAATCAAATCCTTGGAGGAGGTAATCATAGAGATTGGACATGATCCCAAGGATGTCAAGGGCATCCAAGAACTGCTGAAAATAAGGGATGCTGACATGGCAGCCCTAAGAAAGAAAATCAAGCTCCCGGCCACCATCCATCCACAAACAGATGAAGTTGCCCAGCAGAGGCAAGAAAAAGATACCACAGACTTGCTGGTATCCTTATACAAGGAGCTGGTTAGGACTCAAGACCAGCTAGGGCAAACTGAAGCTGCAAAGGCAGCGCTACAAGAAGCCATGAAGCAGAAAGGGGAAGGTCAATCCTCCCAGCCTCCTCCAATAATAATAAATCTCGAGGAAACACCTCCGATCATCACTCCTCCTCCTCAGCAAACAGGAGCTACAGCATCATCCACAGCCCCACAACAACATCAGAGCAAGCTGCTACCCTAGATATGCAGAAGCTACAAGCAGAGATCCGAGCTATGGAAGCTCAAATGAAAGAGCTGGATGAGCTCAAACAGAACTTGGCTAATGTTCATGAGAGATTTGATAAAAGCAAACAAAATGAGGCAGCCAAGGAAAGGGAGGTGAAAACCCTTAAGAGAAGGATTGCTGAGCTGGAAAAGGAGCTTGCACTGGAAAGGGTGACAGCTGACATGAAAGCAGTGTTGTGGAGCAACATTGGGAGATCCATTGCCAAACAGTGGCAATACATTGAAACCATGGATGAACAAATGGTGCTCATCACCAAAGCTAACAAAGAGATACAAAGAGCAAGGGCAAGCCTTGGGCACATGCCAGAAGCAGCTACCAGGATGATCAATATCCTGAATTACAAGACCAGCACTCAATTGGCCACCATGGGAATCAACAACAGAACAGAAACAATTGCCATAGCCAAGAGAGTTGTTACTCTGAGAAACTTGATTGGAACCTTGGAAAGAAGGACACAAGATATGCAGACAGAAATCAACAGGTTCCTGGAGAAGTTTGTAACACTGCAGAACAGAGGCCTCCCCAACATTTTGAGCAGTGTGGGTAGACTGCTCACTTTGGACAACTATAATAAGAGAATTGATGCCCATGCTGTGGCAGAGATTGCAAAAGCTCCCAGCAGTTCAAAGGACACAGGGCCAGCCACGGGACAAATGATGTATGATAGAGTGGAGAACCTGTTTTTTCTCATGAATGAGATAGATCATCTGTTTGATACACCTCCCAATTTCTTTAAGTTCACAGAGGCAGATGAAACTCTAGGGGCAATTTTGGCACATCAACTGCCCACACAGGATGTCTGGAGGCATTTGACTCAGACAATTTTGACAGGACAGAACCAATAGCGCAGAAGGAAAGAAACAGGTACATACAGCGACAATTTTGGGAATTAATACCCACAGGAAAGGACAGAGGCTGAGCCAACTCAGCCAGACCAATGACTCACCACCTGCAGCAGTCAAAGTCATAATGGACAGGTCCGAGATACAGTGTACCAGCCTACAGTCGGGTTCTCCATGCATTAACTCCAAATATTCAGACCGACTTAGCTATTCCCAGTAATCTGAAATATCTTCTGACAGAGCATTAAAATGCCTGTACTATGTATTAAATGCTGTATTAAATTCTGCCCATAATATCTTAGATAGTTGGTAAAGAAGTAAATCTGAGATAACCGAGGACTCAGATATTTTGTAAAGAATGACTAGTATATATTCACCCTTCACAGCAGTGAAAAGGGTTGGTTGGTTGGTCGATATTTGATAATTCTCCTAGAAGAGCTCTGGATGATTGTAATTTTTCAGAGAAACTAATACAAAGAAAGCATGGAATTTCCAAGGCTGAGTGTTATCTGATGTCTTGTGGTGAAGGATGCATGTTACAGGATTCCATGGGTGTTGCATAAGACTATAAGTATTCTCAAATCTCTTTGTCGTGTCTGCTTTGAGTCTTTTGTTCTCTTTACTGTTCTTATGTTTACACTTGATAGCAAGGTGAATGATTAGTACCAGGATTTAAACATGTTTACCCTGGACTCAAACTGAGCTACTATAAATGTTTTCCTCTTATACAGTAACAGAATTGTAATTCTTAAATGCTGCAATTCAGAACTGTGTATTTATTATAACAGTCATTCTCAGGGATTCAACTCTGCCCCTAAGACATCTGTTTCTCCTCTTAAATCTATCTGTTGGGAACATATAATAAATAGTGAAAATTCTTTAATGCTTTCACTGTTCGTGCTAGCTGTTTCCAGTCTTTTAATCAAAATCTGTCTTATTAAACACCCAAGTGGCCCTGTAAGTCCCATCTTTCATCCCAAAACTTCAAATACATACAGCTGCAGACTCCATTGCCCAATGGTACTCAACTTCTCAGAAAACTACTTCACCAGAACCTAAAAGGAATTTTCAACCAAACACAAACACAAACACAGTGCATAATAGCTAGCCTAAAACCCTACAACAAACAGCTACATATCATAAAGAGAGAGCCCTCTCTGATCACTGTTAGGCTAGAAACAGTGATCCAAAGACTGGTTAGTGGTTACCCCGGCCGTATTCCCTTGGGAGTCATAGGGAACAACCTGGGTGTTAACATAAATGGCGACTCCACTGGGGACCAACTATTCAATTACTATCTATCTTCCAAAGCTTTCATCAAGCCTGAAACTAGCCAAGACATCTTAGGACTGTTTTTTCAGTCTTAGGGAAGAGCTAACTAGGGAAACTTATCCTAGCCTTGAAACATATATAGTCATTCCAGAGTTCTTATTTTGCCCTTGTAAATACTAAACTTCTGTATAAAGTTCTGAAAGAACACTTAGAAGCTGGCTCCTAAAAGAAACCCAAGGCATACTAGGGCACACCCTGACCCTGATCAACCCATCATTGTTGATAACCCTAATATCATCCCAAAGAACATAAGGAAACAGCACAAGCAGGATAAACCTGCTGATTCAGATATAAGGTCAGACCAACCCATCCTCATTCCCACTCCTTGCAAAGTCCTTTTTCGTTCCACACCCAACTCCCCTAGTTCATCTTCAACCCCTCAAAGTCCTACCTTTCCATCTTCACCATCTGCACATACTCACTCAGCCAGTTCTCTACTTGTTACCCATCCTATTAACCCCAGTACACCTGTTATCCCAGTTGTCCCATTTGTTCCTATCAACCCTATTAACCCTATAAACATGGCTAACAGATATGCACCATTGCAGATTCCAGCCAATGCGCCAGCCCTACCCCAAGATTATCAAACCAAACTCTCATTTTTTGATTCCCATGGCCCTTTGACAGCCATCCAGCATGCTAAAAAGATGCAAGACCACTTTGAGACCTATGAAATTGATGATGACAGTGTCAGGATGAGAATCTTTGTTCAAAGCTTGACTGGGGATGTCAGAACTTGGTTTAGATCCTTGAATGCAAATTCCATTGCAACCCCTGAAGTTTTATACCACGAATTTACTAACAGATGGGAGAAAAAGAGAGATCCCCACCACATACTGGGTGAATATAACACTATTAAAAGAGGTCCCCAAGAAACGGTGTTGGAATATTGTGCTAGGTTTAACAACATATACAATGCTATTCCCCAGAACTTAAGGCCCCCTCCTGATTTGGCCCTTTATAACTTCCCTGATGGTTTTGACTCGGATATGGCTTATCAGTTGAGAGAAAGAGACCCTCCAACCCTTGCAGAAGCCCAAAGAGTTGCAGTCACTGTAGAGGCCAACCTAATTGCCAAAAGAAACAGGGCAAAGCTGGAAAAGAAGGTTGGTTTCAAGGAAGAGCCCTCGGGCTTTGATCAGAAGTTGGATGCAATACTAAACAGCATGAAAAGACTAGGTGAGAGAGTGGAATCAGTAGAAAGAAAGTCATCCTGGGAAGCGCCACAAAACAATACTCCTAGAAACCCAAATTTTAGGAGAACACAAAACCCCAATACAGGAAAAACAGGTGCTGACCAAGATATCAGACCACCTTTTCAAGAAAATTATGCAGAAACTTCCTCAGCTAATCAGCCCAATGAAGATCCTGAGATCAATTTAATAGGGCTGGATGGTAAAAGCCATGTTTTCCTAACACAGGAAGACCATGATGAGGATGAAAACAAAACATTCCAAACACAATCAGGAGAATCCTTTGACTTCAAGCAAGGATATGATACTGCTGTATATGAAGTTCATAAGCAGTACAAACTAAGAAGTCGGACTGTGAATGCAAATCAACCAGAAAAGGTAAAGGATAAACAACAATCTAAAGAAGACAGTCATTGAACCTAATCACAAAACAAACTTACCTGCAAAGGAAGTAGTGGTTGAGGAGGTCACTGAACTTCTGCCTACATCACAAGAGCCCACAGCAACTTCATCCTCCCACCCAAACCCGAACATCACCCCTCAAGACATGGGCATGAGGGGCAGGTTCCAAAATCAAGATGAAATCCAACCAGAAGAGTCATTGAACAAGGAAAGGACTGCTGTCCGTGACCTTAAAATTCAGATGGATAAACCCTTTGACTTAGGAGTAGAGATAGGCAAGTTAAAGGTAGCAATTCCCCTCTCAGAGTTAGCAAAGCATGACATATACAAACAACAGATCAAGAAATCCCTTCAGCTCACCAACAACAGAGATGATGTAAATGTGCTAGATGACACTCCAGAATTACTGTTTGGTCCAGAGGTAGATGGAAAAACAGTAGTCACAGGGGTTTTACCTTTTTATGTCAGTTTGCATGTTCATGATAAAATACTGCACAATGCAATGTTTGACTCAGGTGCATCTCATAACCTCATGCCAAAAGCAGTCATGGAAAGATTAAATTTGGATATAACAAGACCATACAAAGACCTGTTTTCTTTTGATTCTAGTCAAGTCAAAATGCTTGGCCTGATTAAGGATTTGTGTGTGTCCTTGTTCAATTTCCCAACAAAACCATTTTGATGGATGTTGTTGTTGCTGATATCCCACCCAATATGGGATGCTACTATCAAGATCATGGGGAGCAAAGCTTCAAGGCTCCCTGCAGTTAGACATGTCATATGCAACCATCTCTGTCTTTGGACAACCAAAAAGACTTTATAGGGAAACACTCATGAAGTATATGGTTAGCAGTGAAGAGAAACCCCAAAATTTTCCAATATATGCTGTCCATTCAGACGTAGACTCTTACATCCTCTTTAATGACAGCATAGGCCTCTCGGGCAGTCACATTAGTACGGAGACATTTAAACAGAGCAAAACATCCCTCAAACAAATGGCACCTGCAAAAATTTAATCAGCCCAACAATACCCATTCACCCTCCTTTAGTTGTCAAAAATTGTCAAACAAATGATGAAGCTACCCTGGAAAACAAATGGGAGAAGATACCCCAACTCATGCTCACACTGCCATCCCATGAACAGAACCTCAAATCTCCTGAACAGCAGGATAGTCTGTGGGTCCTAGAGTTTGACGGCTCAGTTAACAAGTTAGGGGCAGGGGCTGGAGTGTGGATACATAACAAAGAGAAAGCCTGTGCACAAGGCAGGGCTTATAGATTGAACTTTAGATGCACTAACAACATGGCAGAGTATGAAGCTCTGCTACTAGGCCTCAAAATTGCAAAATCATTACAAGCGCATAGCCTCTCAATCATGGGGGACTCTGATCTAGTAATTCAACAAGTAAAAGGGGATTTTGTCACCAATGACAAAAGATTAAGGTCCTACAGGTCTGCTGTAATTGAAATACTAGAAACTTTCTCCGAGTTTGTTCTCACAAAGATTCCAAGGGGCCACAATCTCCATGCTCACAGCTTGGCAACATTTGCCAGCACCTTCAAATTCCCACTACAACCCAACAATTGTTTCACAGCAGAAGTCAAATATAGGCCTTCTATTCCAAACAATGTCAAAGAATGGCAAGTATTTGAGAATGATAGGCAAATAAACAACTTTTTAACTTTGCAACAAGAGTTTACAGGATTAAATATTGACCTTGAGACAGCAAGTCAATCTCAAATTGTTGATGGAGCAAGTCAATCACAATTACAGTTTCAACAATCTGCTCACCCAATGTCACTTAGGACAGCAAAACAATTACTCAGCCCAACCATTTTCAACAATGAAAACATTCAACAAATTAAACAAATGGACTGTGAAGAGGTGAGCAACATTGAAACTGAAATTATACAACTCAAAGACAACTTCCTCCCAGCAGGCCTTACCCCACTAGAGGACATTTTTGACTCAAATGATGTCCCCAGGAAACCAAAGATGCAGCCATTAGATGCAAGAGTTGAAGAATGTAATATTGGCACTATGGAAAAGCCTAAGATAGTCAAGCTGTCCGCCTCTTTGCCCCCGATCAAAAGCCCAAATATGTTGATCTCTTTAAAGAATTCCAAGATGTCTTTGCCTGGGGTTATCAAGACTTGAAGTCTTATGATACCTCTGTTATACAGCACACCATTCCCCTCAAGCCTAATCAAAAACCATTCAAACAGAAATTGAGAAGAATCAATCCTGTGCTTCTTCCGTCCATTGAAAAGGAATTACAAAAAATGTTCAAAGCTGGGATCATAGCACCAATCAGGTTTTCTGACTGGATTTCAAATTTGGTCCCTACAAGAAAGAAAACTGGTGAGATTAGACTTTGTGTAGACTTAAGGAATTTGAACCTAGTATCACTCAAAGACAACTATCCCTTACCCAAAATGGACCACATCCTCCAAAGAGTAGTAGGAGCATCAAGAATATCATTGTTGGATGGCTTCTCAGGTTTCAATCAAATCCTGGTACACCCTGACGATCAAGACAAAACTGCATTTACTACCCCATGGGGAACTTTCAAGTATGTGAAAATGCCATTTGGTTTGAAAAATGCAGGGGCGACATTTCAAAGAGCAATGGACATTGCTTTTGCAAAAGAAATTCATGATTTCTTGGTCATTTACTTAGATGATCTTACACCCTTCTCAAAATCTGACCAAGAACATTTGAAACATTTAAGACAGATTTTCATAACATGCAGAAAATATGGCATTTCCTTGAACCCCAAGAAGTCTTTATTTGGTTTGGAAGAAGGGAAACTTTTAGGACACATCATTTCAAAGGATGGCATAAGAATTGATCCAGAAAGGATACAAGCGATCCTACAAATGCCTCACCCTAGGAATGTCAAAGAGTTGCAAGGATTCTTAGGAAAACTCAATTTTTTAAGAAGGTTCATCCCAAATTTAGCAGAATTGATCAGACTGCTAAACAATATGCTAAAGAAAGATTCAAAGGTTAAGTGGACTGTGGAAGCAAAGCAAGCCTTTGAAAGCATAAAACTGGCTTTAACCCAAACCCCGGTATTAACTAACCCTCAGTTTGACAAAGACTTTATTATTTTTTCTTTTGCCTCCCAGCATACTATTGCTGCTGTTTTATTGCAGAAAGATGATCAAGGGAATGAAAAGCCCATTGCCTTCTTCAGCAGAGCTCTTAGAGATGCTCCTTTGAAATACCAAATAATGGAAAAACAAGCCTATGCATTAATCAAAGCTATCAAAGATTTTAGGATCTATATCCTTTACTCTCATGTTGTGGCTTATGTACCAAGTCCTATTGTTAAAGACATTCTCACCCAAGAAAACTTAGAAGGAAGGGGGAAAATGGATTGCAAACATACTTGAATTTGACATTGAAATCAAACCTACAAAGTTGATAAAAGGGCAGGGATTAGCTAAGTTAATGACAGAAGCAAATTTCCAAGCCTTAGATATAAACCAACTGGACAGTGAAACAGAGCTGGCGACTCCAAAGATCAATGTAGCCTTTGAACAATCTCCATGGTACTCTGATATCTGTTATGTGTTACAAAACCTGTGTGCTCCCCCAGGACTGTCCAGAACTAAGTCTAGGTTCCTAAAAATGAAAACATCTAAATTCTGTGTGTTAGATGAGAATCTGCTTTGGAAAAACCATGAAGGTATTTTGCTGCACTGTCTTCTTGAGAATGAAACTGATAAAATTATGCAAGAATTCCATGCTGGAGACTGTGGTGGACATCTGTACTGGAAATCCACTGTGGACAAGATATTAAGGGCTGGTTATTACTGGCCCATTATGTTCTCAGATATGAAGAAATTCACAACATCATGCCACAAGTGCCAACTGTTTGAAGGCAAAAGACAGCTGCTGCCACTTCCTTTGAGGCCCATTGCAACAGAGAGACCTTTTCAACAATGGGGCTTGGATTTCATTGGAGAAATTCACCCCTCATCTTCAGGACAACACAGATGGATTCTAACAGCAACAGACTACTTTACCAAGTGGATTGAAGCTGCCCCATGCAGACAAGCAAATGACTCAGTGATCATTCAATTCTTAGAGAACAATATACTGGCCAGATTTGGCTGCCCAGACAAGATAATAACAGACAATGCTGCTGCCTTCAAATCCAAGAAAATGATAAATTTTTGCCATAAATTTCATATCACTTTAGGCCATTCTACAGCTTACTATCCTCAGGGAAATGGTCTTGCTGAATCATCAAACAAAAGCCTGATAAACATCATAAGAAAGTGCTGGAAGAGAACAAAAAGAACTGGCACAAGAAAATAGTAAATGCTTTATGGGCAGACAGATTAACCACCAAAAGATCAATTGGGACCAGCCCATATGAGTTAGTCTACGGATTAGAGGCCAGGTTTCCCTCATCACTAGGGGTGCCAGTTATGAAACTTCTACAAGAAAGTCAAGCAGAGCCAAATGACATGCAAAGAAGGATCAACCAGATAATCTGTTTACAGCAGACCAGAGAACAAGTCTTCAACAGAGTGCAGATACTACAAGAGAAACTGAAAAAGGCCTTTGACAGAAGAACCAAAGCAGAAGACTTCAATCTAGGAGACAAAGTTCTAAAGTGGGATGCAAGAAGAGAAGACAAAGGGAAACATGGGAAGTTTGATTCTTTATGGAAAGGACCATTTGCCATCCAAGCAGTACAAGGTAATAATACTTATTTCCTTAAGAGCTTGACTGTGACTGAACCAGATGAAGGTCCTGTCAATGGCAGGATGCTGAAGCACTATTATGATGGTTCAATATGATGAGGATTCCGAAGGTTCATTGTATATATGCAATTGTATATATTCTCTTTTGATTTACATTGTATAAAGAGGTTTTCCCAAGTGCTGCAACTAGCAGCAACAGGCAGATAATATCAGAGGTTCTCCAAAAAAGAAACACACCATTTTGACAGGTTACATGCATAAGATCTCAAAGATCAAGATGGACATCCAAGGAACAAGGCAATCTGACCTGCTGTTCTTGGTCTTTCAAAAGAAAAACCATCCCCATGTGGAGCCACTGTTGGATGCCTATAGTAATAGGTTTCATATTTCATGATTGATTATTAATTTTCCAAATATGCTCTGCATTGTTAGCACAAAGATCACATATTTCCAGGTAATCAGAGGTGTGTGAAATTACTTCAGATATGGAGGACCTTATTTCATTTTGTGGATGATTCAACAGTCTAAACTGGATCATGCCATGTTTCAATTTTGAGTTGTAGAATAGATGAAGAAGTCTGTCCAAACAGCCTAATCTTGGCAGACAAGTAGTTCAGGTAGAGAAACAAAGGTTCCCAAAAGTCTAATCTGGGACCTTGGAGGAGATAAGGGTAGAAGTAGATAGATAAAAAGGAAAAAGCCAAAGAAAAGAAAAGGCAATTGAGGGTTGCAAGTCTAAGTGCCCCTCCAAGAAGAAACAAAAAATGTTAGGTGAAATAGTTGGGTAGGCAGTTGTGGTTGCAGAAGGGATATGTTCACCATTACACAGTTGTCACAAGATGTTTTGCCAAGGCAATAGATATATCAGCAAACAAGGTGGTGAATTCCATGGACTCACAGCAAAGAGCATCACTAACTTCTCTTTTCCCCCTCTACTCCATCACTAACACCCCCTTTCTAAACCCCCCACCTTCACTTATACTAACTCCTAATTCTACTATTTAGCTCCCCTATTTTACCCCTACCCCTAATAATACTAACACTAAGGTGTATAAAGCCCCAAATCTTATGTATATTCCCTCCCCTAGGCATAATAGCCGAGCATTCTTCAAAAAGGGACCATAATGGCATCTGGCCACTTTGGTGAACCTATTCCACCCCTTTCCCCTTTGCTGCAAGTCAATTTACCCTCAAATCACCTCTGCATTGGTAAAACCCCTCTCCAAACCCCTTTGGCCTATAAAATCCTTTGCAAACCTTACAAAAATCAAAATCCGCCTTCGGCACACTCCCAAATGCGAGCGCAGGTGATTTGAATAAAAACATTTGAAAAAACCATACAAAACCCATAAATTTTAATATTTTCCGCCCATATTATCGAACGTACACCTTCCTCCTCCGTCAGCCGTCGGATCAAGCCCATCAGATCCGACGGTCCTCATCAATATCGGAGCACATCCGATGGCCGCACGTTATGTCCCGAGAAGATGACGTTGCGCCTTGTCATGCTTCCGCCACGCGTCAAGCGCTCACCCATCTCGGAGCTCCGTCTGACACCCTCCGCGCCGTACTCAAACCGCCCCGAGAAACCGCGGCGGTTAAGGCTATAACCGTGACCGCTACGGTTTGACCACCACCGGTTCGCCGCTGACCCAGCGCCACGTCTTTCTCCGCTCGTACCCGCCTTTCTTATTGGTCCACCTCACTGCTGACTGGGCTGCCACCTCACCGCCCCGTTGACCAGTCGTCTGCTGCCACGTCCTCCCCGATGACGTCAGCCGACGTCACGTCACCATGACCCACCAATGACGTCATGCTGACGTCATCATAAAAAAGCGCCAAGTTGGTAAAAAACCCATATTTACCAATTTTACCCGTGTTTTTCGTCATTTTACTGTTGTGTCTGCTGAATGCTCTGCTTAACCGTTGCTGCCCGAATTTTCGCCAACCTGTGAAATTCGACCAAGGCGACCGCTCCAGTACCTGCGCCACACCTAACCACGACCTCTGCACGTCGAATTACAGGTATTTACCCTGCTCTGCCCTCCATACGACCTGCATTCTTCTCTAAGCTACTCACAGGCACAATAGGACCGTAAAACAAATTTTTCACCGCTGGAACCAAATTATACCTCCACCATTGTCCCTGTGAAGTCCCAAACTTCCCTGCAGAGTGCTAACAAACCGCAATTCAGTTGAAAACCCCTCGTCCTCCGTGTTCTCGGTCAATGCCCCTCTGAACACCTCTGAAATACTACCAGGAGCCAAAATTGAACACCAAAAAGAGCCTCTGTAACCAATTACCAGCAGTATTTCAATTTCTAGCTGGTAAATTCCCTTCTGACAGTTCAGAAAATCAAGTTTTACCACAGAGGGCAATCTGCAGTCTGTTTTGCCACTCAATTGTCCAATTGCAACTGTTTATCCTTTCACAAGCTATGGAGACTCCCATTGCTCTCAATATTAAGCCTATCAATGCCCCCCACCAAGAATTAGCATGGCAAGCCCTGGGAGACATGGATTACCAGATGTTGGACTGGTTTCCTATGGGAACTAAGTATAATATCCAAATGTTAAATGAACTGAGAGCCCAGCACATGAGTGGAGCAGATATCCTGGGAATTTGGGAATCAAATTTGCCCATATACAACCTTCCCCAAGTAATCCAATGCCAGAGCTCTACAGTTGCCAAGAGCGCTATGACCCCAGCCAAAGGGCAGTCATTAGCCCCACAGGCCTAGTACTGTTTCAGATCACTCCAGAGAGTATAAATCAGATGCTGCATTTCCATACAGCCAAGAAGTTGACCCCTCTTTCCATGCAAGATTTGATAAGAGAGGAAGCAGCCTGCCTAATGACCAGATTGTGAAGATCAACCAGCTATTTGTTGCACCTAGCTCTGAAGCAGTCAGAACCCTCCCATTGGTTACCAATACCTGAATGAGTTGGGCAAGATGATGGTGGACTTGATTAGCTATGTCCTAGGATTCAGAGGACTAGAAGATGTAGATGAGTGCATATTGGCAATGCTGTCCATATTTGCCCCTGGTAAGCCTCCAGCTATCCACTATGATTATGCTACTTATATAGCTGAGAAGATTCATGACCAGTTCATGAACTTGAAGAGGGAGAGGCTGTTCAAATACACCTCCTACATATACCATCTGTTCTTGTTCAACCAGCCAGCTACCTTCTCTGTCCCTTTGAGGCCACTCAACGCCCAAGGAACCCCAAGATCAGTTGTCTTTTGGACCCCAGTGTTCCATCGTACCTCAGTATCACCTTATACATACTGTGAGTTTATTGACTTATTTGTCCATCCAGCCCTGACAGTGCTGCAAGGTGCCCCTCCTCCTAGACTGACAGAGGAGATGAAAAGAATTCTTCATTTGAACAAGCTTTACAACATTGGCAACTGGTACTTCTACCAGAATCACACAGTCATTAGGGTGTATGGATGTGAATTAAATCCATTTAGACTGCCGAGGTACGTTCCCATGAGACTGTTTGCCTTAGAATACTTCAGGCAATTTGGGAACTCAGATTACCTACACTTTCAGAGTAAAAACAAGAAATCACAGTTGAAAGTGAGAAATCAGCTAGGTCCTTTCTTATACAACAGAAAGGAAGAAGGCTGGAAAGAGGCAGACAGGATCCTGGAAGGACTCCAATTGAAAACCAGTTTTGAGTGGATTCCATATGACCCTAACCACTCTATTTCTCTCAGGAGGATCAGGTATAAGTTAGGCAACTATGCACATGCAAGACTACCTGAAATTGAGAAATATGCAAATGCACCAGACTGGGAAGAGGGCACATTAATAGAGCAAATGACTAGTGAAGAAATACTTGAGCAAGAGGCTAGAAATGTCCAAAAACAAGCTGACTTGGAAACTTGTGGACAGGTGCCTACTTCCTACAGGAGGCAAATTGGGACAGCCACCACAACACCAGCAACACAACAGCAAACTGCCAAACAGACAACCCAATCAGCAAGCAAGGACAAAGGCAAACAGGTGGAACAACCACCTACATTAACAGAAGAGCAGGTTGACACTTTGTTACAGCAGCAAGAAGAAATGGAAGAACGGGAGTTGGGGCAGCAACAAGATAAATCACAAACTAGTGAGCAGCAGCCATTACAGCAAAATAAAGAGACAGATTTGCCCGGATCTACAGAACAGCAGCCCCAAACAGAGTTGTCTCCAAGAACAGACATCAATGTGGACAGCTCAGTCCTCCAAACACCCCAGAAGGAGGACTTAACCAGAAAGAGAGAGAGAGAGACTCCCAGACTTCATCCTTTATCAGAGGAGAGAAGAGACAAAGATTGAATGACTCCCAAGAGGAGGACATGGCAGTAAGGCAGGCCATGGGCATGGGCCCACCCAGTGGAGAACTCTCGGCCAGCTCATCTCAAAGAGGACCAGATATGACAATGGGAGGAGAGGTCAGCTCTTCTGGCCAGCATAGAGAGGGGCACTCAAGCATAAAGCAGCAGTTCATAGAAATCAAGAGAAGGAGTGATCCCATAAAAGTGCAACTCTATGATCACTTGTTAAAACTAGCTCCCAGCAACCAGCAGAGACTAATGTCTGCTTTTGATGTGAGTGAGGGAAAAATGATAATGAGCCATTTCATGCCCACAACTCTACATCCTCAGTCCACCTCAGACTATTTAAGAACCAACATGGAGGTTCTGGCTAAAGATATTCACCCCATGGATAAGATAGAGTTACACAAGCAAACGGGTGAAATGGTGTACGCCTCCCTGGCAGATGAGACACTGGAAAATTACAAGTTAAAGAGCAGCCTAGACAATACATCATCCCAGCTGGAATTGGAAAGAGCATCCTCACAGGCCAAGGACAACAGAATCAAATCCTTGGAGGAGGTAATCATAGAGATTGGACATGATCCCAAGGATGTCAAGGGCATCCAAGAACTGCTGAAAATAAGGGATGCTGACATGGCAGCCCTAAGAAAGAAAATCAAGCTCCCGGCCACCATCCATCCACAAACAGATGAAGTTGCCCAGCAGAGGCAAGAAAAAGATACCACAGACTTGCTGGTATCCTTATACAAGGAGCTGGTTAGGACTCAAGACCAGCTAGGGCAAACTGAAGCTGCAAAGGCAGCGCTACAAGAAGCCATGAAGCAGAAAGGGGAAGGTCAATCCTCCCAGCCTCCTCCAATAATAATAAATCTCGAGGAAACACCTCCGATCATCACTCCTCCTCCTCAGCAAACAGGAGCTACAGCATCATCCACAGCCCCCACAACAACATCAGAGCAAGCTGCTACCCTAGATATGCAGAAGCTACAAGCAGAGATCCGAGCTATGGAAGCTCAAATGAAAGAGCTGGATGAGCTCAAACAGAACTTGGCTAATGTTCATGAGAGATTTGATAAAAGCAAACAAAATGAGGCAGCCAAGGAAAGGGAGGTGAAAACCCTTAAGAGAAGGATTGCTGAGCTGGAAAAGGAGCTTGCACTGGAAAGGGTGACAGCTGACATGAAAGCAGTGTTGTGGAGCAACATTGGGAGATCCATTGCCAAACAGTGGCAATACATTGAAACCATGGATGAACAAATGGTGCTCATCACCAAAGCTAACAAAGAGATACAAAGAGCAAGGGCAAGCCTTGGGCACATGCCAGAAGCAGCTACCAGGATGATCAATATCCTGAATTACAAGACCAGCACTCAATTGGCCACCATGGGAATCAACAACAGAACAGAAACAATTGCCATAGCCAAGAGAGTTGTTACTCTGAGAAACTTGATTGGAACCTTGGAAAGAAGGACACAAGATATGCAGACAGAAATCAACAGGTTCCTGGAGAAGTTTGTAACACTGCAGAACAGAGGCCTCCCCAACATTTTGAGCAGTGTGGGTAGACTGCTCACTTTGGACAACTATAATAAGAGAATTGATGCCCATGCTGTGGCAGAGATTGCAAAAGCTCCCAGCAGTTCAAAGGACACAGGGCCAGCCACGGGACAAATGATGTATGATAGAGTGGAGAACCTGTTTTTTCTCATGAATGAGATAGATCATCTGTTTGATACACCTCCCAATTTCTTTAAGTTCACAGAGGCAGATGAAACTCTAGGGGCAATTTTGGCACATCAACTGCCCCACACAGGATGTCTGGAGGCATTTGACTCAGACAATTTTGACAGGACAGAACCAATAGCGCAGAAGGAAAGAAACAGGTACATACAGCGACAATTTTGGGAATTAATACCCACAGGAAAGGACAGAGGCTGAGCCAACTCAGCCAGACCAATGACTCACCACCTGCAGCAGTCAAAGTCATAATGGACAGGTCCGAGATACAGTGTACCAGCCTACAGTCGGGTTCTCCATGCATTAACTCCAAATATTCAGACCGACTTAGCTATTCCCAGTAATCTGAAATATCTTCTGACAGAGCATTAAAATGCCTATACTATGTATTAAATGCTGTATTAAATTCTGCCCATAATATCTTAGATAGTTGGTAAAGAAGTAAATCTGAGATAACCGAGGACTCAGATATTTTGTAAAGAATGACTAGTATATATTCACCCTTCACAGCAGTGAAAAGGGTTGGTTGGTTGGTCGATATTGATAATTCTCCTAGAAGAGCTCTGGATGATTGTAATTTTTCAGAGAAACTAATACAAAGAAAGCATGGAATTTCCAAGGCTGAGTGTTATCTGATGTCTTGTGGTGAAGGATGCATGTTACAGGATTCCATGGGTGTTGCATAAGACTATAAGTATTCTCAAATCTCTTTGTCGTGTCTGCTTTGAGTCTTTTGTTCTCTTTACTGTTCTTATGTTTACACTTGATAGCAAGGTGAATGATTAGTACCAGGATTTAAACATGTTTACCCTGGACTCAAACTGAGCTACTATAAATGTTTTCCTCTTATACAGTAACAGAATTGTAATTCTTAAATGCTGCAATTCAGAACTGTGTATTTATTATAACAGTCATTCTCAGGGATTCAACTCTGCCCCTAAGACATCTGTTTTCTCCTCTTAAATCTATCTGTTGGGAACATATAAATAAATAGTGAAAATTCTTTAATGCTTTCACTGTTCATGCTAGCTGTTTCCAGTCTTTTAACCAAAATCTGTCTTATTAAACACCCAAGTGGCCCTGTAAGTCCCATCTTTCATCCCAAAACTTCAAATACATACAGCTGCAGACTCCATTGCCCAATGGTACTCAACTTCTCAGAAAACTACTTCACCAGAACCTAAAAGGAATTTTCACCAACCAAACACAAACAAACACAGTGCATAATAGCTAGCCTAAAACCCTACAACAAACAGCTACATATCATAAAGAGAGAGCCCTCTCTGATCACTGTTAGGCTAGAAACAGTGATCCAAAGACTGGTTAGTGGTTACCCCGGCCGTATTCCCTTGGGAGTCATAGGGAACAACCTGGGTGTTAACAGCATAAAGGAATTTTGGGCAATGATCCCAGTGTAAGGGTAATCCTTTTTTCAAAATATGTGTATAACCTTTAGCGATTTCAGCATAATGTGGAATGAACCTCCTTAGAAAGTTAGCTTTGCCTTGGAGTCTCTAAATCTGAAGTAAATTTGAAGGTGGAGGCATGTCAAGTATTACCTGAACCTTAAATGGGTTGAGTCGAATTCCGTCCTTAGAAACTACGAAACCAAGTAGTCGACCAGAACCAACACAAAACACAAACTTGTGTGGATTGAGTCTTATCTTGTAGTGTCAGCAACGTAGAAATATGGCTCTCAAATGCTATGGGTGATCCGTCTGCTTTCGCGAATGAGCCGATAGATCGTTGAGATACGGTTGAACGATGTGTTTGATTCATGGAAGATGTAATTCATTTCCCTTTGAAAAGTTTCCCCTGCATTCTTTAATCCGAAAGGTAATTTTCGGTACACGAATGTGCCCCACGGACATATAAATGCAGTCTTCGACTGGTCCTGTGGGCGGATATTGATTTGATTGTATCCGAAAAATCCATCCATGGATGGAAATATTTAGCATCCAGCACATTCGTCAATTATCTAGTCAATGAAGGGTGTAGGATAGTTGTCCTTCAGACACGCTTGATTTGCATCCCTATAATCAACGCACACTCTAATTGTTCCTTGTTTTCTAATTACAGGAACAATATTCGATACCCAATCAGTGAGAGGAATAGGGCAAATGAAACCAGTATGCAAAAGTTTTTCAACTTCCACTTTAATGGTAGCGGCTTTCTTCGGATGGACAGGTCAAAGCCGTCGTCGTACTAGTTTGACATCTGGATACATCTTGATTTCATGTTCAACAATTCTCAAGTCAATTCCTGACATTTCTTCATATGGCCATGCAAAGACATCTCTGAATTCACAAAAGAGAGTGGAGTAAATTTATAGTTCTGATGGAAAACAAGATTTGCCAACTTGAATATTCTCTACAACATTAGGTTTGGTCGAGATATTAATGGCGATAGTTTCTTCAATATTGGATAGATTTCACTCGGAATCTACTATATTTACAGTACTTGATAAAAAATAAAAAACTGAAGGTTGATTAAGGTCGCTCAAATAATCTTCATTGTTATCTTGAATGTGGGAACGATGGTCGTAATCTTCCCATGGTGTCTCTCCTATCATCATTGAATGTATGATTCCTTCATCTGTAGAATGTATACGAGACCAAGGATCAGAACAACTACCATAGTCTAAAGACCTATCAGACCAAACACTCGTTGAGTGCTAATTCAGGTTTGCCACCCAGGCCCAGAAAATTGATTACTACAAATATTCTATGGGGCTTGGAGGCAATACCTCGTTGTGATCCGCACTATCAAATTTGTCAAAGTTCTTTCTAATTGTAGAAGACATCATATGACAGGTTTCCACTGTTGCCAATTCCGCAAGTCCAGGTGGAGGCAGGTGGGAAAAAGTACCCATTAAGGAAGGGTCTTTTAGGATACCTATTCCGACATTTTGAAGTGATTGATGACTTCCATGGATCAATGGAATGCTTCTAGTAGCTTGTGATTTGTTGGAAAAAAAAGGCTAGTTGGTCGATGATTGTGATTTCTCCTTGGAAGGGAAATGCAATCTTTCTAAATTATGTAGACACAACGGCAGCCATAGCATAAATCCAAGGCCTTCCCAGTAATTGTAATCAAGGTTTCCATCAATGACCTCGACTTCAATCTCTACTGTCTTTCCCCCCCGGTTCAACTTGAAATTTACTTAAAATCCCATACGACGTGTATGTTCTTCCACCGAATGCTTTTAATGTCGTTGATGATCGCGACAAGGGTGGTGAACCTAAAGTTTTCCAGCAACTCATTGACATAATACAGGTAGATGCCCCCTCATCAATGATTGTTTGATGAAAAATTTTATTGAGAGCTTTTACCTATATAAGGACAGCGAGTTGGGTTGGTCACTGAGGTGTATATCCTTTATCATTAAAGGCCACAAGATTGGAAATCGCTGGATCAATCCCACCTATTGTTGATAACAAAGCCTGCTTTTGGGAGGGGCAATTCTACAGTACCTCAAGTGTCGACATAACGGATCGCGATTGAGCCAAATCCTCCACTATATTATAATTCTGTGTAGCTCGAGCACGAGGATTAAATGTCGATTTATGTACGACTCCCTTTGGCAGCTTTATAGTTAATTTAGGAATAACGGGTGGAACAACTTTTGGAAAAGTTGTTGTCGAACTACTAGGTTGATTTGTAGCCTAGTTGTTTGATGATGATGGATTCCCATAGTCTTCATTCCTTGTCGATATAAAAGCATCATTTTGCTGTTTTGAGATGGATAGCATAAGCACTTGGGATGTGGAAGCATTATCGATAGCAACCAGTTTAGTTTCTGGTTTCGGAAATGTATCAGTTAACACCGTTGAGGTATTTGAAGTCTTTAAAAATTTCACAATCTCAACTTAATGTGGGCAATCTTTCGTCCAATGCTCATCGTTGCATATGTAACATGGATAACGAGGTTTCTTTTTCCCACTAGGGTTCTCAGAAGATTTTTCAGGAGTTGAATCTTCCTATTTCTTCTTATTATTTTTCCCTTTCTTCTTGCCCCCCGGTTGCTTTGGATTTTTGCCCTTGTCAGATGACATGGCATTAACCTCCGAGGCAAGAGGTTTGTCATTTTATTTTTTACTAGAAACTACAAGGGCTTTACTAGATGGAGCCTTTACGGTTTGTGTGCTTGAGGCACCGATCACACCATCACCGATGTGAGAGTCCCTGTTTGATTTAGGAGGGGGTGGAATGGAAAATTCTAGTCTAGGAGAGTCAGGAATTTTGTCATAGAGTGTGTGAGACTAAGTATAGATCAAGTCTAAATATTGGGCATGAGCAATGAATTGCTCTTTAGTGACAACTCCTCCTTTTTCCACGTCCTCAGTTATAGATGGAAATAAGGCCTTAATAATCCACTTAGCTAAAATTTGATCAGGAACATACATCTTTACCATTCAGCGATGCCATCGCCACTCATGAATATGATCAGATATGTGAGTGTTCATGGTATGTTTAAAGTTGGTAAGAAGTTCTGTTCCTGTTTCATACCTTATGGGTAACTAAAAGTGGGTTAGAAAAGTGGTGGCAAGGGCACTGAAGTTATCGAACGAAGCTCTAGGTAATTCAATATACCATTTCACTATCAAACTAGTGGGCGTTCTCTGAAAAAGGCGAAGCCTAATCGAATCATCATTTAGGGTGTTAGATGAGCACCATAAATGAAAAGTCATTACGTGATTCGATGGATCTTCACTTGGATTTCCATCGAATTTAGGAATATCAGAGGGAAGTTTATGAGGAATCGCTAGCCACCAAGGCGCATATGCAATTGGATCATTCGTTAGCTAGTTCAAATCTGGTAACTCTAGAGTTGCTACAGAAGGCAACTGTTGATTCAGGTTAGGTGAAGCATACCTAGGATAAGATGGAATCGCTTGAGCAGTAGGTCTTTGCATACCAGCATAATGTATTTGATGTTGCTAACTTTCATAAGGTTGTTGGACATAACTAGTATAGTGAGGTTGTTGATAACCGTTTTGAAAATGCGGTTGTCCATTACCTACAAAGCCTTGTTGCTCAGGTCCTCAGTAGGTTTGATATTGACCAAGCCTAAGCTGAGGTTGGGTTTGTTGGAATTGCAGTTGTTGGTATTGTACCAACCATGGTTGTTGGACCATTTATTGTTGCCCAATACTAGAAGATTGACCAAGATGCTGAGTGATAATACCCATTTGAGCCTGAGTCGTTCCAGGTAAGGAAACACTAACCTGAGGTTGCGATTGAGCCGTAGAGACAAGAGGCTGTTGTATTACAACCTGAGAGACTTAAGGTTGATTCACAACAGGCAGTGCTTGTACTTGCGACACAATCACAATAGCAGGTGTAGTGGAAATATTTGACACAGGTTGGATCGGTTGCATTGAATATACAACCCTTGGTTGTTGTGGCAGTATTGGTACCCAACCACTAGATGTAATTCCGGTTTGACCTGAATTTTGTTGTGAACTCTCATATGGTTGTTCTCCTGGAGGGAACAATGAAAAAGCATACTGCCCTCCATACGGTGGCAGTCCAGTGTTCAAAGGATATATCGGTCTTTGAAGACTGGTCTGCCCAAATTGATACTGGCATGCAGGATCAATTTTCTAAGTTTCAACATAAGAAATACTAGATGGGACTCTGGATGAACAAATAGGAATAGACCATGTCGTCGAAACACCCCCTGAATGGACTCCAGCTGGTGATTGATAGCTAGCCAAGACAAATGGTATACCAACAAACATTGTAGGAATGGTAGAAGGAATTTATGTTGTAGCTGTATCAGATGACACAATCCTAGATGTTGATGGCTACTCAGACATGTTTAGTCTATCCAAAATATTTCCTAGTGATTTGACAAGAACTTGCGATGAAGGATGATTAAAAGGACCAACTTTAGGGGTAGAAGGATACAGATGAATCCTAGTTCCAAAATGTAATGGGGTACTGGATGGAGGATCCTCTACTATCTCCTCCATGGCAACCAGTCCAGGTGGAAGAGGTAGGCCATCAGGGCCGTAAAATATTTCTATAGCCGAAGAAGGTATAGCTTCTGCAGTGACAGATACTGGAGGGGTGACACCTTCTAAATTCTGGAACTCGACTTCCATATGTTTAGGTAAATGAACTTCAGTCTTTGTTTCAACTCTAGATGGAGTTGTTTTAGGTATATAAGTGTCTACCATTACACTAGCATTAGTTCTAATGTCCTCTTGTAACTACGGAACTTCTTCTCTAAAGGAAGATGTATTAGAAATGATCGGAGTAACTATAGTCTCTGAAAATGTTGAAACAAAAGTTTCAAAAAAACCAGGTGAATTGGACTCAGTTAAACAAGACCGTTTTGCTCGGAATGGTTTCATTTCTGGAGTCAAAGACAATGCCTCGCTAGTCTCTACGAACGACGAGGTTTTGATTGACTTTCTTCCACGATTGCGAATTACTTGATCAACTCAAAATTAAGGGGAAAATAATGTTATTCCGAATTTGATAAATTTTAATGATGCTTTGACACAACTTTTCTTTTTCAATTTTTAAGAGTCGAGAGAAAGCTAAAGATGACTCTAGTCCCCTCCAATTTTTAATGAGCCTAAAGTGACAAGTGCTTAGATGGACCTTTTCTTTTAAAGAGTTGAAAAGGAATGAAAGTGACTACTCTGGAAAATCTAGACAGAGGGATTACCAAACCAATCACAAAACTGCAAAATACACCTTGGTGATAAATTAAAGAGAAATTACCAAGGACTTATGTACGGCAGTCAATCTTCCCGAATGCTATGTTCAGTGCATTGTGATCGATAGGGTGGCACACTTGGCTTCTTATGGATAAAGGATATAAGCCTATTGTGGTCTCCCAATATATAATCGATGGTACTGGGAGCAGAATTCTGTGCTAGCACTTGTCATATCAAGGAGGAGGAATCACCCAACCTTCAATGAAAATGATAGTTACTAGATTTTACGACACTGGAACACGTCTCTAGCATAGACATCTAGATGTGTTGTGTTAAGTTCCAAAGCGTTATTAAGTTCATTGAAATTTATTTTAGAGTTGATCTTGTTTAAAGTTTGCCTTTCAATGGTTCACCGCATGGTGTTGATTGGAAATTCCTAAAAATGCAATCTACAATGATAAATAATCGTTGTTTATTTTGAGCAATGAAAATCCTAGCTACTAGGGAAAGAAGATTACAATTTCTTTCAAACAAAGAGCAAAGAGCACACACTAGTGCATTTTCCTAAATCATATTTTGCACACAAACTAAATGAAAATGAAAATGCATGTATTTGTTTTTTCATTCCCCTTAATGTGAAAAAATTCCAAAAAGGAAAACTAAGTATAGCAAAGACCTGAAATATTTCACTTAAAGCGACATTTTTTACAATTTCTTTTTCAAAATAAAAAGGAAAATTAAACGAGACTTTTCAATTTCAAATATAAAATGATTTCGACACTTCAAATATCAAGAAATCAAATCAAGTACATGACAAAAATTTCAAACGATTATCCAGGGAAGGAAGATTCAACGACACTTCTCTTTTTAACACAAAACGAGAGTTACGACACTTTTTGTACCAAAATGATAAATCGATTTAAGAAAATTTTCGACAAAGGATTGTAAATGATGGACAAATACACAAAAACATTTATTAATCCTAATCAATGAAGGGTGATATATGTGATGCAAGGAGGCTTCAGTAAGGAGGCACTGTTCATAAGCAGCAAATCAACTAAACAAAACTGAAAACAAGGACAAAAACCCCAAATTTCAAAATGGAATAAGAAAGATCATCATCAGACTCAGCACACTAGGCTTCACAGAAACAGGGATGCATCACACTTTACAGGCTCGGGAGGTGCGATTCATACTGGTTCACAGTGATAGACAGTGCGATGGGCAAGGGAGCGCAACTGAAATGGGTTTTGGCTCAAATTTGCAGCTGATTTCAGTGAGTTAAGTTGAGGTATGATGGACAGTAAAGAGAAAAGTATAGAGGAATGATGTTGAGAGGTTACTGAGCTACCAAAAGGGCATCTAGAGTGCTTATAAGTCAAATGTTTAATTCATAAACTAAATCAGAGATTGACTAAAGTAGCATTCATCTACTATGCAATTCAAAAGCAAGAGCAGTTCGAAGGCTACGTGGCTGGCTTCAGGCTCTATCTATAGTTTATAAAACTACAAATAACAACAAACAAACATCTATTCATCCCCAGCGGAGTTGCCAATTTGTTTCTGGGAAAACTAGTGTCTTTTCGATCGACTAGCCCTCTAGGTTTGGAAGCTATCCTAGAAATAACAGTTTAAAGTTCATGATTTCTTCTATGTATAATAGATAAGAGAAAGACAAAGGAACCAACCTGGATCTTCTGCTTAACTCCTAACTTGATCTTTCTCCCCCTTGATAGAACTTGCAACTCCTCTCTGTACTTATCCCGCTTGGAAAGTACCTGTAGAAACACAGTAACAAAGAACCGTCAAAGCATCTTGATTTATTATATCATAATCATTATGGAATCAAAAATATAATGAACATACAATGACATTCACAAATCATAACATTCACAATTGCACAGTTATATGGAAGAAAACTCGAAGAACTTTATTAAATAGAAGGGAGAATTACAACCCAATTATCTGATCCAACATCATCCTCCCAGCATCAAGCCCTCTTCACCTCATGAAATAGCAAGATCACACCAACAATATAATGCTCCTTCCTCAAACTATCAACACTTACTTGCAATTCACAATATTCCAGCCTCTGGATCTCTTGATGAGGGATCCATTTATAGATGTGCGCAAGGGTGTGAGTCATCTTTGGGGTTTGATTAGTGTCATTCCACTTGTTACATTTGGTTCCACAAGAGGGGAGATAACTGAAGTTTATATCTCTTACTCATCCTTGGGCGAATTCAGAGAGGCAAGTGTCAGAGGGGAAGTTTCTAGAAGATTCTATGAACATCCACTTAGCAAACTGTCCCGGACATTTGTCCATCCTCACTCATCGCATCTTATATAAGGCCCAAATAGTATGCATCACACCTAAGCATTGTATCACTTAGTATGCATCACACCTGGCCAGTATAGCAGCCAGTATGGTTCAGTTTAGGCCATTTCTAGATGGTTTTTCAGGTGGAACTTTTGGGGAATGATGTAATCAGATGACCATGTTCTTTTAGGGTATGAAAAAACTCTTTTAGGGGTTAAAGAGCCCTAGTTTATCAACATATAATATTGGGGTTGAAGTGCCCAAATATGTATATAACATTCATCTAGACAAGACTCTTGTCCATGCTATTGGTGAACTAAAAAATGTGCTTATTTTCCTATCATTTGATCTCGAGTTCACTATTGAATGAACGTAGTACTTGTGGACATCCCAGAAGCCTACAGGGTATTACTAAGTAGGCATTGGTCCAACAAATTACCAGGTTATTTTGCTACCAATTGGTCACATTTATGGCTTTCATATAAGGGAAGGAATAACTAAATCTGAGTAGACAGAGAACCTTACATGAAACACACTATCACACCCTTTGAGGGAAATAATGAACTAGTTGTTTTCACAAATATGATCTTATGAAATTGCTTCTTGGAGACTAACGTAGGGTGCTACCTTGCTCAACCTTCCCCAGTTCCACCATACACACAGTTGGAACTCCTTCCTAGTCCAACTAGCATAAATGACCTTTGTACAATAGACAGTAATAGTACTAGTGTAGGGCATAGTTCTTGTACATATGATGTTTGGAATTTGTTTTTTGATAGTTCTAAGAAACATGAGGGCTATGGAGTTGGTTGTGTTTTAATAGACTCACGACACAGAAAACACCTTATCTCTAACCGCATGGAATTCGAGTGCACTAACAACACTGAGATATATGAAGCACTCATCCTGGGCTTACAAAAGGCCATTGACCTCAAGTTTGGAGTTCTTAAAGTAGTAGGTGACTCTGATATTTTTGTATAATAGGTATGAGATACTATACATTATGTGTCACCTAATTTGAAAATTTATTAATAACAGGTATGGCATTTTATTTCTTAATTTCAAGCTTTTAACATTGTATATGTTCCCAGAATGTGTAACACAACTACAAATGCATTAGAAAACGCTACTGCTAGGTTGTCACTACTTAGGGAAAGTTTTTCTGTTGAAATTATTTATAAGCCATCCATCTTTGATAATATCACAAATTTTCACGTTTTTAATGATGACCAACATATACTACATTTCATAGCAAACAATAATGTATTCAAGGATGTAGTTATCAATGAAGATGAGCATGATAAAGCGATGTACGATGCGGCTCGAGAAATCAAGGAGAACCGCATGATGAAGGGCATGGTATCGCTAGAGAAAATGTATTACTTGCAGAATCACTTTAGAGGGTTAGTCAATGTCAAAACCCACAATTCAACACTTTCACATGTCTAGACTAATCTTGGAATATATAAAGATGAAAAGTTTTTTAATATCGATACTTTCTGCACACCACAAGAGTAGCAAGTCTTCATCAAATTGTTCAAGTAGTATTGATATGTTTTTGGGTGGACATATGATAAGCTCAAAACTTACAACACGCAAATAATCTAGCATGTTATCCCAAATAAGGAAGGGGCCAAGCCTAGCAGAAGCTACAGAAAATGAATCCGACGTTTGAGACCCTAATTTAGAAGGAGTTGAGGAAGCTACTAGATGCTCAAATCATTTATAAGGTGCGACATTCAATGTGGGTGTGAAATAAGGTCCCACTAAGGAAGCAGTCCAGGAAAATACACTTGTGTGTGGATTTTTGAAATCTCAACCATGCCTCAGACAAAGACAATTAACCAGTGCTGTCAATGGAACATATATTATAGATAATATCAGGGTTAGAAATGTTTTCTTTACTTGAAAAATATTTGGGATACAACTAGGTTCTGGCCTCAAATCCTGAAAAACTTAAAACTAATTTCCAAACAAAGTGGGGCATGTTTGCATTCAGAAGAATTCCCTTTTGACTAGTTAATGATGGTACAACCTTTCAACGTGTGATGGACATCACATTTCATGGACTGATCATTCAGAGCATGGTGGTGTATCTTGACAATGTCACAGTGTTTTAAAGACGACATCTGATCACGTACGCCCCTGAAGCAAATATTTGAGCGATATCGAAAATACAAGATATATTTTAATCCCAAAAATAGTATTTTTATAGTGTCTAAGAGCAACCTCTTGGGCCATATCATAATGGAAAGTGGGATTAAATTAGACCCTGAAATGGTTAGGGCTATTACGCAGATTCCCTTCCCAATGAATAAGAAAGCCATGCTATCCTTCTTGGGGGAGATAAACGTTCTCCACAAATTCATCTTTGATTACGCTCAAATTGTGAAACCTATGTAGGAGATGATGTAGAAGGATGTAATTTACAAGTGGGACAAAAGGGAAAAGGATGCATTTTCATGTATTAAGCAAGCTATTGCAGAAGCACAATCCTTGTAGTGGCTCCAACGCTCCACTATTGGAGCTATTGGTGTTCGTTGTATACATGTGTCTTGGGAATTTTGCTTAATATATGAATCCTGGTAGCAAACACGTTCTTCATGCATGGATTATGAATATTTATAATAATATTCTTATGATTCATGTTTGTTTTCACCTGTACTAAAGTAGTTGAACTATTTTAGTTATTTTAGTGCTTATCATATTGATAATGTTCTGTAATGGTTGCAATGACCATCACATCTTTGTGGACTATTCCATTGGATGTTAGACGAACCTCTCAGGTTTGTGTGTGCTTCTACTATAGTGGTACTATTATCTCTCTATTAGAGCCTCACTTTCTTTTCCCCACCACAGTAGAAGAAACTCGACACACCTACAACCGAACACTCACTAGACACACTCACTTTATTTTCGAAGGAACATATGCATTCTAATCTCTTGCTGAAATTTAGAGCCAAGGAAAACCTTTAGGAAAATGGTAGCCAACCTGTATTTCGGATGGGGCTCCTATCCCAAATAATGTGAGGTCTAATTGGGACCACATATCGGGTAAACCCCTTTGAATGTTGCTAGGTCCAACATTGCTAATGAAAAAGAATTACACAAGCCAAATGGAATGAATCTATAGGAAAAGGTCCCCCATGGACATGTGAAGGTGGTTGTATCTTGATCCTCAGGGTTAATCTGGATATGGTTATGCCCACTCAAACCATCAAAGAATGAAAATAACTTCTTCCCTGCAAGACCTTCCAAAACTTGATCAATGAAAGGCAAGGGAAAATTATATTTCTTTGTAGGCTTATTGAGTTCCATATGGTCAACATAGATCCTCCACTTCCCATTCTTCTTGGACACTATAATAAGAGGACACACCCACTCACTATCTAAAATTGGGTAAATTACCCTGCATCCAATAGCTTTTGTAGTTATTATTTCACAATGCCTTTAAGGGAATGGTTCATTGGGTTGGCGCATAGGTTTATGTCCTTCTTTAATGTAGATATGATGGGTACAAACTAAGGGATTCACCCCTTTCATATATTTATAGTCCCAAGCAAAAGCACCAAGATGTTGCCTTAACATAGTGAGTAGTTTCCCTTATTGCTCTATTGAGAGGGAAGGATTGATTTTCAAGGTTTTGGATGGACTGATTTCCACAATATTAACATGATATTGATCAGAATTGGAAGTGATAAATTTGGCCCATGGGTTGTTCTCAAGTTTCCTTAAGGATTTATCTACTCGCTTATCAATTGGCATGATGATAGGAGGTTGTTTTTACATAAAGTTGTCAATAAGGTCATCCTCATATGGCTTCCTTCTTCCTATAGTAGTGTCTAATGTACAAACTTGATAGGGGGATGATCGATAAAAATATTCCTCTTCTTCTTCCTCTGCCCACAAAGGTAAGTCACGCTCAATAAGGGGTTGATCAGGGTGTTATAATACAAGCTACTTTGTGAGCTGCCCATTTTTAATTGCCATGTTTCCAACCCTGCAACTCATGTAAGCATCAATAGTGGCTAACCAAGGTATCTCTAAAATGAGAGGGTATCCATTAAATTTGGTTTTGGGTTGGAGGATAAGGAAATATGTGGGGTACTCCCAGAAGTTAATAAAGACCATCACATCCTCAATAACTCCCTCAGGGGCTACTGTGGATATGTATGCAAGCTATAACATTGTGGTGGTCTTCCTCAAGGCTCCTTAGAGGTTGAGATTCAACATAGTTTCCTTGGTCATGACATTGATTTTATCCCTAAGGCCAATCATTGTGTTGGGGACTACAACACTGTTAATGTGCACATCCACTACAGGGTTTCTGAGATCCAAATACTTTGGGGAGATGACCTTCCCAAGCATTAGATCAACTAGCTATCTGGCAACATTGATAGTGGGGGTATCTCTTTTTATTCTTCCAAGCCTCTTGAAAAAATCTTCCCTAATAATCTTGTTGTATATGGGAACATATTTGATGGTTTGGAAAAGGGATATTTTAACAGACATGTTCTTCAATTCTCCCAGTAGTTCAACCTCTTCTGGGGTGTGTTATTTAGGTTGGGTCAACCTTTCAGAATAGGGAGGTATATTAGCTTGGGGGGCACTACCTTCCTTATCTTCTTCAAGATATTCATATGGATAAGGTGGGTGAGCATCTAGAAGTACCTTCCCAAACCTAAGGTTGATCTCCTAGATCTCCACATCATAAGAAATATAGGATGTTCCCCATTATATACTTGTTGAGCTTGCTTATTGTTCGAGTTTAGATTGGGTTGGGTAGGAATTTGAGGTTTCATGGGTGGATTATTTTGGTGTAGCTATGGTTGAGGTGGAGAGGATGCATTAAGCCAGGTGGTTGGGCTTCCAAAGGCCTCCATCCATGTGAATGGTTTCTCCACTGAGGAGGTTGAGGTCGATATGGCTGGAAGGGTGGACTGACAGACCAAGGAGGATACTAAGGAGAATAGGAACAATGATAAGGGATGGACCAAGGTGAGTGGGCTAGAGGATGCCAAGATTGAAAGGATGCACCTTGGTTTGGATTGAAAGAAGGATAGTGTGCAACTTGCATGCCTTGTTGATATGGCTGAAGGCCTTGTGGCCTCCTTTGGTTGATAAAAAAGTTGCTCCAAGCCACCCTCTACCCGTTGGTGCATAACATTCAGGCCTATAAGAGAGGGGCATTTGCCAGGTGCATGGTTCTCCTCACAATCAGAGTAAACTTCTATGACATTCAATGGGAACTCATTTCCGAGGTGCCTCTTGGTGCATCTAGGGAAAAAGATAGCTAGTGCCCTTTCTACCTCCTATTGCTTCTTCGTAATCTACATGGTATTCATTTGTAAGGAAAAGGTATGAAACATCTCACTTTTAAATTTTTTTAGCATACTTCCTATTTTTTGTTTGATAGTTGAGGTAGAGGAAGAAGAGTTGACCAGACCTTGACTAGACCTATCTCCTTCCTTGCAGCCATAAAATGATTCTTAAATATTGTCTTGATGTATTCATAAGCTTCAGGGATTTTGGATCAAGGGTATAGTTGAGTTGAATTTTTTCTTCATATTCCTCTAAGGATTCATCTTGCCCTATGTTCATTATGAAGATCTCCTCTTTTGTCTCCCTTGATCTTCAATATTCCCTATATTTCTAATTAAAATATCGTTGCATTTGATCCCAAGTGGTGATGCTACCTCCTTCCAAGTTCATGAACTAGTGTAAGGTTGCATGGTTGAGGGTCAAAGGGAACAACTTTAGTTTCTGGTCATGAGAAGTGTAATCATAGGTTCTACAAACCACAATAAACTTGAACATGGATGTATGAGGGTACTCAGAAGCTAGGCCATGGAAGTCTGGGACAAAAGTGGGGCTTATCCTCTTCATCCTAGCTTCCCCATTGGTTTCTATGATAGGAAAAACCCAGTCTACCTATTTTCAACCATATGTTGGGTAGGTGATGTAGGGTCTTCCTCCCCTATGGGTTCTTCAAAGATCTATGGATGCTCACCTAAAGGATATTCCAACTCCTCTATGGTTAGAGTATGAGGTTCACATTCATCAAACAAGAGTGATGGCTGACTTCTTGAAGGAGTGGGGGTTTTTGGTAGAAATTTCCCTAAGTTATCTCAAACCCTAGGAGGCATCAAATAAATGTGTGGGGGGGTTTTTTATGTTTTCCTCTTTTTTTATAAATTTTCTAGACAAACAAAACTTATGCAAAGTGAAATTAAAATTGGAAAAATAAAGCAACTCTAAGTAGAAAAAATATCTACTTGGACACCTCCCCGACAACGATGCCAAAAAGTGAAGAGCTTTGGTATTGCAACAATAATGTTGCAACTCCCAGGGCTACCATCCTTAATTTATCTACTCAAGGTTCATACAAAATTAAGAGCTGACAGTGTTGTATGCACAATAAGATAAGATCTACTCAAGTTTCTCTGGGACAATGAACAAAACCAAGGTGTACAAATACCTTTTTACAAACTAAATCTAGACTTTGCAAGAATGCAAGAACGCTGCAAAAAAGGAAGTTCTAATCTACTTGTAGAAATGGAAATGTTGCATAAATGTAAATGTTCATCTACTTGCATGAATGTAAATGTTAATCCAGTTGCAGGAAATGTAAATGCTAATCTACTTGCAGGAAATGTAAATATTGCAGCAAATAAAAGTATAGTCTATTTGCAAAGGAAATGCCAATAATTGGAATGGAAACCCTAGCTTAGGAAACATAAAATAGAGAAGGAAAATCTTATCTATGTTGCATAAAATAAATAACTTGAAATCAACTCTCAATCTCTATTCAAAAGAGATCATATACTAGTAACAAAGTTCATTAAGTGCTTCAAAAAGTAATCATGTAAACCATTATTGTACCATTCAATTCATGAACTTGTTTACTAACCGTAATTTCAAAAATGAATTGTAGTGGTGAAGAGACAAGTCCTAAGTTGTTTGTAGTCTTCCTAAAACTTGGTTTCAAGTCCTATGGGGCATCATGAAGGGAGATGAGGCAAAAAAGAAGCTTTAAGGACAATTTTGGTCAAGTTTGGAGAGATTTTACATGGTGCTATAGGATGCTACATGATTGATACTAGATGTTACAGGATTGCCATGTTTTTCCACAAGATCAAATCCGAGAGCATTCTGAGGGCTTAAAAGGTGATATGAAGGTGATGAAGGGTAGTGGAAGGTGAAATAAGGTTGTATGAGGTCCTTTCCAAGCTTCATAACCATTATGGGCCCATCTTGCACAAGGAGAAATTCACATGGTGGCCTTGAACAAATATGAAATGAACTCTCAGTGAAAAATGTTTTTGAAGAAGTTATTGAGGGAGGAAGGAGGGTGATTATAGTAGGTTGACAAGTAGGAATGATAGTTCTATGCCTAGAAATCCGACAATATGACTTGCACGCCACAAATATCACTCAATCTTGCAAAACATCTAAAGCATGCTAATTGTGTCAATTGCAAAAAATTAAAATAGAAAGGAAAGGATGATTTGAATTTATTCAAGATCTTCCTACTTCATGAAAAATGAAACCTATCTTTTTATTCTTTCCAATACAAGGCTCACAACCACACTTTCCAAGAGAGGTGATTGATGAATCTACAAAGGAAACTTTTTATATAAACAAAACTTGCAAGAAAGGAAATACTGCTAACCTAAGTACAAAAAAGAAAATGCATAAGAAAATGTACAAATGAGAGAGACTAGAGTGCTTCAGTTGGGCCCTCACCCAAGGGAACTCAACCATCTAAAACACACTCAAATTTAAGGCAACAAAAGACTTCTCATTGATCTCAAAAAGTGTTCAAGTACATGGAAATCGAAATGACAAGTACAAGCTCTTATACCTAGCAGTCACTATTCTTCTCTAAAAATTCAAATCCTATTGAACCCTTGGGCTTCTTTATTTATACAAAAATCGCTGAGGGGAAGACTCCTTGGAAGGTGGATTTATTCCCTCCAAAATCCATAAAAAGGTGGATCTAGTTCCGTGAGGTCATCACAATCATTGAATGCATTAGTTGTTCAATGGATCCTCGAACTGTAGGTGAGTAAATGCGAAGACCAAGTTGAATTGTAGGTGAGTAAATGTAGGGGAAAATCCTCCCACATATCCTCCAACTTCTTCCAATGTACTTTTGCACAATAAATAAATCCTTTTCGTGCACATTAACCATGTTAGGCCACAAGATATGATAAACATCCTTTAATCTTCTTAATAAACGCATTATAGTAAAAAAATGTGTTAGAAAATGGAAGGAGAGAGGAAAATATATGCTGAAGGATGACCAATAGGTGTTGTTATATACTTATTAATGAGGCCCATCAAACAGTTAGGGGGTCTCTGTAATGCCCTATAATAACAATAACAATAATAATAAATAAATAAATAAAATGCCCTATCCGTAGTCCTGTCTAGTTCATCGTTTCCCAGTCAAATATAGCTGTTAGAAGGTCTAGTTGCCTATTCCAATATAGTTGTTGGTAGATGATCTGCTCTTCTATTTAACTTGTAGCCAGGATCTGGTTCTTCAACTTGTCCTAATGATGAACCACACTCGTTGGTTCGAAACGTGTCAACAAAAGCATCCCAATGTGATTTATGACAAAAAATCTTCTCATAAAACTTGATATGGATCACAGAGGCCTAAGTTCAACAAATAAAATAATATTAATATAAGTGAATACATAATAAAAAACAAAGAAAATATAATAAGAGTAAATAAACAAGGGCTACATAGTAGCTAGTACCTACAGCTTAGTTTAAATATAGTTTTATTAAACTAAAAAACAATAAACACAAAAATAAAACAACTAATAAAATATTGTATTGTTGAATGTCATCATGAAAAATTAAGAAATATGATTAACTAATATAGTTTTTATTAACATATATATATTTTAATATATATGTTTATTATATGCGTGTGTGTTTTATTTTTATTAATATATATAATTTTTTATAATTAAATTTATTAAAATATGTTTTTAATATAATAATAAGTCACCTTAAATTGAAAATATGGAGAGAAAAAATTATAAGTCATGAAAATGGAAATAATAGAAAAAATAATAAAAATAAGAAAGTTAAATAAAAATGAAATAAAATAAAATGAAAAATTAGTAACTAACAAAAATGGAAGTTACTAAACAATCTATAATAAGACCTCAACCAATCACCTTACAAATAAATAAATTTAAATAATAATAAAAAATAACAAAAAATGAATTCCTAATGTTAAACTATGGATAAGCAACATAAATTTTTGGTCAAAGACAAACTAATATGCAATCAAAGGCAAAACCGAATGTGTAATACGAGCAATGTATAATAATAAATAATAAAGGAAGTATAATAATAATAAATAAATAACGACTCCTGATGGAAGAGAGTTGAGAGAGCTGGGGCAAGGACGTTGAACCCTAGCTGCCTCTGCTCCTGGTTTGTGCCATTGCTTCTTGGCCAGGGATCTGGTGGCTTCCGCATCTGCTGATGATACTCAATGGTGGAGTACTAGAATGAATATTTCTAGGAGTTGGAGTGTTGAGGGAGCGGGGGCATGGAGGCTGAGCCGCCTCTGCCCATATTCCATGCCGTTGTTTCTTGGTCGGGTCTCCTGGGGCTTCCAAATGATGCTTTCGATGCTTGGTGGTGGTGTATTGCATGTGGGTTCTGGTATCTGCCTGCTTCAGGGGAAGATTTTTGAGGGAGCGGGGGAAGGGTGGCTACCCTGGCTGCCTCTTCCCCTGGTTCATGCCTTTCTTTCTTGACTAGGCCTCTGGGGCTTCCATTTGCAGCCGTCGTTGATTTTTTGCAGGAGTATTCCACGTATGCCTGTGTTATTCGGCATCGAGGTTTGTTGTGCGTGGTCTAGATGGTGCGCATTTGTCGTCACCTCCATGGGTGCTTTCCTGGTGCTGCACTACTGATTTGTAGTTGTAGCGGGTTTAGGGCTTATGCCATGTTTCTTTCTACAAGTCTGTTTTGGGGCATTTTGGTACTGGGCGGCCTGTGCCTTGATCATATGTTGGCTTTGGAATATTTGCCTTAGCAGGTGTATGCGACTGTCACAGGTATTCGCCAGATATTGTTTTGCCTCTTTGGGGTATTTGGGCTCCTTTTTTCCACGATTGATGGGTTTTTAAAACCAGTTTATTTTAATGTTTTGAAATATGTTTTTTTGGGCTTTTTAGGGGTACTCCTTTTGGAGTTTTGCACTGTAAGTGGCTTATGCCCACTATAATTGATATGCTATTTGCATCTACAATGTGTAATTTTTTGATTTATCAATGAAAATTATGATTTTTCCATGGGAAAATAAATAACAAATAAAGAAGAGAATATAACAATAGTAAATAAAATAAGATAGTAAATAATAAACTGGAGTTCTAAATAAATATATATAATAATAATTTATAAAAATAGTAAAAATAAATAAAGTTACAAACAATAAAAAGAATAAAATAAGAAAGAGTTAATGATTAAGATCTTCCGTGAAAATCACATGGAGAATTATTGGTCCAATGTTCAAAAGAATAATTAATAACAAGGAAGGTTAATAATATATTCCGTAGTTATTTTTGACTTTTTTAAATTATTTTTTTCATGTTTTTTTTATAATTTATTCCAGTTTATATATATATATATATATATATATATTCATTTTCCATAATTTAAGCAGTTTGTTGATCTTGCTCCTTATCCTGGTCCTGATGATGAAGGTTTGTTGAACAATAATTCTCCATGTGATTTATCTTAATCATTATATCATGAATCACAAAAACATAAGAAAGAATTAAATTAAGAGAAATATTGAACTAAGTAAAACTTAAAATAAAGAAATAAAAGTTGCATATTGACACATGGAATGTGTGCATGCAGACCCCTTACCATTTTTTGGTCTATTTAATGGACGATGAGGAGGATGAGATTCATCCATTCATTCAAAGTCACAATTAAGGAATATCGTTGTTACATGTAAGTAGTCTCTATTCATTTTTTCATGAAATTCTATGCTAATTAGTTGTGTGTTGATTATTAACCACATGATTGATATACTAAGTTGTATATTTTAATTTTGGAGTTGTTACATATGATAAGTTATTAACCACATGATTGATATAATTAGTTGTATATTTTAATTTGGGGATTGTTACATATGGTATAAGAGCAAGTTTCAATTCTATTGGACCTTTGGGCTTTTATATTCTTATTAATTAACTTCAATTTAAAATTAATTAAAAAATAATAAATTATGCATTGAAATTTACTTGCATACTAATTTAGTTAAACAGACAAAATAATTTATCAAACAATTTGCAACCTTAACACACTTTTAAAATTTCTAAAAATCCATGCATATCACAATTTGACATTTATTTAATGAAAATAATATATATATATATATATATATCGAAAACCTTACCATGGATCTAAGAGCTTAGAATTTATGCTTATCTTGTGCTTATGAGTTAGGACCTGGTCATTACAACCACCCTAAACTTATCCCTTGTTAAACCTAAGCTGAGGTTATTACAACAACTATCGGCTCACATCTTGCAAAACGTCGAGAGCGCACTGCCTTGAGGTTATTGAACCTACTATTTATGATTTTAATTTAAATGAACTTTATAAACTTTACACATTGGTGGTTATAAACATGATATCTTAATATTATTGCATCCATGCAGGTTTTATATATATTATATTTCTTTTTATTAAAAAAATAAAATAAAACAAAAAAATATAATTATATATATATAACGTTTTATTTTAATTAGTTATATTAGCACCATCGTCGAGGCTCTAAATGGCCCCCGCACAAATTTCCGCTCCAACCAACACGAGCTCCACACTCAAGCAAATTTAACCCTGCTCCAACCTCTTATCCGGCCAAGTCGAAAACCCCTCTCGAACCCACGAGCCATCGAAGTACTTGTGCAGACACCAATTCAGCACACGGCTGAATCACGGTGCCAGATTACCTCCAAGCCCACGCAGCTAGAGTTAGTCCTTAGCCTAAATCTTTCTCCAAGTAAAACCCACAACCTACTTTCCCACTCATACGTATCGCTGGGAAAGACCCTCAGATACCAGTGCAGCAAGGCATGAAACATTTCTAGCCTGCAAATTATCTTTCTGGAACACAGATTTAAGCCAGGTTATAAAGGAGCTAGAGCAAATTCTAGCTGAATCCACCATATCTTGATGCTCGATACATTCCCACATCATTATTCGTCAAGCCCATAGGATTGTGGGAAACCCACTTCGTTGCTCATAATTAAAATCAGATTTGAGATCCCTCCTACCACTATTTTTAGTATTGTTCTTTATAATATTTGCAATTGCAGGTATTGATACCAATATACATATGTTCGGGATGTGTGGTTTGATGGTAAGTTTATTTAGGCGAAGCCCAGAAGATTACAGTTCAAATTTCATTGACTACATTGACCTGCTGTGGTGGCACTCCAGAAGCAGATGCCCAAGAATCTTAGTATATTGACTTGCAGGTAGTTGGATGTACTCTTGGTGTTATAGTGACAGCTACCAAAATTGATTCTGGATCTCCCTTAAATTAACATTCGCAGTTACCCATTCACCATATAAAAATTGTTTCACATAGATTTAGACTACATACTAATCTTAGTTTTATGAAATCTTCATACCATGCATATTTTTCTCGTTTAACCACAAAAAAAAATGTTATTGGTGACCTGCACGAAATCCGTTTTAAAACAAATCACTCCAAATATTTATACAAAACATTGATTATAAATAATTTGCATTGGTTGAGAATACAATATTTAGCTTTGGATAATGTCTCACTTAAACAACAATTATTTTATATATATCTATATATATACATATATTCTGGTATATGTGGTTTTCGAGCATTGCAACTAAATCATATCAGACATGCTTGATTAAAAAAAAGTGTTTTTAATATCTCCTTTAAACATTGAAACATGACAAATGGATGGTTGATGTTTGTCCCATGATTGAAACATTTTCTCTAACTTACTGATCTCATTACCATATTATTTGCGAAGAAAATTGTGATAGGACAACATTCACTTGTAACATTTATTATTACTAAAGTTGGAATATCATAATAAATAAATTTTGTTGCAAATTCGTGGTGCATGGGCGAAAGTGCTCTTAAAAGGTTGTTAGTCCTTGTGGTTTGGCATGGGACATGTATCTGGAAACAATTTTTTAGCATTAGTTTGTTCACTTTCTATTTCGAGTATGTAACTTATACACATTTAATCCGTTAATTATATGGTAATTTATTTCATCTTTTTACTTGGCCTATTTCTAAGGTGGAGAGGCTATAAACATATACCATATTCAAATGTGTCTTATTCATATTTCCGAAATGTAAATTATTGTTAGCATTAGTTTACAGTTATTAAATGTTAATGCTAATGAATGTTATCTTATTATAGGAAAGCTAAAGAAAAACTCATTTAATGCCTTTGAAGTTTCCAGGTGGTGAACTATGAACACGCTGTGGTGTCTAGAAGAAGTCGCACTAGTGCCACCTGCCATTCCCATGTTATGGCATGTAGAAATTAGTTGGTTCAACTAACACGAGGTAACCAACACAGGTCACAAGAAATCTGATGCGAACAATAAGGGTGTAGCGTGCAGGTTAAACAATTAGTTGAAGGTTGCAAGGTGCAAAGCTAACTGTTTGAGCGACATCCTTGAGCATTATTTCATAAGACGGTTTTATATAAGAAATGGATAACAACACTCACAATTGCAAGCAACAAAAATTTCTGGAACAAAAAAATCAATTATTAACATACCTGCAACTACTGTATGCTCGTTGAAGTTGATAAGAAATTGTGGTTTACATGCAAGACCTCATCCATCATTTCCATGTGAGCCGGTTCCCAATATCCAACACCACTAGTATCATTACATGAAGTAATTTCAACAGTGCTTTGTAGTGTGAGGACCCGGTGTGAGGACCTGGTTAATGGCCTCACTAAAGTTGATGTTCGACAAGTGACTGAAGTGGATAAAGATAGTTTCTAAGCTGTTGTTGATGTGACTGGTGATAAGATGGAGGGGTTGGACATGTATGCCCAATGGTAATTTTTCTGTACTTTGTTTCTAAACAAGCTAATTTTTCTGCTAATTTTTATGTATTTTGTTTCTAAACAAGATGAGAAGTTCATTGATCCCACGGGCACCTCCATGGCTTATGGCTAATATTAAAAAGAAGATGTCATTTTCGCCCTTATTCCATAGCATCTACATTAAGTCATTCCCTCATTTGGTCTCGTTCCCTATCTGTGTACAATATTTACACCGTCTATTTATCCCTTTTGATTCAACCAACTAACTATGCCTTTGGGTGGGGGGAATTACTTTTGTACTTTTGAAAGAATTGAACTTCAAGAGAACCTTCTTTGTATCTATTATTTCTATCCCCTGGCATTGCAAAAATTCTTGTTACTTTGTTCCTTAAAATAGTTTATCTCGCCAAACACTTGGAGAATGGAGGAATTTTTTAGACTCACATAAGGACACTCTCTTGTTAATCCAGATGGAGCCATTGATCAACTTAACAATTTCGTATGCTGTATAAAATTTCCTGTGCATGGCCTTGGTTTCTTCATATTTGTTGTTTTCTGTGGTAATATCAGTTAGTAATATAGAGAATGCTTCCATTTGATTTACATTGCAGTGGTGAAGCTTCCCAATTTCATGCCAAGTTTTCTGAAATTGTTGGCTTGGGCTTGAAGCACAATGTTGAACTGAAGAGGTATTATGAAGAACCTTGCCTCTATCTAGACTTGGATGTAAGCAACATATCTTCCAGATTTTTATAATAAATAGTGAAACAAATTTTCTTATATAACTATTTGTAATAATTTTCCAAGATAAATTAAAATATACATGACTTTCTTCTATTCCAGAACAAGTTAAGCTATTTGTATGCAACAAAGCAACAATTAGAATACTAGTGATTACAGTGATTACCCCATAAACTGCCTCTAACCCGTCAACTATTTGTGGGTAGGTCAATTGCTCCCCGGGTAGGTCAATTGCTTCTCTTTCACTGAAAACTCTGGAAAACACAGATCAACTGAATTGCCCAGAAAGGCACGGTTAAGTCATGATGCTAGACTTTCCTCAAGACCTAGAATAGCCAGACTAGAAACCCAAGCCATATGCTAGTTTTATTTTACTTACGATTAGACTTACGATTTTGATACTTAATATACTACTTTTTGATACTTAGTAGACTACTTTGGCCTCAATGCAAACTTTAGTCCAGGGTATTTCAACAAGACCCACTTGGAGATTAAGCTATGTGTCGAATTTAGTTTGCTATGCAATTGATCTTCGAATTCATAGAAATCCTTCCTATGATGATTCTTGGCTAAGTGGGGCGGGAACACGTAGGCCACATGCAAGCCTAGCGTGTCTATCTTACAACTTTTATGTTTTTAAACTAGGTTTAATATTTATTTTATTAGTTTTCATTAAATTTTTAATTTATAATTTCAATTATTATGCATGTTTTACAATTTCAATTAGTATTCATGTTTCCAAAGGCCACTGAAATCCTTTCCTTCATTGTGTCCCACTAACTTGTCATTATTGTTCTCTTTGTTAAAGCTGCTCCAAGGATTAAGTAACTCTGATGTGTTGAGGCTTTTCTGTGCTAATGCATAAGCACATAGAAGCAGTCTATTAATGGAGATCTCGTGGTGCTTCGATCAGTCATTCAATTTGATTGTATTAGCTTCCTTTCGCGCGGTTCCAGTCCTAGTGGATCCACCGTCATCAGTAGCATACTATTGGATAATAAGCCAATGCTAGTTAAAGCGCTAGTTTGAGATACTCCACAGGTAGATCCCTGGTTTTTACAATTCCATATTGAGAACCTATTCCAAAGCTAACAACAGTTCCAGTTGTTTACCACTTGGTTTAATAAGTAATGGTTGTAGGTGCAATTCCTTAGCTCGGATACAAATTTAGTTCTCTATCCTCAGTTATAGAGCTATAGTCTGTTCTTATAGAGATAGTTTGAACTCGAGTAGATTGAAACAAAGATTGAGTTCCAAGGTTGTTGAAAGCATTCCACTCTACTCTATAAACGTAATAGAGTTTAGTTTGAGAGAATCTCCCTCATTCTTGGAAAAGCCTGGATACTACCTCATTTCTAAACATTCACAGTTCTCAAGTTGCCTCATTTCCAAACATTTTCAATTCTTAAGTTTCTTGAAGTTTAACCCAATTATTCAATTTTGTTCTTCATTCCTTGGAAAAATCTCAGACAAGTTCCACCCTGTCTCACAAGATAATTCCTCACAATGGAGTGGTTCCACTATTGTTACTTTCCACCCTTGTATCTGGGCAGGCCCAACATGATCACCTGCCATTCTCAGAAGTGCACAAAAATCAAGGATTTATTCATTTGATTGGGCTAAATATCTGGAGAATGCTCTATCATAAGAGTAGTTGGCATACTAAAATGCATCATCTGAATTTGTGGCATCATCAAAATGTGGTATCAAGTTGTTGATGTTGTTCTCCTTTCCATGCTTTCCTTGTAAGTTATTTGTGTCTCTAGTATTAGTTTATGTGTGGTTGGGCCAGGTTACTAGTTAATTTGGCCAACAACGTGATTTGATTTAATTTTTGCAATGTACATTTTGATTCAGTCTTTTTTAGGTTTCAATGGGCATATTCTAATTTCTTTAAAATGTAATACTTATGATGAGCCTATAACATAAACGAGGCAGCCTACATAACAACATATATTTATGCCTCTTCTCTTTTTCATATTAATTATTCTTGGAGGTAGTATTTCCTAATTTCCTTAAATTTTTTGCAGCTTTCTATTAGGTGTTGAACCAAATCTAGTTTTAAGAAAAGTATCATATTACAACATATATTTATACCTTTTCTCTTTTTCATATTAAACATTCTTGGAGGCAGGATTTCCTCAATTGTTTTGCAACTTTATATTATGTGCTGATTTTGGCTTTCACTTGAATAGTTGATGTTAATTTCACTGTCCAATTTCTAAGCATGATGATTTTGAACCAAATATGTTTTTAAGAGAAGTTTGGTATCTTTTATTTGATTCCCTTGATGATTTTTTCTTTATTTCCAGTAACTGCTAGAAAGAAGCTCAAAACATAGTTTTTGGGTTTTCTTCTATATGATAAAAATACTTGCAATCAATAGCTTTATGGTCTTTGGTTTCTTGCCTGTGTTGTCAACATCTCAAAAAATGATTTTTCTTCTATATGATAAAAATGTTTGCAATCAGTAGCTTCATGGTCTTTGCTTTCTTGATACATGTTGTCATTATGACTTTGAACCAAATTTGTTTTTAAGAGAAGTCTGGTATATTTTATTTGGAAAAAGGCTAGCTAATAGCCCAACCAACAAAGTTCTTTTCTAAGCCAACAAAGTTTTTTCCGAAGATACTATATAGTTCCTATTTCAACATGCTAAACGTTTTCTTGAAGCTCCCCCCTCAAGGCAGGGACTTGCTGCGGTGCAATGCTTCTTGTTATAAGATTGAAATATCACTAGTATGAGAATTAAAAGAAGAAGGTTGTACTTCAATAAAAAGATGCTTTTTAATTATATTAAAAGATTATAAAACTTTATGTTAATGAATAGTAGAAGTAATTAAAATTAATAAAAATGTGTTATATTTTTAATGTTTAATAGATAAGGTATTAAAATTAATATACTTGTTATACTAGGATATCAAATTAAAATTCTAGTTAAATAAATAGAGTTATATCTGTAAGTCATAATATTGAGATTAAGAAAGGTCGGTGGAGGTGGCTGGTTGGTAAAGTCAGACTCGTAAAGATAGTAAGGTCTTGTGCTCAAACTAGAGTGAGGGTGTTGACTAATCGAGGGTGTTACTTATTTCCTGGGCCAAGCCTGCTCACATTTTGGGGTTCAGGAGCTAATGGCACGGGTCCTAGTTTGAGTGTTGGGATAATCATCTATGTTGGATGTTCAATGGCCTACGAGGAGGAGGTGGCCCCCCCTCCACCCTTGCATGATTCATCTGTCGATGTCACCATCCAATTTCTGGTGGCCTCCCTTCCTAAGTGCGCACGTCTATCAGTTGTTGTGTCCAAGTTCATTAAGCTCAACGATGATGTTAAGAACATTTCCTTGTCAGATGGGGCGTGTCGAACCTCCCTTGCTTATGCCAAGAGAGATTTTATAGGTAAATTCAAGGGTATGTGGCCTTCTCCAAGGTCGATGGAAGTCTGGATGGGGAAACCTTCGAAGCCTATGATGAAGGGAGAGATTTCTCTCTCAACGGTAGGTAGTGGGTTCTTCATTTTTCTATTTGAATGAAAAGAGGACAAAGATGCAGTATTCTGAAATGGGCCACACTTCTTTGGCTTTAGAGGGATGTATTTTAACAAATGGACCCTTCACTTCAATCCAAACAATGGCATTCCTACTACTATTCCAGTATGGGTCAAGCTTCCATGCCTTCCAATCTCATGCTAGAGTCACAACTGTCTTTGGGCTATTGGTAATGGGGTAGGGAAGTTCTTGGACAAGTCTAAACCCAAAGGATCCCAATTTTCCTATGCAAAAATATGTGTAGAAGTAGAGTTGGAGAAGGGTTTCCGATCGAAATCAATATAAATCCAGAAAATGGAAGCAGAGACAAGTTCTAGACTATGAAAAAATTCCATTCAAATGCAGACACTGCCACGATTAGGCCATTTTTCCAGAGACTACGCCAAATATGGGAAAGACAAAATTATGGATGCTCCAACAACTCAAGAGGAGCAATGGAAAAAGCCAAAAAGATCTCTGAAAGGAATAGGAATGATGCCAAATTCTTGAGGTCCTGAGACCAAAAACACTGCTCCTTCCTCCTTGAACCCCTTCAAATTATTAAGTGATGATGAAATGTAAATGGAAACTCCCCTTCAACAAAACGAAAGAACAAGTGTGGAGGATCTTTAGGTAATTGAAGAAGGGGAAATAGTAGCAGAAATTAATCCGAAGGAAGATGTGGGTGAAGCCACCCCTCTGAAGACTGTTCCAACCCCTGACAATCCGAGCTCCATTCCTGGTAGTTTGCTCAAGGATTCAAAAAGAGTTGTCACCCAGAATATGTCTCAAAATTTATCCTAGGCTGATGAATGTAGTAGTCAGGAAACTGATCCCTCGAAGAGAAAAGGAAGGCCAAACAAGAGGGAACAATGAGAAAGAGAAGAAGAACTAAACAAAAATCTTGGGAACTAATTAGTAATTTCAGAAATTCTCAAAGGGAAACGAATAAACAAAGAAGGAAAGGATGGTGGACTCTCCCCCTCCATTCATAAGTAATGAAAGTAATATCCTAGAACATAAGGGGGCTAGGGAACCTTGCTAAAATCCTAGTAGTAAGAGACATAATCAAACAAGAATCTCCATTGGTGGTGTTTATTCAAGAAACAAAGCTAGAAGAAGTGGAGGTTCTAAGAGCAACTGGAAATTTCTAGAAAGATTGCTCTGGGTCAGTCCAGTCTTCAAGGGGAGTCTCAAGAGGGCTTGACATATTTTTGTCAAACAAAACTTTCACCTTGGTTTAAGAAATAAAGACAAAGTCCTGGGTTATGGCTCTTTTGGAGGAAAGAGATTCAAGGGAAAGAATCCCCTTCATAAATATTTATGGTCCAATTCTATATAGTGAAAAGGCTGAATTCTGGGATTCATTAGAAGCTCTAAATGAGAGAAACCACCACATTAACAGTATAATGGGAGGGGACTTCAACACAATATTAAATATGACAGAGAAAAGAGGAGGGACTTCAAATGGAGGAAAAATTAGAGGGATGGGATTTGATTGATATCAAGCCCAAGGCTGAGAAATATACATGGTCAAATAAACGGTATGGGAATCACTTTATTGCTACTCATTGGGATCACTTCCTATTTCACAATGACTGGCTCCTCAAAGGCTTGGACTGCTCCTCGACTATTGAATCTCAGGGAGACTCAAACCATCGACCCATCATGATCACAATGGAAAAGACTGAAAATCTTGGACCACTGCCCTTCAAATTCAATGCAGACTGGTGCTAATATGAAGAGGTTGGGGAACTGGTAAGGTGGACCTGGTTCTGCCAATTCCAGGGCTCCCCCAGTTATGTTTGGGAAACTAAGCTTAAGAATGTCAAAAAAGAGTTGAGGAAGTGGCTGAAAGAGAATTACCAACCCCTAGGGAAAAAAAGGAGAGACAAAGTTCAAGAACTAGAAGAGCACTATAAGATGATGGAGGAAGCACAGATAGAAGGAAAACACATCCAAAAGGAAAAGGACCTTTCCACACAGATCTTTAACCTAAGTAGGCAAGAAGAAAATCTGTGGAGGTTTAAATCTCACAGTCTTTGGTTGAAAGTCAGGGACTCCAACACTTCCTTCTTCCACAAACAAGCGATGGCTCGGGAGAATAGGAACATAATAAGGGAGATAAAGCCCGATGGAAGGCAGAAAGTTAGCTCCTTTGTAGAAATTAAAATGGAGGCCTATAATTTTTTCAAATATCTTCTCCATAAAGACAATATTCCTCTAGACAGTGCCTTCGAGTTTCTTCAGGCAATGCCACAAGTCATCCCTCCAACCAATCATGCTCTTACAGGTGAAATTATGGAAGAAGAAGTCCGAAGTGTGATATGGACCTTGGAACCTGAGAAGGTACCATGCCCAGATGGCTTCTCTATTTGTTTTTATCGAATATTCTGGAACACCATCAAAAAGGATCTTATCAAAATGTTGAATCATAGCAGAGTAAAAAAGAAGCTCGGGGGAAGCACCAATTCATCCTTCCTGGCCCTAATTCCAAAAGAGGTCAATCCCACCTCCTTTTCAAGATTCTGACCTATTTTGTTGTGCAACTCTTCCTATAAAATCTTGACAAAAATAATCACCAACAAGATTAAGCCTCTTCTTCCTTCCCTTATCTTTGAGAACCAAGGTGGCTTCATGTAACATCAGAATATTCTCAATGACATCATTCTAGTTCATGAGGCAATGCACTCTAGTAAAGAGGTGGGAGAAGCTAGAATGGTTATCAAATTGGATATGGAAAATGCATTTGATCAGGTAAATCACTCCTTTCTTTTTCTTGTTATGGAAAAATTAGGCTTTAGCAATGAATTCATTTTATGGATTAACGCTTGTATTGGCTCCCCTTGGATTTCTCCCTTGATAAATGGTCGACCGATCCCCTTCTTTGCTGCCTCTAGAGGCCTTCGACAAGGTTGTCCTCTGTCACCTCTTCTTTATATTATCATGGCTGAAGCCTTGAGTCATATGCTATAATCTGAGCGACTAGATAGTTCTCTCCCTCGTATAAGTATTTCAAGGAATGTTAAGGAAATAAATCACTCTCAGTTTTCTGATGACACCCTCTTGATTAGAGGGGCCTCCTTAGAAATTGATTTAAGATTCAAAAATATTATGGATTGGTATCTTCTCCTATCTAGGGGATTGATAAACAAATTGAAATTTCAATTGATTGGTTGGAACTATATAGTGGAGACGGTGAAGGAAATTTCTCACTTGTAAGGCTTCCCTGTGGATGTCCATAGGACCTCCTTCAACTATCTTAGGATTTCCATCTCCTTTAAGCAGACAACAATGTAAGACCGGGAGGTTGTTCTCCAAAAAATAAGGAAAAGAGTGCATTCCTGGGCAGTAAGATGGCTCAACTTGGCCGGGAGAGTTATCCTCATAAAATCTATTCTCTCCTCTCTTCTAGTGTATCTGGGAGTTGGTATTTTAGTGTAGTCATACATTAACCAACAAATAAGAAGGCTAATTCAAAACTTTTTATGGAAAGGGGGAAAGGGTAATGATCACAAATTCCATCTTGTCAACTGGAATTTGGTAAAACAACCAAAGATCTTGGGTGGATTAGAAATCAAGGATCCATAACTTATGAATCTAGCCCTAGGGGAAAAACTGGTTTGGAGACTTCTCTCGAACTCTAATGAGTGGTGGAAAAAGGCCTTTACAAGAAAATATTTCCATAAAAATCGACCTATCTGACCAGAAGGAGAATTATTGGAAGGTAGAGGTTCAAAAAATGGGAATTTGTGCAAAGCTTTGTCATTTCTCATTCTGAATCATCTTGGATGTATCTAGGGAATGGGAAATGCATCCACCTTTGGAAAGATCACTCTCCTCTATCTAACTTCATCCCACAATTCTCTTGTTGGATGGAAGAGCATGGTTTTTCTTGTCTTGTAGATATTTCCTGTTGGGACGATCAAGGTCTGTGGTGTGGATGGTTGCATTTGGACATGCCCACTCACCTGTTGAAGCATTAATATTCCATGATTAATAGTCTAAAAGTGTTTTCTCCTATCATAACAAGGAAATTAGATAGTCGTGCTTAACTAGGTGGAAAATCAAAAAAATATTTAGTCAAATATGGTTATGCTCTCTGGTGAGCTCCAGTATTGCAGCAATAATGCTGCAACTCCTGGAACTCCCTTCTTTAATTTTATCAACCCGGTAGTTTGTGACAAACTTGGAAGCGACAGTGTTGTATGCAAAAGTACTAGCTCTTGCTGCAACAGTCACTTGGTCAGCTGGCACAAGTCTGCTAGGAGCTTAAGCCAACTTTTATGAGCTCTTAGAAGAAGCTTTTTAACTGATGAATGAAAGCTAACTCAAAGAAGGCTAATCTACTTGCAGAAAGAAACTGGAAAGCTGAAAGGAAACGCAAACCCTAGCAAACCCTAATTTTACCGGTTAGCCCTACTGATGCAAGAAAGGGGATGCAAGCTACTGAAAGAGATGCCATTGACTTATAAGAAGGTAAAATGCATGTGTTTAAGCTACTTCTACAGTAACATCTGAAAAAAACATCTTTTTGTATTTTTGAATAACTTGTTAGAATTATCATGCATGCGATTTAACTGTTTTTGACTGTGCAGAGATGGATTGGCGAGAGGAAATGCTTGGAGGAGGTCGGGAAGGTTTAGAGAGGGCCTAAGGGGTCCCTAACACCCTTCCAGAGAGTTTCACAAAGTTTGGCTATCAAGAAACCTCATTCGTGAGCTTCTACAGGAAGTTTGCAGGGGTTCTACAGGATGTTCTAGAATTTCTACAGGATGTTCGATAATTTTCTACAGGATGTTCAGAAATGGGATTTTGGAGGACGGATGGAGGAATAAGGATGAAGGAGTGGGTATGGAGGTGAGATAAGGGTGTGAGGAGGTCCATGACTTGGGGAATGGAGTTGAGAAGTGGCGAGGATGGTTGGATTTGTTCAAGGAGAGGAAGAGTAATGCTGCATGAAAAGATGGAAATTAGGTCAAAGTGAGGACGTGGCAATGGTAAGGAAAGGATCTGAAGTAGAGGGTGGAGCAGGTAGGCGGAGAAGTATGATAGGCACTCTACAAGTTATTTTTCAAACTGAACAAACAAACACTTGGAAAACCAATGACCTAGTTACTTCACTCTAATCTGACCTAAGTAACAACAAAAGGAAATGGACAGAATTTTATTCGCAATGAAATATGTGAAATAACTATGTAACTAAGCAATCATAAACGGGAGCATTTAAACACAACTAATATCAACGTCTGCAAATGAGAATTCCAACACTAATGATTGCATAACAAAGCAAAACAATGTTTTTGTTGGCAGCAATGTCACCTTTGTCCCGGCTCATGATCCCACTGAGGGAGAGGTGAGATCAGAGGTGCTTGAGGCCTTTTTCCAAGGATCCTTTCTGTTATTAACCTATCAAATCAATCTGAACATGAAAAGCTACTTTAATCATCAAAAACAACCTAAATAACAAAACAAGATTTAAATCTAAATAGCAGATTTTATTCTAAGAATGCAGCAAAGACACATGAGAGTAAACAAAGGAGGTACTGGGAACTTGAGATGGGCCCAACCCCAAGAGCTACAACCTCCTAAGAGAGATTTAGAGCTGGTGCAAAGTTGGATTCATCTTTATTGAGCAAGAAAAGAAGAGTTACATCAAAAACTGTCCACAAGGGAAAGCTTGAAAATGTGCTAAAATGCAAAGCTAATCTACTGACTAAAATTGAACTACAAACTAGCTAACTTCTGCCTACAAAGTGACTAACCGAAATGAGGCCCTAAGCTCTCTTATTTATACAAATTGAGGACCCCAACAACCCTCCTAAACTTTAGGAACTCGACTGCCAAGACTTGTAGTTAACATCACTTTTACTAGCACTTGCTCGGCTTCCCTTGTGATAATCGATTTGGTGGCCCTTGAACTCTGAGATGATGGTGGAGAATTCGAGGTAAGGGCCCATAAATAAAGGGGACACCTTCCTAAAAATCCTTTCCCTTGTTCTCCCACGAATTTGGCTGCCAAGTGCTCATTAAAACCTTTGATTTTGTCTCAAAATTGACTAAAAATTTGCACAAAGCACCCATTAGACTTGCTGGCATAATGACTAACCCAATTCACTTTATTAGCATAAATATAATCAAAAACATGCAATAAACTAATGAGAATGGTGGATTAAGTCGAATTAGGAGGTTGAATGAGCCCATATAATTATCCATTTTTGGGGCTCATCATCACCCCCCTAATGAAAGTGTTGCTCATCCTCTGAGCAACCAATATGTATCCTCATCTTTGATGGCCTTGGTGGCCTCCCGGTCATGCCAAGCTTCTGAAGTGATGTCCTCTTCTCGGTCATGAAACCATGCTTTTCTCTCTGCTTCTTCTCACTTCCTGTGCTCCTTTTCCTAGAGAATTCTCAGCTTCCTGTAGAACTGTCTCAGCATCTTGTAGAGAGGTCTTTGTGTCCAATATTTTCATTCTTTCTCTCCAAGTGGATGTCTACGGGCTTCCCCGTTCATAGGTGATGGATTCCTTTGAGGGAGACCTTTCCTTTTGTGTAGTTGGGGTGTCTACAATTGTAATTAGCTCTTTTGATTGTGGTTGGGGTCTGCCAGTTCTTATCTGCATGCTCCTTCTTGTCTTAATATATAGGGAAGACTCCCTCTTTCACTTCCCTTTCTGCTTTGGAGATGTGCTTAGGGTGGCCAGCACAGCTGCTGCCTCCCTAGCTAAAATCTTAGGCGATTTTCCCTTTTTGTTCCTTTGTTTCTAGACTTCCTGTAGAAAGTCTTGTGCTGATTGTTTTCTGTCTTCCTGTAGAAACGGTCTTCTGGCTTCCTGTAGAAACAGTTTTCACTGTTTTGGCCTGCTTGGCTGGGGGTGCCTTCTCTTTTGATTTTGCTGTGGTTGCCTTCGGTGTGCCCTCACCTGCTTGGACTTTTTCAGTCCTCTCTGCCCTGATTTGCAACCGTTTCTCCCTTGGCGTTTGTGCCTTTATTCCACCCACAGTTTTGCGCTCAACAGCTTGGCCTTTCTCTTGTTTCTCTTCTTGTTTTTTCTGTGGTGGTCTGTCCTGGGTTTCCTTACCATTGGCTTTCTCCTCTACTATTTCCTGACCTACTAGGGGACCTTCCCATATTTGCTGCTCTTCAGAAATCTATGTTATGTCTGCCCCTTAAGTTTCCTGTTACTGTGACTAATTTTTCAGCAGTGCATTTGCTCCTGTAGCTGGGATTTTTTGTTTTTTGTTTTTATGCTTTCACTGTGTCTCATCATGGCCAACTTTCCTCTTAATTCCTTTAGCTTGTCCTCCATGTGGTGTCGAGTGTTTTTTCCAACAAAATGCTCAGGTGAGAAAGTAGGTAGAACTGAAAACATAGGGATAACTGAATTTTCGTCTTTTTCTGAAACCAAATAAGGAATTTCCCATGTGCCTCTCCTTACAACATCAAATTGCAATATTTCCCTTTGTTTTAAACTGCTTTTATCCCAAATTTGACTCTTTGCTTTTTAAAAGATTTTTTTTTTTTTTTTTGACAGAACAGTGGATAAATAACACAGGTTCTTTTCAAAGAGTAGGCAGATATGCAAATTCATTTCTTTTTTTTTTCCCACAGGCTGGTTTCTATGGTTGCATGTATTTTCTTTACATTAGAATTTGAGAAAGAAGGAGACAAACTTTGAGTGCAGAGAAGAAAACAAAGAACTGTGTAGAACTTAGGGAAAATATGCATGCAGACTTTTAAACTTCACTCTTTTTTCAATCCACTGTTGTGTGTTTAATCATTCAAATAAGTCATATGCAGATAGATTTCCCCGAGCCTACCTCATTTCAAGATCGAATTTTGACAAAAATCTTGGGTTTTCCTTCTGCAGAGCTGTTTTCTGCGTTTCCTGTAGAAGACTTCCTGTAGGATGTCTCTGCGCCTCTAAACGATCTTGGTATGCGGGAGAATTTTGAACAGGCCGAAAAAATTGGCGAAGGAAGTCAGTTTAACAGAATTCAGAGGCAGAGGATGCATACTTCGGCCGAAGAGGTTTGCAAGTGTAAATGAATAACAGTTAGCGTGAGTCTTCAGCCGAGAATTTTGAATTACGGCGCGATTCGTGGCGAGGGGATGAGGTGGAAAAATGTGTGTTGTCTTTATTCGAACTACAATGATGTTATGAGCTGTATGTTCTCTTTTATCTGTTAATCATTTGATGTCCTGTGCACTGGAGTTCAACACGTCTACCACTACCTGTGTTTTTCAAATTTCATGTGAATGACTATACACGTATGCTGCGTGATTTTTGCCTGAGCGCTCTAGAACTGGATGAGGGTGGCCAGTTAGCTGGCCACCGATTTTTTAATCACAACCATCTCATTACTCATGCAGTTTTCAAAATACATTCATGCAATCAGAGGAACGAGTTTAGTCACGTACCTGGAAGTCGAATGGTTGCTGTGAGGTGCTTTTTGTTGCTGCATGCATTTGTTTCGGTGGTTGCATGATGGCTTGGCTGCTGATTCATGGCTGTTTTCTTTTGTAGGTCCTCTGGTCAGATCCACACTGCAGGAGCTAGCTTCACGTTCAGATCTGCACCCTCAAGCTGCTGATGTTGAATTTTCACAAGACAGAAACTTGTTTTCGCCATTTCTCCCGAACGATAGATCAGATCAATCTGAAACTTGCTGAGCATGTTCCTATCATCATGATGCACCTCCCATAGCAAAATCACGATCAATGGATGCACAGATTTCGAGAAAAATGAAAAATGGCTGAAGATTACATAGATCAACTTCTTGAAAACTGTGCATCGAAATCGGCTGAAACTTCTTGGGTAGGCTACTATCACCCATGTGCATCTCCCCATGAAACAGGTTTTGAAATGGATGGAGAAAATGCAAAAATGGCTGAAGGTGATGGAGACTGGTTTCTTGGAAACCGTGCACCAGAATTGGATGAAATTGCTCGGGCATGTTGCCATCATCCCTATACAACTCCCCCTGTAACAGTTTTGCAAATGGATGCACGGTTTTCAAGCTAGGGAAAAAAGAAATTCTATCCTAGGTATTTTTGCTTCAAGGCATTCTGCAGTTTTGTTGCATGGTAAGAAAAATGAGCTCGGGCTATAATGCAGACTTGGAATTCATTGATGCAAAGTCTAGATGGAGCTTCGACAGGTAGAGAGTGCGAGACTTCGTTGCTTGACTTGTCACTTAAGAATTCTTGCTGTCAATCTGAGGCAAACAGGGTTTCTTGTATGACTGTGTAGGAACACATAACCAGGTGGGTGCAATGGAGGTGGAAAGAGATGGAACAAGGCACCACATGGTGTTGGATTGCATAAAGGTGTGGCTGTAGGCCTAACAAACTGATCCCAGCCATCAGATTCCCTTTCAAAATTGAATTTGGCTCGTCCGAAGGTTCTACAGGATGTTTCCTGTAGAAATTCAAAACTTCCTGTAGAAACGCCTGGAACTTCCTATAGAAAGCCCAGAACTTCATGTAGAAAGCCTAATCTTGACCTGAATGTGACCAAATCTTAGGAGAGGTGAGTGGCCATGGAAGGAATGTCCGAAGGGATGTCCTAGAGCCTGGTACGGACTCCTGTCCTCGTTTTGTGCGCCCCTCTTTCCCTGCAAAGTATTCAATGCAACCTGCAATTTTTCACAGAGATTAGTCCTGCTTTCTTTTTTCTTTTTTCTTTTTTTCTTTTTTTTTCTCTTTTTTTTTGAAAACAACTAGGGCGCCTCATGGAAGTTTTCACCCGAATTGCCTACCTTGGGCGCCTCCAAGGGAGGTTTTCACCCAGGGATCTTATTCTCTTTTTTCTTCTTTTTTCCAACCCATTGACTGCCTCATGGAGGTTTTCAATCAATGAGCCAATCTAAGGCACCTCCAAGGAGGTTTTCACATTATATTTTTCCTCATTTCCATTTTTCAATTTTTTTTTTTTCTCTACCCTACCCTACTTGAAAAACAAACTCATTTTCAAGTGTAAGAATACTTCCAATGGATCCATGTGCACATCAAGATTAGAGACAAAATGATGTGGAGGCTTGAAATGCATGCTTTGACATCTATCCGGATTTCAGATACCAAATGATCTGTCTTTGAAGGGATCAAACATAGCTGAGGAAGAGGGTACCGCTGCAACTTAGTGACGATCTAAAACCATATCTCAATATAACTCTGATATCCTTGGTCCTTTTGCTGATCTGGATCATGTTTCATGTCACCTTCTACCATGACTTTCTCATCTTCCTCTTTTTGCTGATCTTTCTCTTGAATACATGGAAGATTTGATGGTAACCATGAGGGAGCTTTCTTGATCTCTGATTCTGATCTCTTCTTTTCATCAAGAGCAGCCCATGGTTCTTTGATCCTTTCTTTTGAATCTTCTTTTGCCTTTGGTCCTTCAATGTTGTCAATATAATCTCTATTTTGCAATACTCTTCCTGAGCTATGGTGAAGATCATCGAGCTCAAGAGGAGTCATTTGGACATGTTGTGCCTCAACATTGTAATTGGATTGAGCTACTCCATTGTATGGTTTTGGGAATGGTGGTACGGGTAGTTGAGTGGGGGTGTATATTTGAGATGGATGTGGATGGAGTTGTGGTTGGGCAGGTGGTGGAGGCAAATGAGCAGGAGGAGAGTTGTATTGGGGCCTCCACCCTTGATGAGGTGCATTCCACTGAGGCTGTGGCAGAGCATAAGAGTGAAACAAATGAGCAGCTGGTTGGGCATAATATGGAGATGGATCCGACCAAGGAGGGGGTGTGGACCATGAAGGATGAGTAGGGGGACCCCAAGAAGCCATGGAAGTGGTTGGATAGGGGTAATAATAGGTCTGGGATGTCCCTTGCATTCCCTGCTGGTAAGGTATGGGTCCATGTGGCCTCCTTTGGTTCAAATAATAGAGTGGTTCAGTGGCTCCTTTTGCCCTCCGATATGCAGCTTTGAATCCAGGCAAGGAAGGGCACTGATTCGTAGGATGGTATTTTTCACAGACAAAACACACTTCTACGGAGTGCATTGGACATGCGTTCCTAGGATGCTTTCTAGTGCACCTAGGACAAAAGATGACCAAAGCCCTCTTGGCTTCCTTTGGCTTCCTTTGGATCTGCAAGGTATCCAGTTGCATGGCAAGAAACTGCCTCATCTCGCTCTTGAAATCTTCCATCTGATTTGCAAATTCATTTTTGGATAAGTTACTGCTCCCAACATTTCTGCTTGTAGCCATTTTCTCCGGAGGAATGTTTTCTTCTTCTTCTTCCCTTGAGGTCCTTCAAATATGTCTTGCTGTCCACCTAAGGGTTCTTTAATCACAGCCATCGAAGAAGAGAGAAGGTTGGTTGTGTGAAGCAGTGGGGGTGTTGTGCAAACATTTTTCTGACTTATCTCTACTCCTACAAGGCATGAAAGTGTTGAAGCCCCGAAAATCGGGTTGACAACAAGCGGGATACCCACCAGGTCCGGACCTTGGTTGGCAACTCCTTATCCATTTGGTATAGCGGGTCCGACTAGGGATAATGGGACCAGTTTCCCAATCTAAGGGGCGTGTGTGTGTATAGAGCTGGATGATGCTAATCTAAGAGTACTTAAAGCTAATTTAAGTCAAACTTCTAAACTAACTCTATGCTATTGTAATCTAATGAGAAACAACACATATGATCTATGCTAACCCGGGGTGTATTTCTTCTATTATGCGATCTAAAGAGATTTCGAACAATAACTGGTAATAAAGATCATTCAGCTATCATAAGAATAGAAATCAATTAAGATAAACCACTCTGCATAAAAAGTTAAGCAAAACAGTTGTGAACAGCATATCACATAATAAGTTATTCATATATCAAACACAAATAAATGACTCCACCGTACAGAAGTGCCAAATGGTAACCCACACATTCATGCATTAACATATAAACAACTGAAAACTGTATATCACTTTAATAATATAAGCAGAAATGGTCAAGAGATAAAAGTACCATTTATGACTAATCCTACTCACAAGCTTCAAGCAAAAACGATTTATCTCTACTTGTTCTAACATCTACTAAGAGTACAGAAGTGCAACATTAGTAGCAGACATTAAATGCAAACATTAATAAATCTCGATCCATCCATTCATCAAAACCTCCTCTGAGGGTGCAGAAGTGCATGTTCCGAGGACAAGTTTTTGACAAATTTCTGGACCCTTCTCTAAATGCATGAGAAGGGTTAAAATACTACTTCCTAATTCTAATAATAGTATTTTTACAAAATTTAGGATGCGGTTTTCAAATGACCGTCCTTTTTCTAATCTAATTAAAAAGAAAAAACAACATTCTAAAATAAGGCTACTTCTGAATTTGGTCCTTAAAGTTGCAAGTGTTCATCATGGGCTTGAGGAGAGTTGGCTGACTGACTTCTGCACTGAGCTGGGCTACGAAAACAGCATCTACGAGAGCTGGCACTACTTTTTCGGCCGCGTTTGTGATGCATTTCACCGTCATCCATTGACTGTGTGGTTTGACCAAGTATGTCCAGTAACATTCCCAATTCAACCTGTTTAATGCTTGGATCGCTTTTACCTTTGCCTGCGCTTTCTGCTTCCATTCTGCTTCTAGCTGTAACTTATTTGGTAGGTACCCAGGGGTGGTCTCTGCGATTAAATTGGCCCTGTGTAAATTCTCATTTACATAGTCGATAAGGATGCTTGCCTGTGTAGCCGCTGTCTCCGCTGCTCGCTCCGCCTGCCTGATTTTATCGTCCCATTTATTAAAGAGCAATTCTTTATGATTTTCGTTTATCCTGGGTGCACCCGCTCTTTTCCCTTCATCTTCATCCTGCCAAGTTAAGTATTCTGTCACCCGTCTGTCACTCTAATCATAGTCACTCCGCAATTCTACCACTTGATTGGTGATTTTATCGCTCAGCTCGCAATAGTGACTCCACTGTGATATTTTACGTCCCAACTCTTCCTGTTGCTACAGTAGTTGCTCATTTAAGCTAATAGATTCTGAAATAAATTCTGCCAGCTTAGGCTCATCTTTATGCATTTCCTTTAAAGTCTGCAATTGTTTTCCTTTCTCGTCTAGACTTCTTTGATAGCCTATCTGCATCTGCTGAAAGTCTTCCTGCAGCTTCTCGAGCTGTTTGGAAGCTTCAATATTAGCATTGGCTTGTTGCAACTGTCATTGTAGCAGCTGTATTTGATCTTCTTGTTCTTTCAATAGTTGCTGAACTTCTGATGCCTTGTCAATAGTTGCAGAAGCATATGCTCCTGCGATCTGAGACAACTTAGTCAGATTTTCAGTCGGGTTATCGTTGGGGTCTTTCCATAAGACGTCCAAATGTTCAGCATCTTGTGACAGTGTATTTTCTAGTTTTCTTTTCTTCCTCTGTCTCCTTACAACTACTTTGTGTTGGGGACTATAGAATACATCAAGTGGGGGAATTTCTTCTACATTAAGTAGAAGCTCAGAAGGTGGAGCGATAGGAATGTGGTCCGTTTCTGTGACACTGCTGACTATGGTCGAAACCACTTCTTGCACTACCTGTGTATTGTTCACAGGTGTTTTTGGGGCTTGCCCTTCAAGATTGATCAGTTCATTGAAGGTTTCCCATTCTTTGTCCAGTTCTGTTGTGACGAGTGGTGCTTCGATGACAGGAGGGGGGACATCTCTTGGCGGGGAGGCGATAACTTGCTGTTGCGACATTTCACTTGAATGAGCTGTATCTTTAGTTGTCTCTTCGTTTTTTCCTTGGTCGCATCCAGACTCTTTAGGATGTTCAGGTACTCCTTGCGCAGCGTTGGATTTAGATCTGGAAGTGCTAGAGTTTCCACTGAGGCTAATGCTTGGAGTTGGTTCTCTGACAGGCAGTCGCATCTTCTCTAGAGGAACACTGGCCAATCTTCTTTCCCTGTATAACATGAATCTTTGGAGGTCATCTGGAGACAACCTCGACCGAGCTTCCCGCAAAATTTCTTGGAGTGAGCTTCTACTCTGAAACAAATCATCAAACAAATCTTTCTTTCCAACGAATACTTTTATTTTGACGTTCGTTGTGAAATCTTGGGCAACATCATTTGGGTCAAATGGCCTTGCTGGGAATTTAAATAATTGTAGACACGTCACATTCTCCACTTCGGTGAAAGCGTGTCCTACATCGAACAATGAGAAGGCCCCACAAGCTACAGGAAATTGAGGCCATATGGCCTTCTTTTTGTCCTTTAGGTCTTTGGTCAGGCCGCCTTCTGAACAGGTTTGATAAGCAATTTCCCGAGCCAAAAGTTTTTCAGGGATATATAGAGGTAGGACATGTGGAGGTACAGTGCTTCCAAACACTCTAATATAGGTAAACCATTCTTCCTCGAACCATCTTGCGATGGGGATGATGTCTATTTTTGCCTAGGGTGAGCACCTCAGGGGTCTTCATCATACATTATTCTATACAAGGGCAAAATAAGCCCGTGGCAAATCTGGTAGACGTGAGGGGCGAACTAAGAATCCCATAACACCTTATGATAAACATGGATAGGTAATGGGTCCTAGGTAGTCCATTTCCAACCCATAATGGGAAATTTAGACACATAACAAATAGAATCCATAACATATGCAGACAGATAAAAAGGAGGATAGATCCTTTGAGACAAGGATCTTTTAGACTGGTGTTACACTAAAATTTGTCACCATGACTATTTGCAATCAGTATGGCTCCATCAATAACCATACTGTCCTCCTTGGCAAGTCTTATACCTTGCTCCTCATGTCAAACTCCAAAAAAGAGAGAAAGCCTTTAAAAATCAATATAACTCTGGTTCCGCACTTTCTCTTACTCTTACCTGCATGTACGCACCTCAAGTACATAATACTTGCGTACTTGTATGCTCTGTCTGTAAAGGGGTGGGTGCGTACCCCTGTAAAAGTCAAAAGGCGCAAATTTTACTTCAAAAAACTTACTTGCGGTCGTTTCTAGAGCATTCTAGAAGATGGTTTGACGTGGATTGAGCGCCTCCAGATGGTTCATGCATCCCAATGAAAGAGGAACTTATTCCATGAAGAGGGTAGCTATCCCTTTGAAAGAGGGGCTTATCCCAATAATGGTGGACCTGTTTAACTTCCTCCAAAGCATTATAAATATAGGCATTGGGCCAGAGGGAGGGGAGGGTTGAAAGCTGAACATTCCTAAGGGTAGATGCTGCTGAAATTAGGACTCCCTTATAGAGCTTGAGATGAGAGATTCCAATCCTTTCTTAGCTTCATTTGGAAGTGGGTGAGCTGATCAAAGTAGAGGAGAACTCTTGATGGACCCTGGGAGGGACCTGCACAACACCAAGGCACTGGTTGTAAGGTTTCTTTTGTTTCCAATTAATACAATTAAGTTCATTTTTCTCAACAAGTTGTTATATATAATTTGTTTCATAAACTCCTTGGTCTTTATGATGAATATGTTTTATTATATGAGTTATTCAGGTGCTATGTAATCATTTGCTTGTTAGTGAATGTAGGCTTCAAGGATAAGGAGCTCATCTGGATCGGAGAGGCTTGGCTGCTACAAACAGCATTGGACTAAAGGTAAGCCTTAAACACATGGTTGCTTTTATTTTAAATGCATATTAGGGAAAGATAGTGCTTGATTGTTTTGTTTGTCACTAGAAAACGCCTTAGTTTCTAGGGAGGTCGATTTTGTCCGCAAAATTGACTCTTTCCGCATGAAAAAATGGCGACTCCACTGGGGAATCCATGGATTTGATTGATTTCTCTTTTGATTGATACTTTGATTTGAGAAACGTTGATTTCTTTCTAGTTTTTGACTGATTGAATGTGAATTTGGGTGGAATAGCTTAGGATTGAGTTAGTTTTTTATTTTTCTTGTTTTTGAGAGCAGTACGCACCCTCCGCGTTAAGCACAGTGCGTACCTGTACGCACTTCTGCTTTGTACACAGAGCGTGGCCGCACCTGTGCAAACAGGCTGCCTGCGTACCCTGTCAAAAGTTTAGAAAAATTCAATTTTTTTCCTTTTTACCTATTAGATTTTGTTTATAGTTTATTTATTGCTGCCCAGATCCACTGGTTACCTGTCAGAAGTTTTCATCTAGGCTTGTTTCATTAGCATCAAGGGTTTTAGTGAAGTTCATAGAAATTCTAGCCCTAGGTTTGATTTTTGTATTGGTCTTGTAGTGACTCTGGCTTTAGAAGTTGTAAAAACCTTGGATATCCCTGGTCTTTTCAGTCTTCTTAGGAGTTAGACCTTTCGTAAAATCACCTTTGTTTGAGAAACCTACTGTTGTGTTGTCTCTTTGTGGAATTTCGAGAAGGCTTGTTTGTTAAGCTGTGAATTTCATTCTTAAGAAAAAGAACAAGAGCTTTTTATTTTTGTTTTTGACTGATTTATGATTCTGCATGAATTAGTCCTTGGTTGAATTGTAACCAAGTAAAACATCCTGGAATTATATTTTGTAGGATTTTACCTCATTAGATTTGCTTTTAGGTAAATTTCTCTTAGATTTGCTTTTAGGTAAATTTCTCTTAGATTTTCATAGATCTTAAAATTAATTTTTGTTAAGTAGTTTTACATGCTTTGTTAAAATAGGAAAAAATACAAAATCTCTTTTGAAGAAAGTTTGTTTAGTAGCGTTTGAAGTCTTTGAAAAGAGAAAGGAAGTTTTCGTGAAATAATTAGTGGTCTTGTGTTGTGTGCTTTGGAAAAGATAAAGAGATTTTTTCTTTGATTTTCATTGCTAAGAAAGTTGTCTTTATAAATTTTGCATTCTCCAACTCTTTTAGCTAGGGAATTCATTGAAAAGGAAAGATTGTTTTTTCATCCTAGGTGCATCTTTTTAGTGGATTTGAGTCGAGTCTACACATCATAAGTTTCATCTCCACTACCTTTTGTCCTAAAGAAAAGCCATAAAAAATTAATGCTTAAAGTAAAATTAACTTAGTAACTTTTTATTTACTAGGGCTCTGATACACCAACATAGATCAGGCTAGTGTCTTGGAGTAGGAGAGTCATTAACTCTCTAAGACAGTAAAAACAAACAAGTAGCTTATCTTGCGGTAGGATAAATCCAATTGTTACATTTATGCTCTGGGAAAGCTCCTCTTAAAGGAGAAGCACGAGATCGTGTCCGAACCAGTGAGGGGATCAATCCTCCTTCATTGGGAACGACGCCAGATATGCACGTACTACAAACGGTAAACCTCGGATTAACCATTGTCAAGGAGCCTGGGGTCACTTGTCGGTAAACCTTGGATTATTGTCAAAGAGCCGGCAAGGGGATTGAGCTTGTTACTCTGCCCTTGCGTGTGTATCAGATCGTAGACTGTTCCCCCAGGTATATTTGTTGTTGTTGGTGACTTTAGTGACTATTATCTTTAGGATTCTTCCTAAGGTGATGGTGGAGGGAAGATCCGACTGTACCTGGAGCAGACGTCGACTAGACTCACTTGGATTTTCTGGGGGGTTCACTTCACTCGAGATGGTTAAAGTGGAGGAACTTGGTCCAGTATATTCATTAAGTAGGTTGCCGGGGTAACTGTTCCACCCACCATTTCTGTATTGAATTCTGCGATGTTGGATTTCATCACGAACTAGTGTTTTCGGTCCGGAAAGTTACTGTTTGTGTGTGGTTTGACGCCCTAGATTCTTTAGGCGTGTGATTCAAATTTGTTTGGTTCTTTAGAGACTTTAGGCGGTTTACTTTGAGATTTTACTTTGTTTGCATGTGCAGTAGTTAAAAGTTTTTAGCTGTGGCTGAATTACCAAGACAGTCCCGTAGACTTCGGGGCCAGTCTCCTCAGGTTGTAACCGTGGCTGATTTGTTGAGGAAGTCCCGTAGACTTCGGGGCCAACCTCCTGAAGGCGTCCCGGGCCATTACGAAGGTTTGAAAGTCCTTATAACTCCTAGTGGCAGTAAAGTTGGATCACCTGAAGAAGGAGAATCTTCGTTGGTTGTTCATCCTGATTACCAAACTCTAGAAACAGGTTATAATCCTGAACCTATTTCGGTTTCCGAACTTGCTGGTAGCTTTTCATCTACTAGTGATATAGGCGAAGAACCTGAGATATCTGAACCTGTTACTCCAACATCGGGGTTAGTCTCTCCAACTTCTAGTGCTCCTAATTCACCTAGGGTAGAAAGAGTAATCAACGAAAATCTTCCTTCTGGTTTGATAGCTATTGAAGAACTTGCTCCGAAAGAAGAAATAGGCATCCCTATCCCTGAAATCAACCTACTATTGATCTAAGGGAGCGTGAATCAATTTTTGCAGTCCACCTAGAAGTACTACTTGGTATCTTTCTTTAACTAATTATTTGGACAACTCAGGGTTAAGTTTTTCACCACCTCGTGCTCCTTATCCACTTAGGGGTTTTTATACTCCCGTAAATATGTCAGGTCAATCGTCCATGTTTACTCAATCGCCTGAATATTTTTTGTACGGCGGTCCTTCTGTTCCCTCTGGGTATCAGTCTCTTTCTGGTACTTTTTCGGGAGCATCTCCTCAACCCATTGAACAAGGGTTATTCACTGGAAGCAATGGTGCAAAGCCGTTGAGCGTAGAAGGCATTCTTATGATGTCAGGTTCTATTCCCAATTCTCAACCTCAAGGTGGCCAGTTACCGCCTAGGGGGCAGCCTCAATTAACGCCTGGGGGGCAACCTCAAGGTACACAATTTGCATCTGGGGGGCAACCTCAAGGACAGTATGTGCCTATGGTACAATACATTCCTCAAGGTCAACCCCAGACTCAATATGTACCCCAAGGTCAACCCCAGTATCAATTTATACCTCAAGGTCAACCCCAGTATCAGTACATGCCTCAAGGGTATCTACCCCAAGTTCAGTACTCGAATCAAGGTTTCCAACCACCCCAAGGTCAATCTTATGTTCAAGGTACGGGAAATGTACCTTTCAATTATCAATCCTACCCTCAATCAGGTTATGGATCTCAATATCCTCAACCTGTTATGGGTCAATACCCCGGAATGAACATAGTGTGGGATCCATCGCAAATTCAACAGGTGTTGCAGCCAAATGTACAGTTATCATCTCAAACTGGACAACCCTTAGTTTCTGGTTCACCCCAGCAGCCAGTCCAGTCTAATATTCAAACTTCTGTACCTTCGGTAGTTTCTCAGTCTGGGCCTATTTCGCCTCGTACTCCATCTCAAACGACTACTGCAACTGTCGCAACATCTGTTCAATCTACCCCACTTACTTCTGGAGTATCGACAGCTCCGGTTTCTACTGTTCCTATATCTACTCCTCATACATCTTTACCATCATCTGGATCCACGATTCAAAATACGGTTCAGATGCCTGCAGGACAACCTGGTTTAAGTACGATTGTCACAAGTCAACCACAATTCACTTATCAACCGTACCGGGGACAGTACCAATTCGGTCCTGCTGTCCAGCAGCCAGTTTACCAGTATCAACTATATCCTGGGTACACTTATCAACAACCACAGCAACCCTAGTACGGTCCGGTTAATCCTGGTTTTCCGGGAGGATACAATATCCCGAACAAAATTCCCATTCCTAGTTATCCTGGATATCCTCCTCCTGGGGCTGGTATAATGACTCAGAGTTTTATGGATCCTAATCAGCAGTTACGTTTATGGCAACTTTGGACTTACCAGACTTGTCGCGCCAAACGAATGATCCAATTAATTATCTTCCGTTTTGGTCGCCAATGGCAAATAAGTTTCCCAGTGACATTCCCAAGTTCGAAGGTAAGTATGGAGAGGAGCCGTCGAATCATGTGATGACTTACCACCTCTGGTGTGCCTCTAATTCCATCTTGGATGATTCGATCCGCTTACGTCTTTTCCAGCGCACTCTCATTGGTCTTGCGGCCAAGTGGTATATTGAGTTACCACGGGCCTCTTTTTATAATTTTAGCCAGTTAGCTACCTCGTTTTTAACTCATTTTCAGTTGTCGGTCAGATATGATAATGGCACGGAGTTACTAACTTCGTTAAAGCAATCGACGTCCACCTATATTTCTGATCATATTCATGAATGGAGACGTCGAAGGCGGTTAGTGAATGTTTTTATCCCGGACCAGATCTTAGCTAAATGGTTTGTTAAATCATTGTTACCGAAGATTACTGAAGACGTAGCTAAGGCCGGAGTAGTTACTGAGGAGCAAGTGATTGCTCAAGCACAGTACCTTGACTTAGTTTATACTCAGTCAGGTACGTTACACAAAAAGATCCCCGATCTTCCCAAGTCGAATCAAATCGCTGCAGCTCCTTCAGGAGCTCATGCCGCTGATGGTATGATTGGTACGGTTAACACTAAAAGCAAGAAGAAATCCTCCAAGAATTCTTCTCCTATCATAACCTTGCCTGATTCCCCGACAGGAGATTCTTCTGCAGAGGTTTCCGCCGATGTTCACGTTGTAGAATCATCTACAGCTAAATCAAAATCCGGTGGGAAAAAGAAAGGGAAGAAGAAGAATAAAGCAGACAAAAATCCAAAGGAGAAAACTGAAAAATCGGAAACCAATGACAAAAAGCGCAAACCTTGTTATCCATGTCTTATTTGTGAAGAAGATCACTTTACAAGAGACTGCCCTCATCGAGCAGAGGTTGCGAAAATCGTCAAAGGTTCCCAAACTCCTGCTGTTTTGAAGGATCCATTTCCAAAGCAGGATAGTAAGATGATAGGTTCTTCCTCGAGTGCCAATGAAGAACCCATTTTGATGATGTCCCATGTAAGGATTGTGACTCGATCGCAAGATTATTGTAGTAAAAGTCCTGTTGATGGCAAAGAAGCAGAATCTTCTCATTCTAATCCATCAACCTCAGCTCCCGGTTCCGATCCACTACAGATCGAGAAGCCTAACCCAGACTTAGTAATCAAACCGCTCGCCAAGGGTATACTTCGAAAGTCTGCTTTCAATCCACGTGCGAGAGCGGTCCAGAATTATAACATTGTTGAGGACTTAGCTGTTTCACCCTCAACAATGTCGACTTTGGAAGTGCTGCAATCATGCCCAACACAGCGTAAATTACTTTTGTCGGCTATAGGAGCTGTTGATGTTCAGGACCCGAACCTAATAATCTTCGATCTAGAAAATAGTACACTGCATTTGCCTCATCAAATGGCTTTCTAGATCCCAGTGATAGTAAAAAACAGGCCTATTCATCGGACTGTAATTGATGAGGGAGCTTCAACGTGTATTATGTCGATATAGTGTTGGAGATCACTTGGTTCTCCTTCACTAAATCAATCCCCGACAATTCTTAAGGCCTTTGATGGCCGTGGGTTTCATCCTTTTGGCATTCTACAGGATTTGCCTATAGGGGTTGAAGGAAAAACCGTTAGTCTAGATGTGGAGGTGGTTGATGCTCCTCTAGACTACAACCTTCTCTTGGGTCGAAGTTGGTCTTATGCTATGACAGCGGTCGTTTCATCGGTCTTTCGAGTCATAAATTTCCCACATAATGGAAAGATCATAACAATAGACCAGCTGGCTTACTTTTCATCCGACCCAGCCTCTTCAGAGAGTATTCAACATGTCGGTAAAACGACTATCCCATATAAGGATGTTGGAGTAGGATTAGTTAAAGATGTCGATTTACTGGGAACTTTTCCTTTTCCTCCAATCAATGCATTGTCTTCGTTTGCATCCATTCATATGATTACATCAGACACCATTGTTTATGATGATCCTTGGATCGTTCCTTCTGAATCTGAGATAGACTCATTTGGTGATGCTATGCCTTTGAGTCCATATGAAATTTCCTATGAAGCCGTGCAGTCTTTTATCGACCCGTGTTCAACCAAAATCGACTTAATGAATGTGGTCCGTGAGGAATCACTTTTCACATCAACCTCAGAGTTAATAGCGTTTCCCAAATTTGTTTCATCTGACGAGCAACTTTGTGAAGTCCTATATGTAGATGATTTACCATGGGAAGATCTCCATCACAGATCTTCGTTTTTACCTGAGGATGATCGTTTTGAAAATGATTTCTCATCAATCTTTACAGCTGATTATGTCAAGGAAGCTCAGAATCCAATGAAACATCCTGATTTAGAGTTGAATTTGGGAAATATCTCTCGAACTATTCCCATTGACATTTCGGTTAAGCCTGGAATTGTTGAGAACTTTCATATAGGTGCCTCGTGTACATATGATGAAATTCAGACATACAAGGCCCTATTTCAAGAATTCCGCGACGTGTTTGCCTGGTCCTATGAGGAAATGCCAGGAATTGATCCCGCGATTGTTGTTCATGAGATCAAAACTTACCCAGATGCTAAACCCGTCCGGCAACGTTTGTGTCTGATTCACCCACGAAAAGCGGCTGCAATTAAAGCAGAAGTTGAAAAATTGTTGAAAGTAGGTTTCATTTATCCGATCCCGTTAACGGATTGGGTATCGAATATTGTTCCGGTTAACAAAAAACAGGGAACAATAAGAATATGCATCGATTATAGGGACATTAATCGAGCTTGTCCAAAGGACAACTACCCAACACCCTATATCGATCAAATCATTGATGATTGTGCTGACAGCGAAATATTTTCCTTTATGGACGGTTTTTCCGGATACAATCAAATCAATATTCTACCTGCCGATCAACAAAAAACGGCTTTCATTTGTCCATGGGGGACATTTTCTTATTGCAAATTACCTTTTGGGCTCAATAATGCTGGAGAAACTTTTCAAAGGGCGATGTCTTATGCGTTTCATGACATCAAACACATTGTGCAACCGTATCTCGATGATTTGCCTGCTCATTCATTACATCGAGCTGACCACCTCGTCCACTTACGTGCAATTTTTATGAGGTGTAGGCATTATTGTATTCGGTTGAACCCACACAAATGTGTCTTCTGTATAGAAACGGGTCGATTACTGGGGTTTGTAGTTTCGAAAGCCGACATTCGTGTCGATCCCTCAGAGGTAGAAGCTATCATCAAATTGCCTCCTCCTACGAGTCTTAGCCAACTCCAAAGTTTGCAGGGGAAAGCAAAATTTTTACGACGATTCATTCCTAACTACGCCGAGGTTACAAAAGGTTTTACACGGTTGTTGAAACAGAACGCTCAATTCTTTTGGGATGAGATAGCTCAGAAATCTTTTGATGCACTCAAACACGCATTGACCCATGCACCGTTGTTGCATCCTCCCAACTACAACCAAGATTACTTTTTGTATCTCGCCGCCTCCTATTCCACCATTGGAATGGTCTTAGTTCAGGAAGATGAATTTGGAACAGAACATGTGATATATTACCTTAGTCACACGTTAAATCCAACTGAGCTAAAATATTCACATGTGGAGAAATTGGCATTGGCAGCCGTTCAAGCTGTCCAACGTTTTCGTCACTACATTTTACTTCGTAAAACTACAGTCATTTCAGATTGCAACCCTATGATCTACATTTTGACCAAACAATTGCTAGGGGGCAAGTACTCTAAATGGATTTTTATCCTGCAGGAGTTCGACTTGGAGTTTGAGAAATCTAAGTCTAAGAAATCTTTAGTTTTTGCAGAGTTAATGTGTGACTTCCCGCGTGCTGACATGGAAACTGTGGCAGAGGAGCCCATTGTGGACGAATCTTTGTTTCTAATCAGCACTTTAGATCCGTGGTATGGGGATATCATCGTCTATCTGCAGACCCAATCCTTTCGGCCCGAAGTTTCAAAGTCGGAACGTCGGAAAATTCGATTCCAGTCCCAACAATACAAAATTATTGGAGATACTCTTTATCGCCGTGGGGCAGACTCTATTTTTCACCATTGCTTAACTCATGAAGAGGCTGAAAGGGTTCTCAATGACTGTCACTCTGGAGTGTGTGGAGGTCATATGTCTGGGTATGCCACAGCCCAAAAGATATTGCGTGCTGGCTACTTCTGGATGTCCTTGTTTAAAGATTGTATTACTGCGGTCCGAAAATGCCACAACTGTCAAGTGTTTGATCGAAAGATGCACGATCCACCTGCTCTTCTCCACCCTATAATTGCCGTTGGTCCTTTTTCCAAATGGGGTATCGATTTTATTACATGTAACCCTCACCCGGCCGGGGGGCATGCGTATATCATCCTTGCGGTAGATTATTTTACTAAGTGGGCCGAGGCGATGCCTACATTCGAGGCAGACGGCAAGACAGCTGCAATTTTCGTGTTCAATCATATAATTGCTAGGTTTGGTGTCCCACAAGCGATAATCACTGACCATGGGCGCCATTTTCGAAACGTCATGATGATAGAACTTACAGGCCAGCTTGGTTTGCGTCACGATAGTTCAACTCCTTATTATCCACAAGCGAATGGTCTGGTTGAGTCCATCAACAAAGTTTTAGTTATCATGATCCGACGAATCATTGGTATTCATCGGTCGAATTGGCACAACATGTTATTTTTCAGCGCTTTGGGCGTACCGAACCTCAGTGAAAACATCAACAGGGTTCACTCCTTTCCAACTAGTTTATGGTTTGGAAGCTGTGCTACCCATTGAATATGAAATCCCGTCACTGCAAGTGGCCATCGAGTTACTTCCAGCTACTTCCGAAGAGGAAAATCGTTTATTATACTTAGCTCAATTAGATGAGAATCGACGTGACGCTGCATTGGCGATCGAGACTCACGCAAAACGTATGAAAGCTCAGTATGATCGAAATGTGACCCCTCGAAATTTTTCGGAAGGAGACCTAGTGTTATTGTATGATCAAGCTAATGATAAATTAGGTGCTGGAAAATTCGTTCCTATGTGGCATGGGCCCTATATTTTCAAGCGAAAGCTAGCAAAAAGGGCCTATGAGTTGGTAGATTTTGACGGGGATTCTTTAGGTAAACCCAGAAATGGTCTTTACTTGAAGAGGTATTATGCTTAAAAGATGGGTATGGAGAATTTTTAGTTAGGTTAGTTTTTCTTTCTAGCTGGTGTGTTTGTTAGTTTAGACAGTGTGCTTAGCTTAGAGAGTGTGTTTTTCATCATTATTCTGGATTATCTTGGTTTTACTCTTGATATTGCAGATATCGATGCCTCTCCAAACATACATTGGTTTCACTGATGGTGCTTGTCGTAGTACATGGAATGTCTCTTCCGCAGCTTGGGTTATCTACTCGCCCTCTGACGAGTTAGTATCTATGCATGGGGTGAGCCTCGGTCAAACAACAAACAACATTGCCGAGTATAGTGCAGTGATTGAGTTATTATCTGAATCTGTTTCATTTGGGATTCGGAGTTTGATAGTGAGGTTAGATTCTGAACTCGTTGTATTACAGCTTAATAGAGTGTATGCCATTAGAAATCCAGTGTTATTAAGGTTATTTTTTAGAGTGCGTCTCTTGGAACGTGAGTTTGATTACATTGAATATCAACATATTCCAAGGTCTTTAAATACATTAGCAGATGCAATTTCTTCTCGAATGTTAAATAGACATTTGCAATAACCATACATGTAAATTTAAAACCATTCCATAACATGATTTACAAGATAAGCCAGTAATAATGATATATATATATAGATATAGATATAGATATAGATATAGATATAGATATAGATATAGATATAGGAGTGTGTCAAAAAATACATCGTCTTCGATCATAGGTTGAAAAACACCTTATGATCGGCAAAAATGATAAGTACAAAAAACCAAAATGTCACATGTGTCTACAAAACGACCATCCAATCACTGGTGATGATCTCTATGTGACACCACTGCACGGGCCACCCTACACAAGAACCTCCTAAAAGGTCCTGGGACCTCGACTACATAGCGCTGAAGCCGGATTGGAATGTCATCTATGGTAGTCTCCGGTATATCTGCCGTAAGACGCTCCAAGTCACTTTCCAACTCAGCCAAAGTCTCTGTGGCCTCGTCTTGTGGGGCCGGTGCCGCTGCAACTGGTAGTCTCCTCTCGTAAGGCCGGAGATTGGCTGGACGACGTGGGCCTACATCTACATTTTGAAAATTATTACTATCAGTTTTGAGACGATATAAAACAAAAAAAAAAAAATAGATAGTTTAAAAAACTTGTGAAAAATGAAGTTACCTGTGTCATCCCATTGTTCTCCCGGTGGAAGAACCATGTCTGGATCTCCACGAAAATCAACTCTGGCATAAGGAAAATCCTGTATAGAAAATACCTGGTCTTCTAACCAGCAAAAGTACTCTAGAGTAAATCGGACAACCTCTGTCCCCTCATCAGAATAACGGGCCATAACCGCAACCCATCACATCAATTTGGGCTCTAGGGGAAGCCCAGCCTCAACAGTGAGCTGTTGTGGGATCAGCATCAGAACCCTCTCTAAGCCAAAACTCACAACTAAAGCCCCATAACCAAAGGTCTTTAGTTGTCCGTTTTTGGCTTTAGTCAGTTGGCCTTTTACATTGGCCAACACAGCATCACACCAGTTGAAAATGGTACCTCGATAACAATCAATCGCCATCCGCATCTGGGATCCAGTGGCAATGTGTAAAGCGGCAGCCCCGCAAAGTCTGGTAACTGTAAAGGCAATCACCATAAGTTTAGGACGGGATATAGTTTTGATCTCTATCCCCTTCTCCTGAGTCTGAGTGTTACACCACTCTAGTCGGAGACTAGTGATAGACTGGCCACCTGCTCTAGTCCCGAACAGAGTCAAGTGTTCGCCTCTCTTGGGCAAACCAGTGAGAAAGTAGATATATGCCGGCTCCATCTCAAGCTGGTGCCCTCCAATATAAAAACACTGGTCCTGAACGTTCCATCTTTCTACCAGCCACTCTAGAAAGCTCACTTGGGCCCTCATGCCAGGTATGGCCCAGTATTTATAAAGACCGCATGCCTTCAAAGCATCAATTGACGGTTGATGATTAATGGCGGCCAAATCAACATCTTCGTGCTCTCTCTCGCGCCAATCAAGCATGGTGAACAATCTACACACCATAAAACATCCATTACAGTTCATAAAATAAAAAACTTTTGGTCCATTTTCGAGAATTTAGGGTTTAAAAACTTGTTGCGCGGAGTACGCACCCCACCTTTAGGAATAGAGCGTGGGTACGCAGGGTCCCTGAAGGCAAGGTGCGTACCCCTGACATTTTTTCAACTGAGAAAATGTTGGGGTATGCGGGTCCCTAGTGTGGTGCCTGCGTATGCCGAGAGGCGGTTTTTGAAACCCCAAAACCTTCAAAAAATGAAATCTGGGGCCTAAAAAAGAATTCTAAATGAATGAAATTGAAGAGGAGGATGTTGTAGATTACCTGGAAGAGACGGCGTTCAATTTCGACGGTCGGATTCTCCGCAATGTCCATGGGAAGTTTCTTGCCAAAAGCCCTTTTTCTCTCCTCAACAGTGAAATGGTAAAAATGAATTGGTAAAAGCCCTTTTTATAGGTTTTTTGGGTAAATAAATGGTAAATTTGTTTATTTTTCACCATGAAAAGGTATTTTTCAAAATATTTTTTATCTATCTTCAACAGGTATGAGTAATGTGTTAGTTTTTGTGCAGGATAAAGAATTTTCAGGGAAAATTGTCATTTTTTACAAACAAAAACATCAAAGTCATCTTTAAGCCCTTTTCTGACTCCTAAAACATGAAAAGATTGCTGAGCGTTTCTTTTACACGTTAAAACAGAATTAAAAGACGGTCCTCTTACATCCCTTTTCTGACCGTAAAAACATGAAAATATTGCTGGATTTTTGTCGTTTCAAATTCGATATTGGAAATAAAACGACGTGTCCTTGATCGCTTTTTACTTTTCAGGTCAGAGACACTAATCATGAAAGTACTCCTTGGTCATAAAGATCAAGTGGTTCTCTCAAGTATTATTTTATACTTTTTCGGGCTTAGGAGACACAAATTTACGAAAAAGGTCAACACTGGAGTCTTCTTAAGTTTTTCAGACTCTCTAAAATTGAAAAACGCCGAGTTTCTCCTATACTGGACTCGTTAAAATTTCACAGTAAAGGACCTGTTCGATTACAAACAGGAACAGACCACTCCTTCTTAGGGTTCGAATCTAAACTAAGTTGGACTCATCCGAAGGATGAGCTTATAATCAAGCAAATGTTATCCTCCTCAAGCTTGTAAAAAATAAATAGGTACTTGCCAGAAATGGTGGGGGGAAAGAGAGAAAAATGAGCCTATTTGTTATACTCTGTCTCAGAAAAACCTTATCACCACTCTTGAACACGACACTTTTCATTCACCTGGGTTGGGAAATCCTTTGCCTAATAGTTGATCAAACCACATTGAAATGCTTCAGCCTATTTCTGGGTATTAACTTTGGGTCAATTGTCACTAAGCCATCTGTTGTGTCGTTATGTGTTCAAGAGGTCACTGCAAATAAACCATTCATCTGCAAAATATCTGTCATCCATCTTGACCATCCCTGAGTTAGTCCTTACAGCTACATTTCTTCAACTTGATCTATGATTTCGTGTTGTGGGCTTGCCTGCAATGGATCGCTTTCTATCGACATCAGCACATTATCTAGAAAGATGATCTAGGAATCGTCAATACCTTGAGATCTGCATGCCTCAATGGCAGGTTTCTCGCCTTCGACGACAGTTTACATCATTGACTTTCGATCGAAGGATTCCGTGATATGTTCGACATCAACACATTCATTCACATCTCACGGATTGTACTGGGTACTTTGAGAGCCATTGACATCACTGGTGGTTTCTCTCACACTTGTTAACAGTTTACATCATTGACTGGTAATCAAGTGGTTTCTACCATGTTCGACATCAACTCATTTATTCGCATGGATAGAATCATACTATTTCGGGAAGTAGAAATGAAGACCCTGGATCTAGTTTCTTCCATCCAGGTTGTGAGGAGTTTTGTATTCATTATACAGTAGACTAATTATAAACAGATGGTTGCGTCCATACTGTGTCTACAAGTGTCTATGATTATGATGTATTGCAAAATCATTCCTATACCAGAGCAGTAGTTAATTTGTTAGTTAAGTTTTCAATCTGAGTATGGGAATGTCTACCTCAGCGATGATATGATCTCATATATCTATTTTGTGTTGAATATTTGCAGGTTCCAACTGGGCTCCCCACAAGATAATCCTCGAAATGATAAAGTGCTTCACCCTTCCTAGATGATATAAAACCCTAATCTACTACAGACCTCACACTTTAGGGGGCAATCTGTTACACTAAAATTTGTCACCATGACTATTTGCAGTCAGTATGGCTCCATCAATAACCATACTGTCCTCCTTGGAAAGTCTTATACCTCTACTCCTCATGTCAAACTCCAAAAAATAGAGAAAGCCTTTAAAAATCAATATAACTCTGGTTCCGCACTTTCTCTTACTCTTACCTGCGTGTACACACCTCAAGTACATAATACCTGTGTACTTGTATGCTCTGTCTGTAAAGGGGTGGGTGCGTACCCCTGTAAAAGTCAAAAGGCGCAAGTTTTACTTCAAAAAACTTACTTGCGGTCGATTCTAGAGCGTTCTAGAAGATGGTTTGACGTGGATTGAGCGCCTCCAAATGGTTCATGCATCCCAATGAAAGAGGAACTTATCCCATGAAGAGGGGAGCTATCCCTTTGAAAGAGGGGCTTATCCCATTGATGGTGGACCTGTTTAACTTCCTCCAAAGCATTATAAATACAGGCATTGGGCCAGAGGGAGGGGAGGGTTGAAAGCTGAACATTCCTAAGGGTAGATGCTGCTGAAATTAGGACTCCCTTATAGAGCTTGAGAGGAGAGATTCCAATCCTTTCTTAGCTTCATTTGGAAGTGGGTGAGCTGATTAAAGTAGAGGAGAACTCTCGCTGGACCCTGGGACGGACCTGGACAACACCAAGGCACTGGTTGTAAGGTTTCTTTTGTTTCCAATTAATACAATTAAGTTCATTTTTCTCAACAAGTTGTTATATATAATTTGTTTCATAAACTCCTTGGTCTTTATGATGAATATGTTTTATTATATGAGTTATTCAGGTGCTATGTAATCGTTTGCTTGTTAGTGAATGCAGGCTTCAAGGAGAAGGAACTCATCTGGATCGGAGAGGCTTGGCTGCTACAAACAGCGTCGGACTAAAGGTAAGCCTTAAACACCTGGTTAATTTTATTTTAAATGCATATTTAGGGAAAGATAGTGCTTGATTGTTTTGTTTGTCACTAGAAAACGCCTTAGTTTCTAGGGAGGTCGGTTTTGTCCGAAAAATTGACTCTTTCCGCATGATATGTGGAGGTACAGTGCTTCCAAACACTCTAATATAGGTAAACCATTCTTCCCCGAACCATCTTGGGATGGGGATGATGTCTATTTTTGCCTCGGGTGAGCACCTCGGGGGGTCTTCATCATACATTATTCTATACAAGGGCAAAATAAGCCCGTGGAAAATCTGGTAGAAGTGAGGGGCGAATTGAGAATCCCATAACACCTTATGATAAACATGGATAGGTAATGGGTCCTGGGTAGTCGATTTCCAACCCATAATGGGAAATTTAGACACATAACAAATAGAATCAATAACATATGCAGATAGATAAAAAGGAGGATAGATCCTTTGAGACAAGGATCTTTTAGACCGGTAATTGATAACAACCATGTATAGATTATCAGAAAGGATCTTGGCCCAATCCATAATATCGGCGTTTGTGGCAGCATCAATTAATGGTAGCCATTTAGACGAAAACTTATTGATATCTGGCATCCCAAATAACCTACAAAGCATGGCTGCAACAAAACAATACAGAGAGGTGAGGGAACCAGTGCTGTACATACCGTTTTTCTCCTTTTTGAGCGGCTCCTCTTTTCTGGACCAATCTTTGGTGGTCTCTGATAGGTCTGGGTTCTCTGCCGCAAATTTCTTAACGAATTGTGCATTGTAAGTCGCCTGCGGTTCAGGAAGATAATACATAAGCTTCAAATCTTGTGCAGCGAATGATCCGATGAGCTCGTGTCCTTGAACCTTGAATTGTCTGTTGTTCATGTCTGCATTGTCAAGTATCCACTTGATCATAACCGTATATGGTAGAATTTTGGGTCTTGCTGCTATCCTGTGAAGAAATGAACATGCTAGATCCTCTAAGGACGCCTCGGAAGAGCGTTGTGAGACCGCAATAGCAGCAACCTTCATTATTCTAGGATTTTCCTCTTCAAGCAGCCTGTACATGCTTTCCCATGTCGATATCCTTGTGTCTCTGTGATAGGCTGTGTCTGTATACAAAGGCGCCATCTCCTTCGTCTTTTCCTTCGCTTCAGATCTTTGAGCTTTATTTTTCTTTCCCATTTCTTCCTGCGTTCGGGTTTGAATCATCTTAGCTCTTCGTTCCTGCAGATTATGAGTAAAATGGAAATGACTGATCCAGAAAGGTGATGGGAGAGTTTTAAATGCAACAGATGTATCAAATATGCCACCTTACGTGAAGTAATTCTCTACAAAGGCACGCGTCTTTACTTCATTTAATAATTGACAACTAATTCATTTACTATCATTAAAAGCGCATGATTTCGAGTCAGATTATGGTAAGTGGCTTCTCTTTGAATGGCGTGCCCGAAGGATTCGTAATGAAGTGATTTATGATTTTCTTACATAATCTCGCATATCGCGCCATCGCAAATCGCACCATCCCAGATTGCGAGAACGCAATATTGCAGCGATCCCAACATCGCAGATCGCAGAAGTTTGATGTTTGCCAAATCTTGCCAGCTCATTTCTGCGATATGCGATCTTGCGATCGGTGTTATCGCAGATCAGTAAATCTTTAAGTTTTTCCTTATGAGTATTAATTTGTTGCGACGTGATGTTATACTTAACATGAGGGTCTTGCCCATACTGATATTAAAGAGAAATGGAGGCATTTCCTATCTTTTTGGCAACGCGACTTTAAAGATTTTCTCCTTATCATAGACTTAGGTTTAAAATATTCAAAAGACCTACCTAAGCATATGATGGTAACCTTATTTTGAGGAAAGTAAACTCTTTCTCTTCCTAAAAATTAACTAAGGGTCCCCATTCATTTAGTATTTTGGTCAACACTTAAATGAACAAAGGGGGGGTTGTTGCCGGCCACAACAATTGGCGATTCACTTGGGAGAACCAGTTATCTCTGATTTTCTAATGAATTTTTTAAACTTCCGAAACAACAAAATTTTTTTTTTAGGAAACTTAAACTTTATTATAAAAAGATAAAGCATGTCATACTTCAAACTGTCAATGATATTTCGTTTCAACCTCTTTCTATTTTAATTACTTGTATCCTCAGCTTGTCCTTGCACTTACATCAGCCATTACTTGGTCTTGTAAAAAAATTAAAATAAAGTCTCCCCTGTGTAGCAGTCGTTTAAATATGCTCTTTTGCCGCAGGTAGAGCCTCTACTGCCAGCAGGCGTCCATAGCCTCGACAGGGTTACCTATTACCCAGTAATGATCCTTTATCCTGCTTAAGGCGATCTACAACCTTCGGAGAAAAACCCAGATTGACACTTTTTCCTCTCTAAAGAACAATGTCTTGGTTTGGTAGCCAAATTATGACACAGTCATTCACTTGATTTACACTTTTGCTGAACAAGCTGGCTCGTGATGAGACCCCTTGTCTTTTGATTTCAACAATCTTGAGTTGTTGCCCTGTTTTGGTGGACAGTTTTGGCAAAGTCAGCAAGTTATAATATCTGTGATCATGATAAGCCGGCTCGTGATGAGACCTCTTATTCTTTGAGATATAGCGTTTCTTGGATTGTCTTTCTGAATGTTGCGATTTTCTCTAACAGGGAGGATATCATTGCTTTCCTTAAGAAAGCTCTGGATGACAATAATAGAGTTTTTTGGAAATGGCTGTTTCTACAGGGAATCTTTATTTTGTTATTGATACTTTTCATCGTACTAATATAAAACAATTTCTTCACTAAGATTACTTTTGTCAAGTTTTTTGGAAGTTGACACTAGTATCGTATCTGGTTTAAAGTTTTTAACTATATCTATTAATAATAAAGATCAAGTTTCTGAAAGATTTGCTATTTACACAAGCAGAAGTTCAAAACCTGACAGAGAAATGGTGTCTTTAGTAAATGTCAAATGTTGTTAACCATAGCAAATTTTATTATGGGGGAAAAAATTTAACGAAATGAGAGGCAGACATTCTTTAGGATTATGCACAGAATAGGGATAATCTCTTTTCTACCAACTATTAAAAGTGAACCTAAAACCTAATAACCTAGCTAAATTACTCCTACTCCTATTCTAACTATATACAGAAAATTAACTAGGTGAAATGATATTTCTAGTGGAACCATCTCTTCATTTTTATTTCTAGCCGTATGTAACTTCCAAACATTAGCGTTAAGAACAAAACTTTTCCTGAACTGTTAATGTTGGATGTGGAATAAGAATATGTAACCTCAGTTGGAATTCTGTCTGATATTTCTTTCTCATGAAAACTTCTTTCCAACTGGGAACCTATTGGATCATAAAAATCAGGATGAATTTCTGTTATGGATTGATGATCTCGTAATAGGAAAGATGACAAGCCAGGTTGTGAATATGATTTTTTAGTTTCAATGGCTTGTAACCTACTGTGCGTTAAAGTTGAGCTTTTAGCAATTTCATATAAAAGGAAAGTTTCCATATATAAATCACTAAATAAATTAATGCAGAATAGATGGAAATTCCTGGAAAGATTCTTACCAATTGGCGAGAATTGCTGACAAGTTTTGAAAGGTACTTTCTTTCGTTGATGATGTTTTGGATGCCAAAGAAGTTTTTTAAGAAAGTCTGATATTGATTGATCTTGAAATTGAAAAGGTTCTATACTTTCTTGACACAGTTTGGCTCTCCAAAATGGTATCACGTCTTTCGAATGTTCCTTGATAAGATGCTCAACATGCCACAGTAATCTATCAAAAATGTGAAAATTCAAAACACAATCCGATTTTTACAAAATGAGTGCAAGTGAGAAAGAAAGGGATGATTATCTGTACAAATAATGTTACAGCACAACTGGGATTTACTTGTAATATCTTGCTTCTCACAAGAACTGGCCAGAATTATGGGATCCGAGCAATTTCGAATTCCGTCTTGTGAATCAGAAGACAAGTTATGATTGTGGACAGGCATGTGGGTTTTCTCATGATATGAATCATAGATCGGGGTATTGTCTTGGATAGTAAAATCATGCAAATGATCTTTTTCTTTGAAATGAGGATTGACTGATATGATTTCTGAATTAGGATATCTCTCATTATCTGAGCTTAGTTGAGTTACTTGGGATAAATCAACAACATCATCGTTGTCAAAGTAACTATCATAAATGATTTTACAGGTTTCCCTAGATTTCTCTTTTTCGTCATATATTTTCAGAAAAGGAAGGTCAAGTGGTTCTTGTTTGAAAATGGTCAAAGGATGTTCTATAGCTGTCTTTTTATCTTGAAAACCTAATGACTCATTTGAATAATCCTCTGTGTTTTTTGAGATATCTTTAATATTGAGAGGGGAAAAATTATCATCACTAAAAACATCAGGATAAAGAGAAAAATGTGATTCTGGAACAATGCATTTGAAAATCTCATCATGGAAAAATCTTTGTTCATCAGATTCATCATAGACATAGGGCTTTAGATCATACCTTTGTGTACTGATACTTTTTGAAAGAGAAATAGTTTGTTGTTCTAACCTTGGCATCTGCATTTGTTGATTTGCAATGATATTATCTGACCTTGTATCAAAGTCATCTCCTAGTTCCAAGATAGGATTTCCTCCAGCATTCTCGCTTTTGTCTTCTTGCATTAGAGCATGCATGACTCCTAGGCTTTGGGGACTTTCTTCATCATGGCTGATTTGTATATTCAACTTGGAATCCTCATTCACATTAGAAGAAAATGAGACAAAGCTTGAACTAATTTCTGCTTGATCAGACATAGGAGGCAGGGAATACTCAGCACAATCTGAAGATTCTTCATCCATGAGTTCACTTTCAAGATCATACTTTAGACAATTAAGATGAAATCGCATATTAAAATCCCTAACAGATTCATCTTGTTTCCGTAGATAATCAATTTCATCGTATACCTGGTCATAGTCATAACAATCAAATTCAAAAATGAAAGTCTTGATGAATTGGTCCTAGCTGTGAATTGATGCAACTGGGAGGGTTCTGCACCATTTTCTAGCTTCCGCCGTGAATGTAAGAGTAAAAATTCTGCATAAAACGCCTTCATCAATTCTCTGAATATCAGAACTTGAAACTTTTTGAATATATTGCAGAGCATGATTAAAAGCAGAAGAATTATTCTTACCATTGAATTTTACCTGAGACAAGAGTCTTACCACTTCTGGTGGAGTGTTGGAAGAGGTAGGAACATGGATGCAACTCCAAATAGGAATTTTATGAGCAGCCATCCTGATTCAAATTTTACAATTGAAAATCCTTCCAACAGACACTATGTTCAGGCCCTCCTTCTAGCGCCAAATATGTTGAAGCCCCGAAAATCGGGTCGACAACAAGGGGGATACCCACCCGGTCCGGACCTTGGTTGGCAGCTCCTTATCCGTTTGGTATAGCGGGTCCGACTGGGGATAATGGGACCAGCTTCCCAATCTAAGGGGTGTGTGTGTGTATAGATCTGGATGATGCTAATCTAAGAGTACTTAAAGCTAATTTAAGTCAAACTTCTAAACAAACTCTATGCTATTGTAATCTAATGAGAAACAACACATCTTGCCTATGCTAACCCAGGGTGTATTTCTTCTATTATGCGATCTAAAGAGATTTCGAACAATAACTGGTAATAAAGATCATTCAGCTATCATAAGAATAGAAATCAATTAAGATAAACCACTCTGCTTAAAAAGTTAAGCAAAACAGTTGTGAATAGCATATCGCATAATAAGTTATTCATATATCAAACACAAATAAATGACTCCACCGTACAGAAGTGCCAAATGGTAACCCACACATTCATGCATTAACATATAAACAACTGAAAACTGTATATCACTTTAAGAATATAAGCAGAAATGGTCAAGAGATAAAATTACCATTTATGACTAATCCTACTCACAAGCTTCAAGAAAAAAAACGATTTATCTCTACTTGTTCTAACATCTACTAAGAGTACAGAAGTGCAACATCAGTAGAAGACATTAAATGCAAACATTAATAAATCTCAATCCATCCATTCATCAAAACCTCCTCTGAGGGTGCAGAAGTGCATGTTCCGAGGACAAGTTTTTGACAAATTTCTGGACCCTTCTCTAATTGCATGAGAAGGGTTAAAATACTACTTCCTAATTCTAATAATAGTATTTTTACAAAATTTAGGATGCAGTTTTCAAATGACCGTCATTTTTCTAATCTAATTAAAAAGAAAAAACAACATTCTAAAATAAGGCAACTTCTGAATTTGGTCCTTAAAGTTGCGAGTGTTCATCATGGGCTTGAGGTGTAAAATTTAGGATGCGGTTTTCAAATGACCGTCCTTTTTCTAATCTAATTAAAAAGAAAAAACAACATTCTAAAATAAGGCTACTTCTGAATTGGTCCTTAAGTTGCAAGTGTTCATCATGGCTTGAGAGAGTCGGCTGAACTGACTTTTGCACTGAGCTGGGCTGCGAAAACAGCATCTACGAGAGCTGGCACTACTTTTTCGGCCACGTTTGTGATGCATTTCACCGTCATCCATTGACTGTGTGGTTTGACCAAGTATGTCCAGTAACATTCCCAATTCAACCTGTTTAATGCTTGGATCGCTTTTCCCTTTTCCTGCGCTTTCTGCTTCCATTCTGCTTCTAGCTGTAACTTATTTGGTAGGTATCCCGGGGTGGTCTCTGCGATTAAATTGGCCCTGTGTAAATTCTCATTTACACAGTTGATAAGAATGCTTGCTTGTGTAGCCGATGTCTCCACTGCTCGCTCCGCCTGCCTGATTTGATCGTCCCATTTATTAAAGAGCAATTCTTTATGATTTTCGTTTATCCTGGGTGCACCTGCTCTTTTCCCTTCATCTTCATCCTGCCAAGTTAAGTATACTGTCACCCGTCTGTCACTCTGATCATAGTCACTCCGCAACTCTACCACTTGATTGGTGATTTTATCGCTCAGCTCGCAATAGTGACTCCACTGTGATATTTTACGTCCCAACTCTTCCTGTTGCTACAGTAGTTGCTCATTTAAGCCAATAGATTCTGAAATAAATTCTGCCAGCTTAGGCTCATATTTATGCATTTCTTGTAAAGTCTGCAATTTTTTTCCTTTCTCGTCTAGACTTCTTTGATAGCCTATCTGCATCTGCTGAAAGTCTTCCTGCAGCTTCTCGAGCTTTTTGGAAGCTTCAATATTAGCATTGGCTTGTTTCAACTGTCGTTGTAGCAGATGTATTTGATCTTCTTGTTCTTTCAATAGTTGTTGAACTTCCGATGCCTTGTCAATAGTTGCAGAAGCATATGCTCCTGCGATCTGAGACAACTTAGTGAGATTTTCAGTCGAGTTATTATTGGGGTCTTTCCATAAGACGTCCAAATGTTCAGCATCTTGTGACAGTGTATTTTCTAGTTTTCTTTTCTTCCTCTGTCTCCTTACAACTGCTTTGTGTTGGGGACTATAGAATACATCCAGTGGGGGAATTTCTTCTACATTAAGTAGAAGCTCAGAAGGTGGAGCGATAGGAATGTGCTCCGTTTCTGTGACACTGCTGACTATGGTCGAAACCACTTCTTGCACTACCTGTGTATTGTTCACAGGTGTTTTTGGGGCTTGCCCTTCAAGATTGATCAGTTCATAGAAGGTTTCCCATTCTTTGTCCAGTTCTATTGTGACGAGTGGTGCTTCGATGACAAGAGGGGGGACATCTCTTGGCGGGGAGGCGATAACTTGCTGTTGCGACATTGCACTTGACTGAGCTGTATCTTTAGTTGTCTCTTCGTTTTTCCCTTGGTCGCATCCAGACTCTTTAGGATGTTCAGGTACTCCTTGCGCAGCGTTGGATTTAGATCTGGAAGTGCTAGATTTTCCACTGAGGCTAATGCTTGGAGTTGGTTCTCTGGCAGGCAGTCGCAGCTTCTCTAGAGGAACACTGGCCAGCCTTCTTTCCCTGTATAACATGAATCTTTGGAGGTCATCTGGAGACAACCTCGACCGAGCTTCCCGCAAAATTTCTTGGAGTGAGCTTCTACTCTGAAACAAATCATCAAACAAATCTTTCTTTCCAACGAATACTTTTATTTTGACGTTCGTTGTGAAATCTTGGGCAACATCATTTGGGTCAAATGGCCTTGCTGGGAATTTAAATAATTGTAGACACGTCACATTCTCCACTTCGGTGAAAGCATGTCCTACATCGAACAATGAGAAGGCCCCACAAGTTACAGGAAATTGAGGCCATATGGCCTTCTTTTTTTCCTTTAGGTCTTTGGTCTGGCCGCCTTCTGAACAGGTTTGATAAGCAATTTCCCGAGCCAAAAGTTTATCAGGGATATATAGATGTAGGACATGTGGAGGTACAGTGCTTCCAAACACTCTAATATAGGTAAACCATTCTTCCCCGAACCATCTTGCGATGGGGATGATGTCTATTTGTGCCTCGGGTGAGCACCTCGGGGGGTCTCCATCATACATTATTCTATACAAGGGCAAAATAAGCCTGTGGAAAATCTGGTAGAAGTGAGGGGAAAACTGAGAATCCCATAACACCTTATGATAAATATGGATAGGTAATGGGTACTGGGTAGTCCATTTCCAACCCATAATGGGAAATTTAGACACATAACAAATAGAATCCATAACATATGCGGACAGATAAAAAGGAGGATAGATCCTTTGAGACAAGGATCTTTTAGACCGATAATTGATAACAGCCCTGTATAGATTATCAGAAAGGATCTTGGCCCAATCCATAATATCGGTGTTTGTGGCAGCATCAATTAATGGTAGCCATTCAGACGAAAACTTATTGATATCTGGCATCCCAAATAACCTACAAAGCATGGCTGCAGCAAAACAATACAGAGAGGTGAGGGAACCGGTGCTATACATACCGTTTTTGTCCTTTTTGAGCGGCTCCTCTTTTCTGGACCAATCTTTGGTGGTCTCTGATAGGTCTGGGTTCTCTGCCGCAAATTTCTTAACGAATTGTGCATTGTAAGTCGCCTGCGGTTCAGGAAGATGATACATAAGCTTCAAATCTTGCGCAGCGAATGATCCGATGAGCTCGTGTCCTTGAACCTTGAATTGTCTGTTGTTCATGTTTGCATTGTCAAGTATCCACTTGATCATATCCGTATATGGTAGAATTTTGGGTCTTGCTGCTATCCTGTGAAGAAATGAACATGCTAGCTCCTCTAAGGACGCCTCGGAAGAGCGTTGTGAGCCCGCGACAGCAGCAACCTTCATTATTCTAGGATTTTCCTCTTCAAGCAACTTGTACATGCTTTCCCATGTCGATATCCCTGCGTCTTTGTTACAAGTTGTGTCTATATACAAAGGCGCCATCTCCTTCGTCTTTTCCTTCCCTTCAGAGTTTTGAGCTTTATTTTTCTTTTCCATTTCTTCCTGTGTTTGGGTATGAATCGTCTTAGCTCTTCGTTCCTGCAGATTACGAGTGAAATGGAAATGACTGATCCAGAAAGGTGATGGGAGAGTTTTAAATGCAACAGATGTATCAAATATGCCACCTTACGTGAAGTAATTCTCTACAAAGGCACGCATCTTTACTTCATTTAATAACTGACAACTAATTCATTTACTATCATTAAAAGCGCATGATTTCGAGTCAGATTATGGTAAGTGGCTTTTCTTTGAATGGCGTGCCCGAAGGATTCGTAATGAAGTGATTTATGATTTGCTTACGTAACCTCGCATATCGCGCCATTGCAAATCGCACCATCGCAGATTGCGAGAATGCAATATTGCAGCGATCACAACATCGCAGATCGCAGAAGTTTGATGTTTGCCAAATCTTGCCGGCTCATTTTGCGATATGCGATCTTGCGGTCGGTGTTATCGCAGATCGGTAAATGTTTAAGTTTTTCCTTATGAGTATTACTTTGTTGCGACGCGATGTTATACTTAACACGAGGGTCTTGTGCATACTGATATTAAAGAAAAATGGAGGCATTTCCTATCTTTTTTGCAACACGACTTTAAAGATTTTCTCCTTATCATAGACTTAGGTTTAAAATATTCAAAAGACCTACCTAAGCTTATGATGGTAACCTTATTTTGAGGAAAGGAAACTCTTGCTCTTCCTAAAAATTAACTAAGGGTCCCCATTCATTTAGTATTTTGGTCAACACTTAAATGAACAAAGGGGGGGTTGTTGCCGGCCACAACAGAAAGGAAATCTTTTTGGTTGATTTTTTCTTTTTTTCTTCTTGTACTTACAAAACTAAAATAGATTGAACTGCAACTAACTATCTTGCTGAAATGAAAATGTGAAATTGAAATGAAAGCAGGAAAGGACTAATCTATTTTTCTTAAATGAAATTGCAGGAATGAAATGCTAGGTTACGCTTGCGGAATTGAAATTCTAATCTACGCTTGCAGAAATGAAATTGCAGAATTAAAATGCTAATCTATGAAAGCAGGAAATATCTACTCTACTTTTGCGGAAATGAAATGAAATAAACTACTTAGAAGAAGGTTGTAGTGGAAAATAGAAGAAAAGCAGCAATCACCAATACTATGACGCTTCCTTGGCAACGGTGCCAAAAAGAGTGGTGAACTCTAGTATTGCAGCAATAATGCTACAACTCCTGGAACTCCCTTCTTTAATTTTATCAACCCAGTAGTTCGTAACAAACTTGGAAGTGACGGTGTTGTATGCACAAGTACTAGCTCTTGCCGCAGTCGTCACTTGGTCAGCTGGCACAAGTCCGCTAGGAACTTCAGCCAACTTCTATGAGCTCTTAGAAGAAGCTTTTTAACTGAGGATGAAATCGAACTGAAATAAGGCTAAACTACTTGCAGAAAGAAACTGGAAAGCTGAAAGGAAACGCAAACCCTAGCAAACCCTAATTTTACCGGCTAGCCCTACTGATGCAAGAAAGGGGATGCAAGCTACTGAAAGAGATGCCATTGACTTCTAAGAAGGTAAAATGCATGTGTCTAAGCTACTTCTACAGTAACATCTGAAAAAAACATCTTTTTGTATTTTTGAATAAGTTATTAGAATTATCATGCATGCGATTTAACTGTTTTTGACTATGCAGAGGTGGATTGGCGAGAGGAAATGCTTGGAGGAGGTAGGGAAGGTTTAGAGAGGGCCTAAGGGGTCCCTAACACCCTTCCAGAGTGTTTCACAAAGTTTTTATATCAAGAAACCTCATTCTTGAGCTTCTACAGGAAGTTTGCAGGGGTTCTACAGGATGTTATAGAATTTCTACAGGATGTTCTGTAATTTTCTACAGGATGTTCAGAAATGGGATTTTGGAGGATGGATGGAGGAAGAAGGATGAAGGATTGGGTATGGAGGTGCGATAAGGGTGTGAGGAGGTCCAGGACTTGGGGAATGGAGCTAAGAAGTGGCGAGGATGGTTGGATTTGTTCAAGGATAGGAAGAGCAATGTTGCATGAAAGGATGGAAATTAGGTCAAAGTGAGGACGTGGCAATTGTAAGGAAAGGATTTGAAGTAGAGGGTGGAGCAGGTAGGTGGAGAATTATGATAGGCGCTTTGCAAGTTATTTTTCAAATTGAACAAACAAACACTTGGAAAACCAATGACCTAGCTACTTCACTCTAATATGACCTAAGTAACAGCAAAAGGAAATGGACAAAAGTTTATTCGCAATGAAATATGTGAAATAACTATGCAACTAAGAAATCATAAATAGGTGCATTTAAACACAACTAATATCAACGTCTACAAATGATAATTCCAACACTAATGATTGCATAACAAAGCAAAACAATGTTTTTGTTGGCAACAATGTCACCTTTGTCCCAGCTCACGATCCCACTGAGGGAGAGGTGAGATCAGAGGTGCTTGAGGCCTTTTTCCGAGGATCCTTTCTGTTATTAACCTATCAAATCAATATGAACATGAAAAGCTACTTTAATAATAAAAAACAACTTAAATAACAAAACAAGATTTAAATCTAAATAGCAGATTTTATTCTAAGAATGCAGCAAAGACACATGAGAGTAAACAAAGGAGGTACTGGGCACTTGAGATGGGCCCAACCCCAAGATCTACAGCCTCCTAAGAGAGATTTAGAGCTGGTGCAAAGCTGGATTCATCTTTATTGAGCAAGAAAAGAAGCGTTACATCAAAAACTGTCCACAAGGGAAAGCTTGAAAATGTGCTGAAATGCAAAGCTAATCTACTGACTAAAATCAAACTACAAACTAGCTAACTTCTGCCTACAATGTGACTAACTAAAATGAGGCCCTAAGCCCTCTTATTTATACAAATTGAGGACCCCAACAACCCTCCTAAACTTTAGGAACTCAGCTGCCAAGACTTGTAGTTAACAACACTTTTACTAGCACTTGCTCGACTGCCCTTGTGATAATCGATTTGGTGGCCCTTGAACTCCGAGCTGATGGTGGAGAATTCAAGGTAAGGGGCCATGAATGAAGGGGACACCTTCCTAAAAATCTTCTCCCTTGTTCTCCCACAAATTTGGCTACAAAGTGCTCAATAAAACCTTTGATTTTGTCTCAAAATTGACTAAAATTTGCACAAAGCACCCATTAGACTTGTTGGCATAATGACTAACCCAATTCACTCTATTAGCATAAATATAATAAAAAACATGCAATAAACTAATGAGAATGGTGGATTAAGTCGAATTAGGAGGTTGAATGAGCCCATATAATTATCCATTTTTGGGGCTCATCACTATCTTAATCAAGAATACTTCCTCCCCTCCTCCATCTAAAATTTGGGGAAATATTTGGAACGATGATTGTCTCCCTAAGATTAATATATTTTGTTGGGAAATAGTTCACGAGAAAATCCTTACGGCATAAAACTTACGAAAAAGGAACATTTTCGGCCCCTCCTGATGTGCGTTATGTGATAATTCAAAGGAAACTATCAAGCATCATTTTTATCAATGTCCCTTTGCTGTGGATACCTAGAAATTTTCATTAGCACCCCTTGTTGCTGTCCCCCTCCCCCATCACTAAGGATTGGAATGAGATGTTTATTTAGTGGAAGCATAAATTTCCCTATCCCCTGAACTCCCTTTGAAGGCAATGTTGGATGGAAGGTCCCTAATACCTATGTTGGTCGATTTTGTTCTATCGAAATTAGGCAATATTTCATGATAAGTGTTATAATCCAGAATCTGCAACAATTAAAGGAATGAAGCTTCTCTTCAAGGTTACATATTCCAAGGGGTTTGAAGTTCTAGATATGATAGATTTATCTATCAATGAAAAAGAGTGGTTCAAAATCTTTTCTTCTAACTCCCAAGCCCCATTATCAAAGTATCATGTCATCCCTCCCTTCTGTATAATATTGAAAGGGGAAGATTTTGTAGAATGACAAAGAATTATCGGTAAGGCCCAAATGTATTTTGATGGAGCTTTGAAAGGTAACCTTGGGGAGGTTGGAGTGGGAGGGGTCATAGTAAACCTCGAAGAAAAGACAAAATTAAAGTTCACATGGGGACTAGGAAATGCCATGAACAGTCAAGCAAAATCTATTTCTCTTTGGCAGTGTCTGAACATCAGTGTCTCTAAGGGTATTAGGAACTTGATAAGCATTGGTGATTCTATGGTGGTAATCCAAAAATGCTTGAGGCTCACCGAGAATGAGAACCTCCTCGAATTTGAATCCTCCCCAATCATTATAAGGATAAATTAACTTTTTTTTTGAAAGTGCTAAAATGTTCCATGTGTTGTGAGAAAACAAAGATGTGGCAGATGCACAATCCAACGCTGGGGTGGCTTTAGGGAAAGGCTCGTTACAAATTAACCACTCCGTTGGAATATGTCACATCCCTTGATATGCTATAAATTTTTCAGACCAATGTAGTACAACTGGGGTACGGGTCTGCAGTACATCAATCTGGAAGTTAGTAAGGTCAACTTCCCGATGGCCTTCTTCAGTGTGTTGGGAGCAGGGTTAGTTGGTAGGAATTTATGGAACAAGTGTGATAGCTAAAGTTTGAAGGACATGATTTGTGATAGGTGGGCGAAGTGTACTGGATTATTTATCTAGATATTTATTACAGTTCAATTCATGGGCTGGGCAAGTACCATCGCAATTTTCTCCATGCTTGTTTCAGTGATGGAGGAGATGGAGGGTAGTTGTTATGCCATGATGCAAAACCAATTCTCATTAATGAAAGATAAGATGAGAATGAATGCTGGGGATGAACCAGGCTATTATTTATAGCAACTAGTTATGGATGGTTAATCATAGTATCTTGTCAGTTTAGGGTAGAATCACCAAGAAAATGGTATCTTCTAGCAATGGAAGTGGTAGCAAAGCTAGGTTGGGTCACAATGGGAATTTAGAGGACATGGTTGATAGCTTTTGCAAGCATGTGATAAAGGAAACTGTAAAATAAATTAATGAGAATATGGCGGTTTTGTATTCCCAATTATTGGGTCTTGGTAAATACATGGAATTACTATAGAAAACTATAGAGAGTCTATGTACAAACGTGATGAGTCTGGGCCACAAGGTGGAGAACATTGAAGTTAAATTCGAGACAACCACAGTTGGGGTGTTGAAAAAATTATTCAGATTTGGGGATGACTCTATCCCTTAAGTTGAAGGTGTTGTGGGTGCAACAATTCAAGACCTGGAACCTAGGGATGACAATGTAGAAGAACGAGTTACAATTATGGATGAGGACTTGCGAGAAATAATGTAAATAATGTTGGTAGCAACAGGGTTCTTCTTTAAGTTAAAATGATGAACATTTCTAAGAGCTTGCTCTCCAAGATTGTATGGGACCTGGCCCGTTTCCGGTTTATCTAATGAAAAAGCTACTTGTTCTATTTAAAAAAACAATATTGAGATTAAACACAAGGATTTAGAGATAGATCAAATGAAATAGATATATTATTATTAATATTTTGAGTTAATTAACCTTGTATAATTATTAGGCTCTTCTTTATCCACCAGGACAACACCCTATTTTAACTTGTTATTTGCGCTAATGTCGTTATTAATACATAATGAGAATAAGTTTAAACATGCATGACTAAGAGAGCTTGAAAGCATATGAAGATTGGAACCATATCCTATTCATGCATCCATGCAAGAAGTTTCATTAAGATGAGTAATGGATATAGGAATGCAAGGATTGAGACCATGTTTCAATACTTTATTAAATGCTTTAAATTCATTTTCACTTTGGCATTGTCTTAACTACCCATTTAATAGTTTGGGCTAATTTAGAGTAGCACCTAAGTTGATTCCAAATGTTAAAGTATAGGAACATTCCTGGAAAAATAACTACTAATAAGGATATTTCTATAAGTAGTCTTAAAATATTATTTATTTATTTATTTTAGAAGGAATTTCAATAGAAATTCTAGAATAAGTATTTCAAAATATTATGTTTACATCAATATGGAGAGTTATAGTTTGTCCAATTTTTTTTATGTGAAGAATTCATACTCTTACACCAAGATAAATAAAAATGGATGTTATAACTAAACAAGCAATTTAGCAATGTTGACTTGAAAACGAAAACCTAGTGGTAATTATGTGGGATGGATTCATGGTAAATTATGATTTATGAGTAGTTGAATTCATGGGGAAAGGTTACTTGGTCAATCTTTCTATAAGGATGTTGCCTTTGGAAAAGGTAATAAATGCGTTACCATGGAGATTATAAGAAGGCCATTAGACATGAAGTAATATGCAATCACATGCTATGCTAATCTGGTTGAGGTAATATGAGAAAGTAAAGAAGACATTAGCTATTAATGCAAGATGTGAAGAAATTAGAAGTGGTCAAATTGAGACAATAGTAGTGCAATTCACTACAAATACACACCAATTGGAGTCGAAACTGGAAGGAAAATAAATATATTATTAGAATGAGTTGATGGAATATTAAGTATAAAGACAACAAATTTAAGAATGGAAGGAATGTTTCTAAGTTGATTTTAATATTAGCAATGTAGATTTGATAAAGTTACCCTATGGAATAAAGGAAAAGGCGAAACTTGTAAATTTTATAATGAAGATAACAAATGGTAGCCCTCAGAACTATGACCATGTAGAATGAGGGGATGAATTGAAATGAGTAACATATAGATACTTAAGGTGAGTGAGTGGGAATTTCACAAACAAGTAGAAGAAGTCAACCAGAAGTAGTAGCTTTGAAGATTTGGATTTACAAATAATAAGGATGAAATAACTTAGCACTCTTGAGATATCACATGAATAAATATCCTTGTGGAACTTGGTTGTGGAATCATAGAAATATTTTCATATAGAACACAATAAGGGTAAATGTAAAGATGATGCCCACCAAGAAGGAAATATAGTCAATCAACCAATGAAGTTAAATGATTATGATAATGATGAAGGTCATTTTTAAGGAAATATAGGAAGTATGAGGACATTAGATTGAAAAGGTAATCAAATCATGAGTGCTTGTATGATGGGAACGAAGAAGAGAAAAATAGAAAATATGGAGATCTTTTTTTAGCGGAAAAAGGGAAAATACCTTAGCATAGTAAGTCCAATATTAGTGATAGTCAAGAAAGGGTGTTGATGTGAATAAAAACAATATGAAAATTGGAGTAGCACTTATTGTTTCATGAGTGGATTGGTGATCTAATGAGACTTCATATAGAACAACTTATCAAGTTTGTGCCATTAGTATTGAAAGAAGTTATTGCCAAGAAAATTAGGCATACAAATCCTTTTTGTGGATGATAATGGTAGTATTGATTCCAAGTGCTTCTGATTTTAATTTAAAGATGGTATTTGGCAAGTCAAAAGTTAAGGGGAAGAGTTCCTAGTCTAACTTGAATAAAAGTGAATCCATGATAAAAGAGATCAAGTGATATTGAGATGGGAAATTGATGAGATAAGCTAATATTTTTAAAGTGAACAACAATAATGATCGAGTGATGGATAAATCACCAAGGATCAACCATCCCTTGTGCAAGTGGATTAAGCATGATAGAATAATTAAACAATGATGACCTAGTGTTTGTGTGCCTTTGAGTAGAGTGGTATTGGAATGGATAAGAAAAATATGTACAATGGTCTTGGAATTTGAATATTGATGATTTAAGGTCAATAATATTTTAATGACGAATTTCACTAAATTTAATTTATGAAGGAAGAATACATGACTAGAGATTAAGACTGAAAATGGTGAGACTCGTTTTAAATTTAACGATGTACTTAAATGACTATACCTACTAGGTAAATTATCAACTTCCTAGTTGAAAGAAGTGGAAACGATTATTGAAAAGTAATTGGTATCTTGAGGAAAACACGGCACTAATAGTATTGGTGAAATAACCTAGATCTTAGAGGGATGTTGAATAATCTCATTTTATAGTTGGTATTGATTGTTTATATAAGAAAATGAAATTGATTCATGATAAGAATTATTATAGTGTATTGTTTCTCTAAATTTTATATGTATTGAAATAATTCTCATATTTATGATGTTATGGTATAAGGTTATATTGACACGTGGTTCATTTATTATGTTGTGATGATATGTATTTGATGTTAATATGTTGATGTTATAACTTAGGAGGATATTATGATGTGAAGCATGTGGTAATTGTATGTAGATTTATGACATGCAAAATTTTGTGATAACAATGATGTTATGTTCTCGTGATGACATGCAAGAGTTGGAATGTGGGTTATCTTCCATGATGTTATAATTATGACTAATGCATTGGATGTATGTTGAGAAGTGGTGATTGACAGGAAATCCACAAATGGGCCAAGAGGGCAGATTTATTTGATGGTCTCATGGGATCCCATACATGTGAGGGAGAATATGTAACACCATATGGGCTAGGGAAAAAATCAATCAACACTACATATGCTAGTGGTTCCTTTGTCTTGTATAACTCTTGATGGATAGCTCTTGAGGGGCTATGGGACCATCTTGAGGAGGGCAAGTGCTTGATAATGGATTGGGATGCTAAATTCTGGTGGGGGTGTAAAGAATTCGATGCCTGGAGCTGTGCACCTTAGTGAGTGTGGAGGTAGTGGGCCAGCCTTGCGAGATGCCCAAAGTCATTGAGTAATGGGACCGGATGCCTACCTTGGGGCAGATGAGGTCTAAGCCTTAGCGCAAGCCTGGAGGCAAGCCACAAGCTATGGTATAAACTGAGGAGGATTATTCCTGGTTCCGAAAGTTGGGAAAATAGATAGAGATTCCCTAGGATTTCCCTCGTGATGTGAAAAATTTCGATGCCTGTTGGTTATACTAGTTCAACAAAGGGCATAGGGAAAAAAATGAAGTAATAAATAACTAAATAAAAATAACCAAAAAGTTAAAAGATTCAACTTAACTTCAGGATGAACTTCCTTAAAGAGAGGAGTATGTAATGCCCCGTAATAACAATAACAATAATAAACAAATAAATAAAATAATATTAATATACAAACAAATAAATAATAAATAATAAAGAAAATATAATAATAATAAATCAATAATAAATAATAAAATAAGTTTAGTAATAGCAAATAAATAACAAATAATGTACATAATATAATAATAGTAAATAAACAAAATATTATATAATAAACTAGAATTCTAAATAAATATATATAAAAAAAAATTTAAAAGTAGTAAAAATAAGTAAAGTTAACAAAAAGTAAAAAGAACGAAATAAGAAAGAGTTAAATTAAGAGAAATATTAAATTAAGTAAAACTTAAGATAAAGAAATCAAAGTTGCATGTTGACACATGTAATGTGTGCATGGAGACTTGTTTCCATTTTTTGATCTATTTAATGGACGAGGAGGAGGATGAGATTCATCCATTTCTTCATCCATTCTTTTGGGAGAAAAGTGTTGTGAGACAAAGGATTACCTGGCAGTGGTACGTTGATTGAGGGCTCAAGGGTGGCCAGTGGTAGAAATATTAGGTGCAGCTGAGCCTACGGTTGGGTGGAGAGTCATCCCCAGAAACTTTATTGCGTTAGCAGGATTCAAATAACATTCAACTTCAGAGTCACAAGTAAGGAATATCGTTGTTACAAGTAAGTAGTCTCTACCCGTTTTTCAGGAAATTCTATGCTAATTAGTTGAATAGTTGTGTGTTGATTATTAACCACATTATTGATATTTTTTTCCCCTTGGAAAAATCGTAATTTTCATTAGAAAAGGAAAATTACATATTGTAGATGTATGCATATGATGTATGTAAGGTTGAGTGCTTATCCAGTCACGCCACACACGGAGGCACTGCCTTCAGTATTGTTCATGGAGAAGGTAATCAAAAATCTCTTCACAGAGAGTAAGTATGTCTATCATTTATATGAATATGATAATTTAAAAACATAATACTATTAACATATGAAAAAATAAATAGGTTCCTGCTGAGCCAATTAATATGTATAATCCATGAATGGCTGGTGGTAATAATGATAGTGCGCACTATCCCTCTGCTCTTGGATAAGCCATGTGCCACAAGGCTAGATCACAACTTCCTTGGATAACTGGTAGGCAGATGAGTTGCATTCCCTGTAGATATGATGACAAACAAAGAGATAAAAATGTGTGATGAGCCTATGGGCCTCGTCTAGTATAGGTCTCAGTGTGTATGCAGAACAAATTAATGATTTGTTAATCTAGTTGTAGACAATTTTTGAGTCCCCGAATATTTGGAGATTCCTGCAATGGTTTTCCAAAGAAAATTGTATGAGATATTTGACAGTGATTAGTTCTGCAAAGTTGTTGGTGCCCCTACCCAAGCCCATTTGGATTTGGAAGTGATGGGAATCAGATAGATATAGAATGGATCCACCCCCGCACCTAGCTTCCTGTAATGAGCCATCAAAATAAGCCCAGGGGTGAGTGTGGTTAATGTCTTCAGGAACAATGTGCCTAGGGGGAGGGTTGTCATCATCTTCAGGTATGGATTGATAGTTTTCCAGAAGGCAGACAGTGATGGAAGGCCAATGGGGAAGAAAATCCTGAAAGATGCAGTGGTTATGGGCAATCGAGATCGCCCAACAAATGAGGAGAGGAATATTTCTAGCCTTGGTTGGTGTTGCGGAGGTCCACCATGTGGTACAAGATTACATAATAGTCAATCCCCTGCCATATGTAATGTGTGGAGATTGTCGAGAGGATAGAGTTTCAGAGGTCCTTAATGACCGGGCAGGTGAGGAAGAGATGGTTTGTGGATTCAGATCTATTCTTACATAACCAACACCAAAATGGTCCATGCTGAGCTCATTTGATTAGATTGTCACATGTGGGAGCCTTTTTTTCATAACTGTCCACATGAATAATCTCGTTTTGGGAGGCGCTTTTAATTTCCACATGTTTTTCCACTAGTGTTCGATAGCTTGTGGTCTATGAATAGTAGCTAAAGATAGATATCCATCCTTAGGGGAGTGTATCCCGTTGTTATCATGCGCTCAGATAATCTCATCACCCCCTTCAACAATTCTGATGTGTGATTCTATTAATGATGCTATATAATCCACCCAATGTTGTTTCCAGTTCCAAGGGATGTGCAGGCTACATGCAGATTTCCAGGCCTGATATAATATGGTGGTGCACTCCATGTCTGCAATGTGGTTGAGGTGCGTGATATCTGAATTAGTAATATGGAGCTTAAGATCGTCGGGCAGCCTGTGGGTGTTACCGCATCCGATCCAAGGATCTAATCCGATACGCACTGAAGTGCCCAATTGGATTATCTAAGTGAGCCCTCTTTAGATGATAGACATGGAATTTATCATAACTTTCTAGATGACCAAGATCCCTATTTTGTTCCAGTTTGGCTGTCGTAGCCAGTCCATCAAGTTTAAGGGGGCTATGTATTTTGAATGAGCCACCATAGTCCATAGGTTGTTTGTAGTGATCAATTGCCAACCTAGCTTAGCCGCCAGTGCAGAGGAGAAGTCTTCCAACTTCTTAATTCCCCAGTCTCCCCATTTATTTGGGAGAGTAAGCGACTCCCATTTGGCCCAAGAAAATATTCTCCCTGACTGATTTAATTTCCAAAGGAACCTACAATGGAGATTTTGTATTCTGGAGAGGATACCTCTGGGTATCCATGCCAGTGACATCTAATATCCGGGGTGGCTTCAAGAACAACTTTGATGAGTACAAGTCTTCCAACTCTGGAGAGGTGCTTATGGTACTAGATGTTGAGCCTTTTTTCCATCTTGGAGATTAACCATGTCTAGTCTGCTATCTTGTAACCATGGGGTTTCAATCTGTAGCCTAGGTGTATAAGGCCATCCTCCATCTGTAGAAGGGTGAAGGGGAACCTATGGAGTGCATACTAAGTCTCACGAGGGGTGCATCTGGTGGTTGTAATGGTGGATTTAGTGTTGTTAATGACCATACCTATAATAGTTTGAAACAAAGTTATGGTGTTCTGTATATAGTCAGATCCCCAATACCACCATTGAGGAAAATCAGCTCATCATCCACAAATAGTAAATGTGTCAGAGTGCATCTATCTATGATCTTGATTCGCTTGAGTCTTCCCCTACTATTATCTTCTTTAATAAGTTTCCTAAGCCCTTCCATGATAAGTAAAGATAATAATGGGGACAAAGAACAACCCTGCCTGAGACCTCTTTCAGAGTGAAAGAAGGGCATTTCCGTTCCATTGACAAGGACACTGAAAGATATATTTTTTATACAACACATGATCCATTTTATATATTCATAAGGGAAACCTAGATGAGTTAGGAGCATTATGAGGTATAACCAACTTACTCGATCAAAAGCTTTTGAGAGATCTAACTTTAAGATCATACCTTTAAACTTCTTCGACTGTATAGAGTGCATCACTTCTTGTGCAATTCTAACAACTTCATGAATCTGTCGATCTTGGAGGAAGGAAAATTGTTCAGAAGATATGTGGGTGGACAGCATGGGACAGAGGTGATTGGCTATGATTTTGGCAATGATTTTGTAGATACAGTTGCAAAGGGAGATGGGGTGGAAGTCATCAAAGGAGATGAGGTTGTTTGATTTGGGGATGAGGGCGTTGAATGTGGTATTGAATGTCTCATACATCTCTCCAGTGTTCCAGAAATATTCAATGACCTTAAGTAGATCTTCTCCAAGAATGTTGTAAAAGGTAGTGTAGAACTCCACCACATAGCCATTTGGTCCTGGGGTCTTGTCGCGCTTGAACCATTTCAAGGTAGCCTCAAGTTCCCCCATTGTGACCTCCCTATTCAGCTCCATGGTGGTATCCTGGTCCACAAGCTGAGGAAATAATTAAGCGACTCGGATGACTTTAGCAAGAGTGACATTGGGAGGTGCCTTGTAGATCTGCTTGAAGTGGGATGTGACCAGGGAAGCTAATTGCTGGAAGGTGTTCACAATATTCCCCTGCTCATTTGTCAGTTGCTAAATGGAGTTGATATCTTTTCGACCATTTGCATATTTGTGAGTTTTTTTTGTGTTATCATCTCCCTCAAGCATCTATATTTCTCTACTCCTCAGCCTCCAAGTTTCTTCCCGATCCTTTAGGATTTTACTTCTCTTAGTTATTAAGGTAGTGAGCTTTTCCTTCTGTTCATTAGAGGTGAAAACCCCCCTTGCTCATTTTCCAAGGCAACAATCTCTACTTTAGTGTCCATTAGGGTTTGATCATCCTGTTCTATCTTGTTGTGTGCCAAGATTTTAGATAATCTCTTTAGCTCCTTTAGGTTATGTGTAAAGCCTTTAGCTATATTCCCACCAACAACAGGTGGGTGAGTCTTCCAATATTCAGTTACCATACGAATATAGGTTGCATCCTTCAACCAAGTAGATTTGAATTTGAAAGGGGCTTTAGGTTTGTTCAGTCCTCCTATTATTTAAAGGTATATCAGCAAATGGTCTGATATGCCCCCTAATCCAACCCACTGCCTATAGTTATAGCCCATGCCCAGCAATTGTTCGTTGATGAGAAAGCGATCTAGCCTTCTAGAGAGGCTGTCCTCTCTAATTCTTCTGTTCCTCCAAGTAGGTTTATTTTTTGCAAATGGAATATCAATAAGACTACGATTCTCTAGTATATTCTCAAAGAATGTAGATAGGGGGTCAATTTGGGCATGCTGTCCCCATGAATCTGATAATCTAATAGAGAAGTTTAAGTCTCCTTTAAGGATTATGTTTTCCTTTTGTAGAAGATTGGAGTTCAATAATTGTTCCTAGAATTCTCCATGGTGTTGACATGGCCCGTAAACGTTGATTATTCTAATGTTGGTTCCTAATTCAGATGAGAATATGTCCACCCCGATGTGTCCATTGCCTCCCCAAATGTTACATAATTTTATGTTTTGAGAGTTGAAGCCCATAGAAATGCCTTCCAAGCGGCGATTGACATTAAGGGCTTGAAAAGACTAACCAGGAAGCATGGAATCTAGCAGGTTTGAGATTACTTCTGCAAGACCTAGGGTTTCTTGTAGAAATATGACATCGACTAGTTCAGTCCTAAGAAGTCTATGGAAAGCTAGTTTTTTCTCAGGGCTAGCTAACCCTCGATAGTTAAAGGAAAGCAGATTCATAGGGGAGATGGATCCAGGGTGTTTTGTGCTCTAAGAACTTGGTCAATAGAAAGTTGTCGGCTCGAGGTAATCTCCTCCCCTGCCTGCAGCTTGGCTTTAGATAGGGAGGAATGTCTACCCCTTGGTGGTTTTGGGGGGATAGGGGGAGATACAAGTCCAATGCCAATGGACTCAGGAGGTTGCGATCGAGATAGGGATCAAATCAGGTATCTGTGGGATATAGACCCTTGATCAGAGTCAGAGGATTTAGTATATGGGGACTCCTTCGGGAAGGATGGGGGGGTGCAAGAGAAGATGGGGGGAGGGGGGGGAGCAGAGAGCATGCCAAAGTAATGGGGGGCGAGGGCATGAATGCAGAGACTTGATGATTCACTGAAGATGATATTATGCTACCAGATGAAATAGAGATGAATAGAGCAGGGGTTAGAAAAGAACATACCCGAAGATAGCACAACCTCTACAGCCACCCTTCCCTTGGTCACAGGAGGAGAGGGAGGCCAATATGGTGCTTTGCCGCACTTCTTCAGAGTCTCCTTGGACGATGTTGTCACTGCTGCTTTAGGGGAAGTGTGGTTCTCTGCTGCTTCAGAAGAGGCGTGGTTCACAAGTGTGTGAGTATCCTTTGTAGGGATTGTCTTTCCCTTTTCCACTGTTCTTTCTTTGCTATTTAGGGGATAGTCACTGAATAAGTGACCCACCTTATGGCATCTCCTACACATAAAAGGGACACCCTCATAATCAAGGATCTGCATCCATGAGAAATTTCTCCATTGCAGTGTGATATGTTCCTGTAGCCTTTCCCTGGTGTCTAGATGAACAGTGTCTTCACGTATGCCATCATGTTTGTGGTGAGGTATGATTTATCATACTCCAGATATGTGCCTAGGGAGTTTCCAATGTGTCTGAAGATGTCCTCAGACCAAAAGTGAAGAGGCATGCCTGGAAGATGGACCCAAAATGGCCCAACACCTAATTTCTCCCTCTCAGGGTCGAAAAGAGGGTTCCATCGTTGCAAAAGCACAGGGGTCTGTTCAATGTGCTAGATCCACATGATTGATATAATTAGTTGTATATTTTAATTTTGGGGTTGTTACAGTCTCCCCGGTGTGAAGTCCTAACTGTAACTCACACCGTTTGGGATAGGAGCCCCATCCGATAGGTGGGACCAACTTCCACCATGGATGTTTGGCTCTTGGCTATCAAATTTGAGGTGTTATAGTGAGGGAAAGAAAAAAATACCTAGAAAATTGGGACGAGTTCAACCCATGTCGATTGAAAAACTCACAAAGTGATGTACAAGTATAAGGAAGCAAAATAATAAGAAGAAGTACATCTCAAAGAGGAGTCGGTTAGCCAAAACCATTCGAGACATACAATTAAGAGAGTGCTAGAGTTATCTACAAAATAGTTCGCAATAAGCTACTAGCATTAACATGGAATAAATGAGCAAAGATTTGAAATCAAACGCACATGCGACAAATATTAATTAGTTCATAAACATATTACTTGCATGAAAGCACACATACAAACACGATGGAAATATTGGATACCTAATACAACCACTATGAATATGCATGGGAATCAATGCCGAAAGTGAAGAAATTATCATTATTCATATTACAAATTCAATGTACTACATGTCAAGCAGGTCCGTTAAAACCCAGTAGTGGAACATGGGCTGCTCATACCATGTTTAAGGAAAAACCGTAGCCTCACTAAAACTCACCCACTATCTTCCAAGAGCCAAATGCTTCTAGCTCCTTAAGAAAAATATAGCTCTCTAATACTAACCTAGCGTAAGAGCTCAAAGTCCCCTATAAATGAGGCGTGAGGGTGTATTTAGAGAAATGAGGTGGCCCTTTACCTACCATGAACTTTCACATACACCCATGACTCTTAAACTTCCTTATAAATCTCTAATGTCCAATGAATTTTACATGCTCAAATTGATCTTTGAATAACTATTGACATTATGATAAGAAATATTTACACTATCATAAAAAAGTAGTTACGAGGGATATAGAGATGGTTATTGGAAACCCTATATACTTATTACTTATGTTGCTGAAAAGTCATGCATACTTGTATGGGATGATGAACAGGGTCACGACATTCAATATATGTATTGAATGTTTACTTTCCTACTACCGCACCCATATCAAGTAGACTAATCTTAAGACAAGTACGGACACTCCACAACTTAGTTGATATAGGACCTTTGGGAAACGATATGGAACCATCCTATGACAATTAACCCCAACCATTGCATAATATGTATCAGTTGTCTTTGTACCCATTTTCATAAAACCGATCATCTAACCAACTTATAAAATTATGCCTTTGGTTGCTACGACCACCAACGATGCAGAGCCATGTAAATTATCAATATTGTTTTTGTAATTTCAACCATGGATGCTTATTACTGGAAACGATCAACTGCTTCTTGCTATCATTTGTTGGAATCTTTTTGTTTAGGTTGATCTGTGTTGGTATCTTAGAATCCTCAAGAAAATCATCTTAACAATACATGGTATAAACATGCTCCCGACATCACATATGCCCATGTGATTTCTAGTCCTATCAGCGCTATGTTAACCAAAATTGAAATTTTCAAATATGAAGAGTAGGTGAGAAGTTTAATCTCTACACAAATACCGATCATAGTGAAATCATAACCGTAGTAGAGGTAACCCTGCGAGATGAAAAATGCTGACATTGGGCCCATGTGGATATGTAATTGTGGCAACCATTACTTCCTACAATTTGTATTGTGTTCTCTTCATAGATAGTATTTTGCAGGACAATCATTTGCCGTGTTCTCTTCATAGATAGTATTTTGCAGGACAATCATTTGCCTTCCCTACTTTAGTATAGTTGGATTGAGATGCTTATTGAACATTTTTCCAATCTGTGAATATAACTGGCATAGTCAATGCCTTTTAAAGTCGTCAATTGGGTTTTTGAGTGTTGTGACTCCTTTGTGCATTCCAACAAAGAACCTCAAGTTTTCATTGTTCTGCCCATTCTCCTCCATCTTTACTTGCTATGTAATAATTTTTCTAACAAACTTGCATATGCAGTTCCTTGTAGCTGAAGATGTCTTCTCACCACTTCCAATGGGTATGTCATAAGCACCAACAATTGCTCCATCTAAGATGGTCCTGATTGGTCTAATCTCTATCTGGTTGGTTTTCCCAGTGTCATCTCCAGTGTTGATATCTACTTTCAATGTTTGTTGTCTCTCTCTTTCAACACAAATGCACCATCTTAGTTGTTCCTAAACCTTTGGTGAAGTTACATATGTTACTTTCAACATGTCTTACAAACCATAAAAGACTGCACTTGTTGGGGCCATGTTCAAAAGAGATGGCATGATGCATTTGTGAAGAGAAAAAAAGGCTTTAGTACGAACCATATGATGAAAACATCCAACCACACCACCAAGATACTCACCATGTAGCATGATCAATCTAGTTTTAATAATGTCCATGAGAAGACATAACGTAGTAGCTGTGATTCCTGAGACAACCCCAACTGTAAATTTCTAATCACTTCACGTCGGATAATTGATTTGACCAACTGCAACAAACATCCCATGAAAATCAACCAGTGTGTTAACAAGAAAGGATAATCGTTAAAAGATGCCACGATTCCAACTGGAAATCCACCGAATTTTATTTTTGTCCCACAAATAATGTGCAGGGCCATCAATGAGACATACACCATGATTTTGGATACATTTTATTGATCCAGTTTAATTCCACTTTTTTTATAATAATGAACCTGCTCAGAAAACATGAACATTTCCCTCCCTTCTCCACCAAAGGAACTCACTGTATGAATTGTTGAGAAAGGTCCAGCTGCATAATCATAGATCTGTGCTAAAACATGCCTGTGAGGTTTTTAGTTAGGTATTGTGGTGCGCTTGTATACAACCACAATAATTGATATGGGAAGTTTGAGCACGCCAAAGAGTGGAGTGAGATGAGCTAAAAATGAAAAGGTATAACCAATTTTCTTACCAATTCAAGTGATTGTGATGCAATTTATAGCGAGAAGGTGTGTAGAGATAACAAATAGTGCGACGAGGAAGAGCAAGATTTAGTTCCAATACTTATCAAAAATCACATTTTCAGGTTACAATTTAAATGTACATTAAAAGTGTGACCTGCAACTTAAGGATTAGGAACTCTTACGCTAATTTAAGATCTCATCACCATTCCAAGTCGTATATCCCTTTTAGAGTGTAAGTCATAGGCTTCATCTCTATTCTAAGTTGCAATTGGATCATCTAACTAGGGTGATTGAAACATTTAAATGTGATTTGCAACCATGAGACGGGAAGGTGTTTAGTCTAGTCACAGATTTAATGTGAAATATTAGTTGAAAATCCTATTAAAAGTGTGTGTCACAGGCACAAGTCACATTTTCAGATTATAGCATTAGAAATGGGACTCACAATCAAAGAAGGAGGGAGAGAAAAAATAGTCGCAATTTAAATTCCTAGATTCACTGGAAACTATAAATGCAATATGCGATTTGAATGATGGAGATCTTTATTGCTAGTTGCAATTTTGGTCACTAGTGTCACTGAGATCTAATATTGCAACTTTCAACTAGTAGAGGGAGGAAGTTCATTCTATTTACTAGTTGTATCTCTTGATCATAGTGAATCTAAGTGTCATTTGGAATGGTGATTTGCAATGGGAAGAGGGCTTTACACGTTAAGAATACATGATTATCATTTATGGAAGTTTTTTATTTACCTGTGAATAGAGGTATAAAATGAGAGGCATGTGTCTTGAAATTACTAATAAAATGAATTGATATGACTCCACAATGATTCCGTCAATGTATCATAGGAATTAAACCAAAAAGTAAACACAATTCATCTAAAAAACTTCTACACAAGTTCAAGCCACAAAATTACAATTTAATTATGAAATATTAGTTAGGGTCATTTGATGTAGAAATTGTAGGAAATATAAATGAAATCTAGCAGAGGACAATGGGTAAATTTAAGGTAGAAACCCTTGGAAAAGGAATTGTGGGCAAAGGTTTCAAAGCCACAAGAACTAAGTCTAACAATTGAGAAGACAATCAAGCATTTATGCAAGGGTACAATTAAAAGGGAGAGAGTATGTCATGGTTGGGTGTAGAGAGGATTAAGAAGAACTATGTATCGGGGAGATATAAGTACTCATGAGGAGGGTAGCCGAACCAATTAGATGCCCAACCAATGAGACAAAAGGTGATAATAGCATGTGAGGGGGCTTTTAATTTGAAAGTGCAACTTGGCCTTATCACATGCGATGAGGAAGAGATTAGTTGCAAATCACATCGACATAAGGTAGTCAATAAGTCACTAGGAACTAGACTTGTCACATGCGACTCAATGAGATGTGATTTATAGTGTATCTCACAAATTGCACTTCTAGAGGCCAGGCAAAGTAACACTGCAAATTGCAATTGTGACTTGTGACTAAGGCAAAAAATACAAATTTTTCAAGGCCTAAGGCAAAGCCCATTGAAGCTTGTAAAATCAGATGTGGGTGAAGCTAGGTTGATTCTTGCAACGATATGCCAAATTTGAACCATAGATGAACCTTGATGTATCTTATAACCCTTGCTGACATGATAGTATCTCATCCCATCACAAGTTGCTCCTAGTGGTATTTGTTGTATAATTGGTGGTGGATGTGTTAGTGTTAGCATTGATGTCAACCAAACTGGGATGGATGCTTGTTGCATCAAATGAAGGTAGTAATGGCTCAGGATGACTCCCATGGTTGCTGCAGTACTCTGTAGAGAATCATCACAGTAGCAGGCTGATTGGAAAATCCATAAAATGATGACTATAATGATGGTCCAGATGGAATCCCATGGTATTTGCAGGATTCATGTAAAGAATCATCATAATAGTATGCTTACTTGAGAATCCATAAAATGATGACTATGGTGGTTGGGAGTTCAACATTCCAAGCACAAGAAGATAGTCAAGGAGAAAAGAGTGGCTGAGAGTTTGAAACCATCCTAAAGGTAGAAGATGGGCTCAAAGACTACATCAGACCTTCTCCACTGGAAAGATCTTTGGAAGAGCTTTCCAATAGTGTGGGGAAGTCTAAAAATGGACAACTGGATCAAAATATATGGTCTCAAAAAGTTCAGGGATTTGAAGTCTTAAGAAGATTGAAATATCAGAGGTTCGAACCTATCGAGACCCGACATTAGAACCTCGGAGATTGGAATATAGGAGAATTGAAGCAGATGATATCAGAGGCTGGGATATCAGGATATCAAAGGTCATCATAATATCAGAGGTCTGGGACATCAGAATATCAAGACTTCTTAACATAGGTATTTTAAGAAGTTATGATATCCAGCAAGGCTGATAGTGCTAAAAGTGTTGAGGAAGGCCGAGCAAGTTAACAAAGGAATTTTTGCAAAGTTAAGGGTGATTGGGACTCTTTATCTCTCCTCCTGTAGGACATGTGGCAACATGTCAGTGGGCCCAAGAAAGCGAAGTGTCTAGTGATGTCAGGGTATTGGAGGATGAAATATTAGAGAAAGAGGATATTGTAACTATTGTGAAAATAATGATTAAATAAGTTCCAATGAAAAGGGCTTCGATGGTGGTTTGAAGCTCTATCATGATAAGTCCAAGGAACCAAGGGTGGAGAAGACTTAACTGATAAATATAAACACCTAGAAGGAACAACAGACCTTAGCACCTAAGGCTAAGCCCCTGGTCACATACCTTGGTCCTATGAGAAGGAAAACACTCAGGGGAGCTAAGCGCTAAGGGATCCAAGTGCTAAGGGATCCTAGGATATCAGACAATGCAATATCGTAACATTTCAATTGTGTGAGTTACGATATAGAGGGGATCTGATATAATGCTAAGCCATCGATCACAGATCTGGTCCTATGAGAAAGCAATTTCTCAAGGATCTAAAGACTAAGGGGGCCAAGGATATTGAAGAGAGCAATATTGTAATAATCTGCCTATGTAAGTTACGATATGTTATGTTCCGATGAGGAAGTATAGTGAGTTTAATGGACGTATGAGTCAACAACTGAATAATTGAATGCAAGATTGATGAAGCTGGTTGTTGGAGTCAGCTAGATCTGTGTAAGGCTCTGAGATAAGGAAATGAGGACAACATTTAATAGAGACAAATTTGAGGTGATGAAAGAAGCAACAAGCTGCTTCATGTACAAGTATGGTTATGTTAAATGTGGAACAAAGTTTTCATCCCTAAGAACATTCAATCTCTGTGGAGAAATAAATAAGAATGGGACTCTCAGAGAAGTGTGTAGGCCACCTAAGAATTAAATTCTGAGCATGGAGATTTACGCATTCTGTCATTGAATAGTTCCGAGGTCCATCTCTATGTTTAATACTATGACATGATTCAATGAGAAGACACAACAATAGCGGGGGAAGCCATGTCAAAGTACATTTGTGTTGTGGGGAAAAATGCCTATGCAGGACGATCCTATCCACCTTACCCCTATCCTTAAGTTTTAAAATCCAAAAAAATTATCCTTCCGCTCATATTTCCCTTCACCCAATATCCCTGAGTCGATATACTCTTTATATATCACATATGTTCCCTATCATTCATTTCCCGACCCCACCAAATAGCCTTGTCACATCATGATTAACCTTTCATTACATTTTTCTCCATCTCCACCTATCTTCACACATCTGATGGTCTGAATACGATTTCGGCCCCCCATCACCATCTGAGCTTTACCACCAGGGGGGGGGGGGGTTCCGAAATGGGTGGTATACCAAACCATGCCCACCCCTACGTGTCAACTCCTTAGTGTTTCAGACCCCCCTCGAGTGAAACCACTAACCACTCCATCCATCCTACTATTGCCTTCCTACCCATTACACTCCTACCATTCACCTTCCACCACCTCTTCTGTCCGTTAAACTCCACCAAATCACATTCGTTCCCTCTAGAATTAACTCGTTAAGCATTCAATTAGCTTAGCCATTAATTCAACAGACCCACGCCACCTTAAATGGAAAACCAAATTCGTTATATAAACCTATTTTCTATTTGAGAACTAGTTACTGAATTCAAGCTTTGTCATTGTTTATTGATTTCTTACAAGTATTGTTGGACTCAATTTCGACAATTTCAATTGCCTATGACATCTCTGTTCAATCATTATCAGCCTATTACTTCTACTTTTTCCTCCAGAGCCTGACTTTTCTCTGTGTTTTTCTACTCTCAAACTCCCAATCCCATTCACTATTGCTCTTAGCCATAGCCAAGATGCCTCCAAAGGACAAAGTACTAGAGGAAATTGTCAATCCTTTGATCCATCCTCCTATAGACCTTCATCACAAACCTATGGCTGGCCAAGATTACAAAATCCATGAGACACTTTGTGAACTCAACCTCTTCGAGATGTATTGTTGGCTCAAAGACAAGTATAAAGATAAATCACATGATATCTAGCTGTGGGAATAAAATTTACCTCACTACATCTTTCCTCATACCCATAGCACCCTAGATTTTATTAGAAAATATCATGCATCCTATTTGCCAAGCCAAAGGGCCATAGTCACTCCTACTTGAGAAATTTTGTTTACCATAACCCCTCAGGCTATTGATCAGATGATGCAAACCCCCTCAGTAGAGAATGCTACCCCATTTTCCTATGAAGCAGTGATTGAACTATACTAGAAACTAGACTTTTCCAAGAGAGCCCAAACTCTTGAGTTGTTTTTGACACAAGATGCTTCATTACCAAAGAAAAATCCTCCTTATCCCTCCTCCATTTTTCCTGAGAGAGCCAAGCAGATTATCATTGTTGTTTCCTACCTCCTTGGCTACTACTCTGATCAATGGGTAGATGAGGCCATTATAGGATTTTTGTCCATCTTCTCTATTGATTCTAAGCCCTCCATTGTCTTTAATTTCAGCAATTTTCTTGTAGAGTCCATTCATCAGGAACTTGTTAAATTTCCAACTGAGGAGGTATTCAAATATGCCTTTGTATTGGTGTACATGTTTCTATACTTTCAGGGGGACAACATTAACCTTTCTTTTCAAAAACTGGATGAAAAAAGCAACCAGCAGTTAGTCATCTTTTGGATTACTCTGGTCATGAAAGAGCAGAAAGAATGCACTTATAAACAGTTTACAGAGATGTTTGTTCACCTAGCAATAGGTCTCCTGAGCAGTAGAATAGAACCAAGGATTAGTGAAGAAATCAAAAGGGTGTTGCAGCTGTCAGATCAAGTTTAGATGGGGGACTAGTACCTTTATGAAAATTATACAGAAATAAGAATATTTGGATGCGAGCTCCCACCTTACAAACTGCCAAAATTCCTCCCAATGAGGATTTTTTCCTTGGAGTACATAAGGCAGATGATCAACATGGATGAAATCCACTTTTTTGCTCCCAAGAAGAAATCCCAGTTTAAAATAAAAACACAGGTTGGCCCTTTCATTTGCAACAACAGGGCAACAAGGGAAGAGGCAGATAAGCTCTTGAAGGAAATGCAGTTCAGCCTCAGTTTTACCTAGTCCTATGATCCATTAGGGATCATTTCTAGATTAAGGGTAGAAACCAAGTCTACTCCTTACTTTCACATAGCCAAGGCAGAAATAGAAAAGTACAAGAATCAGTTAGAGTGGGTTGAGAACACCTTACAGGAGGCAGAAGAACAGCATGTATCATCATCATGGAGAAGACTGCATAATTGATCAAAGAAAAGGAGAAAGTTGCTAAAAAGACTGTTGGTATCCTAAATTTCCCTATTTTTTACCCTATTTCCATCAATATCAACCTCCGTTTTACCTTAATATAAGACCCTTCTTTCCTACACTAGTACAAGACGGTTACCCTTTTCCTACACATGCTCATAGTTTATATTAAGATTTGTTACAACATCTTATTAATATTTTTATATATATTTCGCGTTATTTACATATTTCTTGCAACTCATATTGATTTCGTAGAAGTAATCATGGAACATAGTGTTAATAATGTATGAGTTGACTAGTGTAGGAAGATTCCTGCACTACCACTTTTCGAGATTTCCGAGAGCTATCTTCGACGAGGACGGATCTCGATATTCGACTCCAAGTCTAACTGCTGATGAACTGAAGCAAGTGGCATGCATCCAGGGATTTTTCTCCAAAGATAGATTACAGCCCAACGAAGCTCGTGTGTGTTATAACCATTAGCCAAGTTTGTAATTCGGTTTTCTGTCTGTTCGGCCAAGATGCCTAAACAAGAATTATCTATAATTAGTGTAAACGGCCTAGAGCTGAAGAATATATATGATGTAGATCGTAGATAGGAAGCTAGTAAACCATCGATTATTATTTTGGTTTACGTAATTTGGTTATCACCTCACTCTGGGGCTACACTGCTCTGTAATGTAATTTGTCGAGTCAAGTAAATACAAGAGAATCATTATGGTTTGCACACGAAGTGTTTAATTTTGTCTTTGAAGTATTATTTGAAGTGTTGATTGCTTTCATTCCTTACAAGGGGAACAAGTTGGTTGACCAGGGCCCGGCCAACCCAACTCGTTGACCCCTCTCACTTTCGTTATTTCGAAAGGTGGTGTAGTTATTTCTTTGCAGCTGCATGATGTAATATTTTAATCGCTAATCCTTAAGTTATGGATTAAATTATCTTTTGTAGCCTATGTGTGGAATGGATCTATGGTTTGCAGAGTAGTTGTGTTTACTTTTGTTTATAAGATATCTTTCACACATTTACTTTACTCTTGTTTTCTATCTTAAATCGTTTTTGAAGCTGGTCATGCAAGGAACTCTTTCCTGCACCAGTGCATGTTGTTGCTTGCACCTTGGCGTAGTCATTCATTGCAGCAAACAGTGAATCACTTACCTACATCTTATTTCCCATTATTTCGCAAGTGAATGGATTGATTAATCATGTATCTGTTTTTGATATTAAAATTTCATCTCTAAAAGATCTAGAAGCAGTTATATTAAACCACCATATAATACTTGCAAAGAATGTCATTATTGTGGGTGAAGTACCAAAATTGGCTGACACATGCAAAGTACTTAGGCTATTGATTGATTCTTTTGTAAGTGCTTTTATCTCATGAATTTTATTTCCCTTATGAAGTTTAATGAGTTGAAGCATTTTCTTTTTCGCAGCGAGTTTACTTCATAATTTCATTTACAGTTGAAATTCCTTTTCAGCACATCTTTTAGCTTTCGAAAGTAATTTAGAAACTGAGTAAATGGGACTCTGCTTCAGTGCAAAAGAAAGTCTCTTGACACAGGAACAGAGTGCTCCAAGCCCTGAGGCTTAGAGCACCTTCACTCATACATAAGTCTTCAGTAAGGAAGATTGAATATACTCTTGCACAGAAATAATGTACCTGCACTAGTGCAAGCAGATTGCAACCGTGCAAGGATAGGTTGTTTGTGTGGGAGAAATATCAGAAGGAAGGTAGAATTCTGCAAGGGCCCACTTGTCAAACTTCTTACCACCCATCTGAAGATGAACATAGCATTTCATTCCAACATTTAATATTGTTTCTGTTGTGTGGAATTTCTTTACTTGATTTACTTGCAAATTGTATTCTACATTCTAGCACTAGAGTTGCCTTGGTGTTAATTGCCTTTCCAATTGTTTTCTATTCAATTCTGCAAAGCATTTCCTTTAAAAAGTAGGATTAGAAATAGGAAAATTTCATACCATTTATGGCATTGCCTGTGCTTTGTCTCTAAGTTTACGAAACCCTTGGGTTGACAATTAAGTGTTGAGGAGTTTGCTCAAGTGCAATTCCTGCACCCAACATTTTGGCGCCATTGTCGGGGAGGAGATTTGAATTGGTAAGAATTTTCCATTTTTTTGCAATAGGGATAAGTCTACTATTATTTTTTCCTGCAGTGTGCTTCTATTTTTTGAAGGAGTTTATAGGTGTCAATTTATTTCTAAAACTTGTAGTTTTTATTTCGAATTTTGTCTGTCATTTTTTCTGAAATGAATGCCTAAAAGAGGTAGGGGTCCGAAGCCCAGTAGGGGCCAAAGAAACACTGACAAATCTGAAACCAAAACTCATATTGGACCTTCTTTTGCAGGTGTTAGATTCGGTCTATTCATCCCTCCATCAGAGATCAAATCCTCTTGTTGCATTTCATTTTAGGTGTCTCATTCAGCTCGATCATCTGCATTCCATTAGGAGCATCGATCTTCTGACGGAAGGGTCTTGTCTCCATAATTACCTCATGTCATGTACCTGTTGGTTCGTGTCTGATCATCAAAGTTCATCAAAGTCAATTTTAAAGTCATGTACAGTCTTGTTTGGTCTCGTGGTCAGCCAAGAGTCATTTCAGTCATTAGGTCTAGGGTTTGGTCTTCAGAATGTCAAATAATGCCAGCAGGCCATGAGGATGTCTCCAATAAGTTTTCATTGCAAAATTTCATTGTCAATATGTTTGATCATGATTCTTCTTCAAAACTCTGTTTTGAAGAAGTAATCATCAAATTTATGGTTTGTAATAAATATGCATTTTTTTTTAAGTTTTTCAGTCATGAGGTACTTCAGGCGTAGCCCTGGTCATCCTTTGCTGAAATTACATGCCAGTCATCCCTGCAAAATTAGTCAGAATTTCATCATTTAGCCAAAAATCAAGTGGAAGCAAAAACAGAGTTATTTGAAAGTGCCAAAGTCTACAACATTACAAAAGTGGGTTTGCCAAATGAAGAATCAGAGTCCATTCCATAAGAGATATTCTTGTGCTTCAATAGTTAATTTACACACAAGAGAGCAAAGAGAACCAAAGCTAAATCATTTGGGTGAATGAGTGTGAAGCTCGGGTAAAAAATTGTTGTAAGTTACCGGCGCGGTGCACTAGGTAGGAGGCGCGGCGCACTCACCAGGCGTGGCGCATTGGGCCGCATTTCGTAGAGTAAAACAACACGGGCATGGCGCATTGGTGAGGCGTGGCGCATTGGGCTGGATGCGCGGCGCATACAACTTGAGAGCCCGAAATTTCTAGAACTTGCTCCAAATCACCCAAAACTTGTGGATTATTGTTTGTCCAAGTAGGTTGACTCTTTGTTTTTCTGTACACTAACCTACCACCAGCTCCACGCTCCATCGGCCCTCCGATCCGCCCTCCCAGATCCAACGGCCAGGTGCATTTCGGAGCTGCCCCGACATCCGACGCTTAGCCTCCGATAGGCTAGTGGTTTCCCCACCGTACAAAAGACGCGTGTCTCCACGCGATTGTATCGAAGCCCCTCTGACACATACCGTCCTTGTACAGAAGGCAGTCCGATAAAACCACAAATCGCCTTCTGTCTCACTGCCCCTGACTTCAGCACCACATCGCTGCCACCGCATCTGCCTCCGTCCCTACCTCGCCACCGTGTCCTGTGCCACATCACCCTGCCGTACCTCCATGTCACCTTGCCATGCCGGGACCCGCCGCTGATGTCATACTGACATCATCACCGAAAAAGGTGCGAAGGGTGAAAATCGCAGCAAAGAATGCCCGAAACCAAAAACAGAGGCAGTTTTTGATGTGCTAATCGCGCATCGCTAAGAAAAATGGCTCAAAATGGAGAGCTTCCTTGCTCGGCTACCTGCAAAACCCAAAAATTCGCAGGAGGCAACGCTAGAAACAGAGAAACTAAAGAAAAGACAACATAAACAGAAATAGAGAACTAAAGGTATGCTGGTATGTTCATATTCAATCGGCCAGCGCCAATAGCATTCTAGAGGCCACGAAAAGCATTTGCAACAGTTATTTTTGCCTTGAAAGGGCAGAAAAGGGGTGATTTGACAGTTTCAAGCATATCAGAGGAAAGATAAAGCCTATATTCAATCAAAGAGTATCAGTGAAGCGGCAAAGAGTATCAGATCGACAATACCAAAGCAGGTGAACATTAAAGACCTCCATCCAAGTCAAAGAAGCAATAAAGGCCATTCAAAGCTCATCGGATCGGGATTAGTGCACATAAAAGCCACCTAAAAGCAGCAGAATTGCCTAAGAGATTAAAGTCCCATTTATTGCAGAAACCCTGCACCGAGCCACTAAGGACACCATATTAACTCATTTTGATGCAGCTGTCTCCAGCGAAGCTCAAATAAATATCTTCTCGCATTAATTTCAGGACAAGATTAGATTAAAGAACTCATTTCCCTTAGATCTGTTTAAGATCTGCTGTAAAAGATATTTTTGGATATTTTCTCTTTATAAACCACCCTAATTCTTTATTTAAGGGGTTGGTTGGTTGATAATCCTCATTCTAGACTTGCGCTGTATACTTTGAGAGCTCTATAATCAAAGACTGTTGGAATGCTTTGGATGAAGAACTACCTGTTGTGTTATTTAATGGCCAAATAGTGACTGTGGAATTCCTGTGCTACTACATGGCTCAATAAGTTTTTTCCTACCTTTGTTTACAGTTTACATATGTTTATGCACCATTGTGTTACCATCTAAATAGCAAGAAAGAAGAATAGCTTAGGTTTTTCTTGACTGCACCCTATGCTCAGTTCTTGTTATTTCTATATGTTTTCTTTAGAAATGGTTATGAATATGCATACTTAAATGATCATCTTTACCCTGTTTCTTTCACATATGACTGTTATTTAGGAATTCTTGACTGCTCCTAGACAAACTTTCATTCACCTTCCCTCTCTGTTAGCTAATGAAATATTCTTAGTTGCCTTTCATCTCTGACCTTCATTCCATCTTTATTCCAGCCTGATATTGTTCTATGTGTAGCTATCCTGCTCTGTACTCCTCTTGTGACCAAGAAAACGCAACAACAAGCCCTAATCCATGACTCCATGCCCAATGGTTTGAACTTCTCACTCTATGCATCCCAACTCTACTTGAAAACATCATCCTTCCCACCAAAATCAAAACAAAATCCATGTACACCATAACTAGCCTAAACTCAACCCAAAACAATGTTAAATAATAAAGAGAGGGCCCTCTCTGACTGCAGTAGGCTAGGACCTGCAACCCAAAGATTGGTTTGTGGTTACCTCGGCCGTATCCCTTAAGGAGCCAAGGGACAACCTGAGTGATAACATCATTGGCGACTCCACTGGGGACCTGTTCAGAAAATTCCAAAAACAATATAGAAGCTGGCTCCCAAGAAGAAAACACATAATACTAGGTCAAATCCAGACCCAAATCCACCAGCTATTTTTGAAAATCCCAATTTAATCTCTAGAAACCTTAGCAAACAAAAAGAAGAAGAGTTTGTTGATTCTAGTCCTGAAACAGTTCAGTGAAGCTATTTTCCAACCCCCGTTAAAGTTTTGTTTCGTTCAACCCCTACTTCCCCTTGTTCATCATCCACCTCTCCAAGCACCTTTTCCACACTTCCATTCACTGTGCATATTACCACTACCACCATTGTTATTACAGCTGTCCCAGCTGTTCCAGCCCTTCCACTTATCCCTGTAAATATGGCTAACAGATATGCACCTTTACAGTTACCTGCAAATCCAGGGGCTATGCCTCAGGACTATCAAACCAAAATCACATATTTTGAAGGTACTGGTTCTGGCACAACCCTACAACATACCAAGAAAATGCAGGACTATTTTGAGAGTTATGAAATAGATGATGATAGTGTAAGAATGAAGATTTTTGTCCAAAGTTTAACATGAGATGTTAGGCCCTGGTTTAGAGCTCTTCCTGCAAATTCCATAGTTGACCCAGAGGCCCTTTACCAAACATTTCTTAACAGATGGGAGAAGAAGAAGGACCCTCTGCACATATTATCTGAGTATGACACTATCAAAAGAGGCCCTCAAGAAGCTGTCTTGGACTATTGTGCCAGATTTAACAATGTTTACAACGCTATTACACAAAACCTTAGACCTCCACCTAATCTTGCTTTATACAAATTCCCTGATAGATTTGATTCAAACATGGCTTATCAGTTAAGGGAAAGAGCCCCTCAAACCTTAGCAGACATGCAGAATGTAGCTGTTAGTGTGGAGGCAAATCTGCTTGCCAAGCGAAATAGAACAAGAGCTAAGAGAAGAACCACTTTTAAAGATGAACCTTCAGCCTTTGAGCAAAAATTGGACACAATCATCAAAGGCATGGACATCTTTGAAAATAGAATGGGAACTATTGAAAGAAAAGCCTCATGGGAAGGACAGCAAAACAATCCTATCAGAAATCCAAACTTTAGAAAAAATCAGAACCCAAACGTTGAAAGGGCAAGTCCTGACCAGGATATAAGACCTCCTTTTCATGAAAACTATGCTGAAGCATCCACATCTAGTGAGCAGATGGAGGACACTCACATAAACTTGATGGGTTTGAAGAGTGAACAACAAGTATTTCTAACCCAAGAGGACCAAGATAACCATGATATAAATCAATTCCAGACCAAGTTTGGAGAGTCATTTGACTTCAAACAAGGCTATGATTCAGCTGTCTACGAAGTCCATAAACAATACAAATTGAGAACAAGAACCATTGACGTGTCTGATCCCATCAAGCCAAAGGATGCCAAGCAGCCTAAGAAAGTAAAAGACAAGGCCGCTATCACAGAACCTACTAATAAAACAGACCCAAAATTAAAAGAAGTGACCATAGAGGATGTATCTGACATGCAGCCCTCTAATAACCAGCCTTTTGTATCCTTTCCCTCGAAAGACAATATAAATAACACTCCTTAAAGCCTTCCCAAAACAAAACAATCTCAAGAAATCGCTGATAACCAAGAGAAGATCATTGAAGATACAATTGAAAAGGGAAAATCTGCCAGTCACAATACTAAAACATAGTCAGAAAAACCTTTTGATTTAGAAGCAGAAATTGGTAAATTAAAGATATATATTCCTCTCTCTGAGCTTTCCAAACATGATGTGTACAGACAACAAATCAAAAGATCGCTGCAAATTCCAGAGAACCGGGATGATGTTAATGTCGTAGATAATCAATCTGAATTACTTTTTGGTCTTGAAGTCAATGGTAAATCAGGACATGGAGCTGTTCTACCCTTTTATGTTATTTTGCACATTCATGATAAATTGTTGCATAATGCTATGTTTGATTCAGGTGCTTCACACAATCTAATGCCCAAAGCTGTAATGGAGAAGCTAAACCTTGACGTCACTAGACCCTACAAAGACTTATTCTCATTTGATTCTAGTCAGATCAAGTGTTTAGGCTTAATCAAAGACCTTTGTGTGTCTTTAGTCCAATTTCCCAACAAAACGATCCTAATGGACGTGGTGGTTGCTGACATTCCACCAAAGTATGACATGCTCTTATCAAGATCTTGAGGAGCAAAACTCCAAGGATCTCTCCAACTAGACCTCTCCTATGCCACTATTTCAGTCTTTGGGCAACCAAAGAGACTGTATAGAGAAACACTGATGAAGTATGTGGTAAGTAGTGAGGAAAAACCCCATAACTTTCCCATTTACTCAATCCATTCTGATATGGATTCCTTTATATTGTTCAATGATGATAGCTGCCCTCCCACTGATGAGAAGCCTTTGCCTTTAGAACAAGAAACATGCATCAATCAAGAGTTGGTTGCCCATACCTGTGAAACTATTAAAACAATTAGTGAAACCAGCATACAAGAAGAACCACGTGAAGCACAAAACCTAGGTCCGCCCAATCCTAAAATGACTAAAACTCTTAATACTAACCACAAGCAAGAAATCACATGGTATTTAGAGTTTGATGGTTCTGTTAATAAGCTAGGAGCAGGGCCAGGAATATGGATTTACAATACACATAACAACCATGCAGAGGGTCATGCTTACAGACTAAACTTCAAATGCACCAACAACATGGCAGAGTATGAGGCTCTCTTTTTAGGCCTTAAACTGCTCAAAGCTCTAGGAGCTGCAAAAGTGTCCATTCTAGGTGACTCTGATTTGATCATTCAACAGATGAAAGGTAACTTTGTTACTAATGACAATAGGCTAAGAGCTTATAGGTCTGCTGCCACAGAAATACTCAATTCCTCCACCAAATCCAAGCTTGCTAAGATTTCTAGAAGCCATAACATGCATGCTCATAGTCTAGCCACTTTTACTAGAACTTGCAAGCCGCCCTTTGAGCCCAATTACCACTTTACTGCTGAGATAAAGCACAGGCCTGCTGTCCCTAACAATATCAAAGATTGGCAAGTGTTTGAGGATGATGCTCAAATCAACAATTTTCTTACCTTACAGCAAGAATTCTCAAGCTTAAACATTGATGAAGATGCCATGGATGACCCACAACAGCAAATGAGCCAAAATGAGCAAACTATAATAGCTGAGACAACAAATCAAATGCTGCACCCAACCATTTTTTATGAGAGAAACATGCAAGAGCTGAAACAAATGCATTTAGATGAAATAGTTGAAGTAGAGGCCGGAGTGATTGATTTAAAAGACAATTTTCTACCTGCTAGCCTCACTCCATTAGAAGACATATTTGATTCAAACGATGTCCCCAAAAAGCCAAAGATGCAGCCCTTAAACGCTGCCTTGGAAGACTGTAATATTGGGACAGAAGAGAAGCCCAAAATGATTAAACTGTCCAAGTCTTTGCCTCTCGATCAAAAACCAAAATATGTTGATTTATTTAAAGAGTTTCAAGATGTATTTGCCTGGAGTTATGAGGAACTTAAGTCCTATGACACCTCTGTTATTCAACATACCATTCCCTTAAAGCCAAATCAAAAGCCCTTCAAATATAAACTAAGGAGAATCAATCCTGTTCTTCTCTCTTTGATTGAGAAAGAAGTGAAAAGAATGTTTGAGGCTGGTATCATAGCACCCATTAGATTTTCAGAATGGGTAACCAATCTTGTTCCCACAAGGAAGAAAACAGGGGAGATTAGATTATGTGTGGACTTAAGAAATCTGAACCAATTCTCCCTTAAAGATCACTACCCGTTGCCAAAGATGGGCCACATTCTACAAAGAGTAGTGGGGTCTTCAAGAATTTCTTTGCTAGATGGCTTTTCAGGTTTGTTAGATTCTCTCATAAAACAATAATAAATCCAAAAATAAATTAATTAATTAAATATTCCAAGTTAGGAATTTGTGCCTAACTCTTGGGTTGTTCCTCTAAGATAGGAGTTAGTTTAGGTAACTCCTATATTGGTGTGTCTGGTGAGAAATTATCTCAACCAAAGGAGAAATTATCTCAACCAAAGATGTCCAAGATAGCACGCACTATCTTGAGACCAATATCTCTCATCTATTTATTTGTAACACTATTTCAATTATTTTGATGTAAGAATGAGAGTGAGAGAATACATGAGGCTTCAGCCTTTTTCCGTCAATATTGTGTCTCTGGTTTTTATATGTATTTTTCTGTAATGTGTTTGAGTTAATCTCATTCTCTTCATGTGGTATCAGAGCCATAAGGTTAAACGTTGAGCTCTTTTGAGAAACCATTATATTGCAGAAACCGAGTGTTGCCGTGAATGTGCGATTTTAAGGAATGAATGGTTGCATTGCTACTACCGTGTGAGAGCAAGTCGAAAGGGAGTTCGAGTTTAGAGTCGTTGTTTTATTTGAGCGCCTGATTTGAGCCGATTTACCTCAACGTCTTCATTGTAGTTGGGAATTGGTGCGGTGTATATATTGGCCTACAATGCAGTTGAAGAAGTATTTTGTCAGGTTAAATCATGTGTGAAGAATTAGTGGAGGAAGATGCGAATGTATCTCTTACAGATTAAGTCACAGCAGAAATTCTCTCGGATGCGGTGAGTGCGCTGATGAGGCAATTAGAACAAGCCAAAGCGGAGCGCAAGGAGAGGAAAAGGCAGTTGAAAGCCCAGAAAATTGGTAAAACTTCTGAGGAGCCTGTTACAAAAGATTCAATAGAATTACAGAGGCCTGTATTGAACCCTGTTCTTGGCTATTTATGTTGAGCCACATTGAGCAAAGTTGTGTTGGGTTCTTGCATTAAGGTACGTTGGACTGCTATGAAGATTATTCACAACAATACTTGCTGTACAAACGTGAAGGTTGTCATCGTCGCCAGTGTAGAATTCTGTTGACTGGAGCCATGTAGAATTGTAGTCAAGTTTCAATTTTCTCTTTATTCTTGCAAACTATGGATAGGGATATATTTGTCATAAAAAAAAAATCCTTCAACAGATCAAAAAGCACCTCAAGCGCACAATTCCTCACTTCTGTCCGAGGATCAGAGGTTAAATCGGACAATCCCACAAGCATTGGAAACCAATAATGTTCTGTTACATCAGTGTCTGCATCTATGCCAATAACTTCCTCAGGATTCAAGGCCCCACCTGGAATTAGACCCTCTGCAAGCCGATCTTCACAGATACGAAGCAGAGCAATGGCCTTCAAGCTAATTCGTGGACTATCCATGAAGCAATCCCCGACAACTTGATCAAAGTGTTCTAACACCACTTTCTCCCCGTTCTCAAATGCACTTTCAGCAACGGATTCTGTTTCATCATCAGCAGCAGCTGTAAATATCATAAACACACTTCTCCAGCCAGATTTGATGCTCCCAACCTTCGATTTGATCATCTGTACAATGCAGTCAACAGTCCGAGTACGAATGGTTGCACTTCTATTATTTCGCATGAGGATAACAAACGGTTTCAAGATATCATTTTAAAAAGGTAAACGAATTACTTTTAGTGTGCCTAGTTGACCTCTCAATCATTTACATGGATAAGCATACCATGAGCCGTGCTTTATAATTTTTATATTCGCATTTTGAAACGTAAACTCACTTTTTCATAAAGTGATTTTATAAAATCCATAAAATTGTTTTTTAATGGAAGAAAGGTAAATGAGTGAGAGTGGAATTACTTGACATGAAATTGGAAATGCATTTTTATATGCATGAAAGTGGTGAGATTGTGAGTTGAAGGGTTGGTATTTAGCTCTTTGAAATTGAAAAATTAAGTAGTGTTTCTATTTGTATTTGGAGTGATAAGGTGCATTATATTTTGTAAATTTGAAGAATATTTTGTGGAGATATAAGTGTATTATTTTGTATTTGGAGTGATAAGGGAAAGTTGTTGTAATTTAAAGTATTGTTTTACTTTGAGAGGACTCGTGTCACTATCCATTCAGATTTTGAAGGCGAGTTGTTTCAAAGGGTTGTTAGCTTGGCATTATCATTGCTTCAGATGTACTCAGTGATTAATAAAGATATCATTTTTTAGTGTTGATGTGTCCTAGATCCGCCCGAAATTGAATAAGGGGATCTAAGGTACACTATGTATGCTTGATGGTGCATGCTTCATGTTTTTTTGCTTATGATTTGTGTCTAGTTTTGACACATAAATGATCTCATTTCATGCACACATAAAATACAATGCCAGCAAGCACAACACCTATATCGAAATAGTTGCAAGGAGGATAATTAAGCTCCACACATACAACAACTCATCAAAGTTTTCAACATCGATATTCTACTTCAACAAGCAAATTCAATCAAGTTAATGAATTTGTCAACTTCACTGTTTGAAAGCAAAGTCTACATCAACATTCTTGCAAACAAATTTAAGAACTTGTGAATCAAATTCCAATTGAATTGAACGGGTGCATTCTCGGTTGAAACCGACACCCACGTTTTGATTTGATCATAAGTCAAGCACTTCATTCTCTTCAACTTAGTCAAATTAAGACAAGTGAATTCCTTGTTTTATGTGAGTCATTAAAACCATTGTAAGCTTTTTTGGGTGCATTTTCGACAGTGTTCGACACCCTTCCTTTAAAGCACAATCAAGTGAGTCCATGAGTTTTAACTCCTTGAAACAACCATCACAGCAACCAAAACAAGTTCAACTCTAACCAGTTGAGTTCATCATCAAGCGAGCGTGAATTCCAGAAAGTTCTAACAAGAATTCTCAGCAAGTACAATAAGCAACAAATCAAGCAAGTTGAGATCAACAAATCAAGCGAGCGTGACAGTCAAGTCCCATAGCAAGCGAGCCTGTCATTCAAGTAAAGTGAAACAGTTCAAAGCATGACATCTACGACAAGAGAGCCTGACTTCAAGTGAGCAAGTTCAGATGGCGTAGCATATTCAGTTATTAAACATTCTTCACAGTTTGATGATCTCCAGTGATGAAGACATGGTGCACGTCAGCAAAGAAACTCTTGCTGATATTTCACGGCATCTACAGCAAACACATGAAACCATTGAGTTTCTTCAACTTGAGTCCCAACTTCAAAGGAATGAATTGCAAGAAAAGGGTGATACTTTCAAGTCTTTGAACCATCCAGATGATAAGTCAATCATCCCAACAACTTCAAGTGTCGAAGTTGTTCATGATCAAAGTCAAAATTCTTCCAAACCCATCATCAAGCCCTGGGAAGACATTCAAAATAACAAGAATAGACGAGGCTTAGGATATGTTACTGATGACATCAATTTACAAATCCCAGATTATTCCAAGCCAATTAAGTTTGTGAGTGCAGGATTTCTTGAACCACTCACCTCAGCAGGTTCTGAGAAAGTTGTAGACAAACGAAATTGCATGCAACCTGAAGTTCATGTTCAACCGAAATGTTCTCATTGTCAAAGAACTGGTCATATGGAAGATCAGTGTTTTGATCTCCATCCGTGTTGCCATTGTGGCAAGCACAATCATTCCTCAGCAAAATGTCGCAACCACCAAAAATCAGGCAGATTGAAGATACATTATGACTGGATTGATCCTTGGGAATGGTCATCCACAGTCAAACGGTTGTCTCAGTTCTACAACCGACTCCAATCTTACATAGTGCAGCCAACAGTGAACAGATGTTGGTACTCTCATGCAGTTGAATGAGGGAGTACAACAGTGAAACTCTCCTACACCTGAAGGGGGGGAGTTCAAATATATTTTGGAGCAGATTGTCTCTCCTTTCAGCTGACAAAGGGGGGAAAATGTCAATGAAATTGACAAGTGGTTGTCAGACTGAAAGTCTCGACAACATCAGCGAAGCAGCCAGTGGGCATCTTCATCAGCCAGTGGGCATTTGTCATCAGCAGTGAGCATCAGCAAATTCGCCAGTGGGCGATCGACAGCCAAAGCAGCAGTGAGCAGCTTTCATCATAGCAAAAGCAACATTGAGTTGTTTTTCGACATCTTCAGCCAGTGGGCAATCATCATCAAATTGTGTGAGTGGACACTGGATGTTGTTTTCAAGCAAAGGACACTTGGATCCTTTTGCGGCTTGGCACATGATGGAGTTGTCAAGCGTCCTTCAGAGATGAATCAAGCATGCAGCTGATTCATGTTCTCTTCAGATTTGAGTTTTTTCCAGCATCCAGTTTTGGCGGTTTTTTCAGGCAATGTTTTTGAGGATCAACATGAGAACTTGGAAGATGGTTCTCGTTTTTGGATTTATCATTGAGGGGGGAATGTTAGACTCTCTCATAAAACAATAATAAATCCAAAAATTAATTAATTAATTAAATATTCCAAGTTAGGAATTTGTGCCTAACTCTTGGGTTGTTCCTCTAAGATAGGAGTTAGTTTAGGTAACTCCTATATTGGTGTGTCTGGTGAGAAATTATCTCAACCAAAGGAGAAATTATCTCAACCAAAGATGTCCAAGATAGCACGCACTATCTTGAGACCAATATCTCTCATCTATTTATTTGTAACACTATTTCAATTATTTTGATGTAAGAATGAGAGTGAGAGAATACATGAGGCTTCAGCCTTTTTTCGTCAATATTGTGTCTCTGGTTTTTATGTGTGATTTATATATTTCTATGAGTTAATTTCTCTTTTCAATAAGGTTTTAATCAAATACTTGTTCACCCGGATGACCAAGACACGACAGCCGTTACAACACCGTGGGGAACATTTAAGTATGTGAAGATACCTTTCGGACTAAAGAATGCAGGTGCTACCTTTCAAAGGGCCATGGAAATTGCATTTGCCAAAGAAATCCATGATTTCCTAGTGGTTTACCTTGATGAACTTACTCCTTTCTCAAAATCTGATCAAGAGCACCTAAAACATTTGAGACAAGTGTTCCTAACATGTAGGAAATATGGCATTTCCTTGAACCCTAAGAAGTATTTATTCGGTCTAGAAGAAGGAAAATTGCAAGGCCATATCATTTCAAAAGATGGAATTAGAATAGATCCGGAAAGAATCCAAGCCATTTTGCAAATCCCTTATCCAAGAAACATCAAAGAATTGCAAGCATTCCTAGGAAAGATCAATTTCCTAAGGAGATTTATCCCAAACTTGGTCGAGCTGATAAGAATGCTAAATAAAATGTTAAAGAAGGATTCCAAGGTAAAATGGACTTTAGAGGCCAATCAAGCCTTTGAGGGCATAAAATCTACCTTAACTCAAGCCCCAGTCCTCACAAGTCCTCAATTTGATAAAGATTTCATCATTTTTTCATTTGCATCTGAACACACCATTGCTGCTGTCCTTTTGCAGAAAGATGATCAGGGAAATGAAAAGCCAATTTCATTTTTCAGCCGAGCCCTTAGAGATGCACCCTTGAAGTACCAAATCATGGAGAACCAAGCATATGCCCTTGTTAAAGCAATCAAAGATTTCAGAATTTACATTTTATATTCACAAGTGATTGCTTATGTGCCAAATGCTGTTGCAAAAGACATATTAACTCAGGAGGGCATAGAAGGCAAAATAGGCAAGTGGATTTCCAATATCCTTGAGTATGACATTGAGATAAAACCCACCAAGCTGATAAAGGGACAAGGTTTAGCCAAACTGATGTCCGAAACCAATTTTCAAGCCTTAGACATTAATCAACTGGATAATGAACAGGAGTTGGCGACTCCACAGATCAGTCAAGATTTTTTGCAATCCCCATGGTATGCTGATATATGTTTTATATTGTTAAACATGTGTGCTCCTCCAGGGTTGTCCAAAACCAAAAAGAGATTTTTAAAGATGAAAGCATCAAAGTTTTGTGTCTTAGATAGTGCCCTGTTTTGGAAAAATCATGAAGGAATATTGCTGAATTTTCTAACTATGAATGAAACTGACAGTGTCATGAAAGAATTCCATGCAGGGGACTGTGGAGGGCACTTATATTGGAAGTCCAATGCTGATAAGATACTAAGGGCTGGTTTCTATTGGCGCTCTTTGTTCACTGATGTGAGAAAGTTTGCTGTTTCAAGCCACAAATGCCAAATCTTTGAAGGCAAAAGAAAGCTTCTGCCCTTGCCCCTTAAGCCCATTTCAACCGAGAAGCCTTTTCAACAATGGGGTCTTGACTTCATTGGAGAAATCCATCCATCCTCTTCTGGCCAGCATAAGTGGATTCTAACAGCCACATATTGCTTTACCAAGTGGATTGAAGCCATCCCATGTAGGCAAGCCAATGACTCCACCATCATCCAATTCCTTGAAACCAACATTTTGTCCAGATTTGGCTGTCCTGAGAAGATCATTACAGATAACGATGCTGCCTTCAAATCCAAGAAAATGATCAGTTTTTGCCACAAATTCCACATTACCTTAGGTCACTCCACAGCCTATTACCCTCAATGGAATGGCTTGGTCGAATCATCCAACAAGAGTCTGATTAACATCATTAAGAAAGTCTTGGAGGAGAACAAGAAGAACTGGCACAAAAAGCTTGTAAATGCCCTATGGGTAGACAAATTGTCAACCAAGAGATCCATTGGGATGAGTCCATATGAGTTAGTCTATGGCATGGAGGCCAGGTTCCCCTCTTCTTTGGGAATCCCTGTTATCAAATTGCTGCAAGAGATTCAGGCAGAGACAAATGATATCCAAAGAAGAATAAACCAAACCATCCATTTGCAGAAAACAAGAGAACAAGTGTACGACAGAGCTCAGATTTTACAAGAGAAGCTCAAGAAAATGTTTGACAAAGGAACCAAGGCTGAAGATTTCTGCATAGGCAAAAAAGTCTTAAGATGGGATTCAAGAAGAGAGGACAAAGGAAAGCATGGAAAGTTTGATTTCCTGTGGAAAGGCCCCTTTATTATTTATGTTGTTCAAGGCAACAACACATATTTTCTGAAGAGTTTGGATGGCAACACAGCTGAAGAAGGCCCTGTCAATGGCCGAATGCTAAAGCAATATCATGATCCCTTTTGTTGAACGCAACATAACTCTGTATACTATCTGTACATTAATATTTGAATTTTCAGCACCTTTTCTTATAGCAGGCCAATAAGAGGGAACAATGCAGAAAATTTTGAAGGAAAGATCAGAGAAAGCTCTATTTCATATCTCTGTTTTTGAAATAATTCCAAAGAAGTGCTCAAGCAGATTTCAATATGTTTACAAGCACCCAAAAGGCAAGAAGCAGAGCTATAATTTTTCTGCAATTCAGCTCAAAAATGATACTGAATATCAGCTTATAAGAATTTAGTCAAAGGCATTGAGAAGAAGGAGAATTTTAGTTTACAACCTATTGCAATAGGAGGCTAACCTAAAAAACCATCCCCAAGTGGAGCCACTGTTAGCCTCCTATTGCAATAGGTTACATATTTCATGATTGACTTTTTTACATGCCAAATATGTCATCTTGTCATGCTGCAAGGTTCCATAATTCCAAGAAGTTCCATTTTGAAGAATCATAACATTTTTGAAGAGTTTTACATATAAGGGAAAGCCAAATAGCTTAATATTGGCTTCCATAGGTTTAAATTGCTTGTTTTAGAAGATAGGGAATGAATATTTGTCCAAACAACTTAAGCTTGGCAGATCAGTAGCTAGGTAGAGAAATGAAGGAGCCCAACTGCTTAATCTGGGCCCTTGGAAGATATAAGGGTACATTTAGATAGGAGGGCAGTCAAAAGAAAAGAAGATAATCAGGGTCTGCAAGTCCAAGTGCACCCATGCAAAAAGAAGAAAAAATGCTAGGTAAGTAGGTTGGGTAAGTAGTTTTGTGGTTGCAGAATCAAGCTATGTGATCCATTTCATGTTTTCAAGTGTTATATCTATTCAGATCACAGTTATGAGGCAGTTTTTCATTTGGAGGAGCTCAAGCGAGGCATGTCTAAACTCCCCCTTCTTCTTATTCCCCAAATCATTCACTAACCTCTCTAAAGAGGTCAAGATCTGCTTGATATCTCTTAAGTTTCATCATTTGTCATATCATTGGCCTAAGTAAAGGTTTTCTTTGCTTAGGAGTACTCTTATTCACTCTATAAGTCATTTTTCCCTTTTAAGTAGCCTAAGATCTCTAAACTTAGCGCTTTCTTGTCATTTTCATATTAACTTCTAACATTATTATGTAAATCCCTATCTATTTCCCCTTCCCCTTACTAAAAAGCACTAAATAGCTCCCCTATGTACATATTCCCATCCCCTGGCACTATAGCCCTATAACATCAGTTTGGGGGAAATGCTAAGTCCATTTGGGGCTTGGCATTAGCCCTTTCGCCTTCAAACCTGGAATTAATTTAGCATTTGGTTAAATTAATAACCATACCGTTCCCCTCTCTTACCCATAAACCTTAATGTTTTACTCTGCGTGCTCACATTTTTGGGTTTTGTTTAAATATTTGATTTAAACAGTCAAACTCCACCCCCGGCACACATACCATAACCCACAAACCCAAAGTTTTGACCCCCCCCACCACATAAATAAATCAAATATATGGCGGGCCCCTGTACACTAACCTTCCGCCAGCTCCGCACTCCGTCGGCCCTCCGATCCGCCCTTCTAGATCCAACGGCCCAGGTGCATTTCGGAGCCGCCCCGACGTCCGACGCTTAGCCTCCGATAGGCTAGCGGTTTCCCCACCGTACAAAAGGCGTGTGTCTCCACGCGATTGTATCGGAGCCCCTCTGACACATACCGCCCTCGTACAGAAGGCGGTCCGTTAAAACCACAAACCACCTTCTGTCTCACTGCCCCTGACGTTAGCACCACGTCGCTGCCACTGCATCTGCCTCCGTCCCTACCTCGCCACCGTATCTTGTGCCACGTCACCTATCGTAATGCCACGTCACCCTACCACGTCACCCTGCCACGTCACCCTACCATACCGGGACCCGCCGCTGACGTGATCACCGAAAAAGGCGCGAAGGGCAAAAATCGCAGCAAAGAATGCCTGAAACCAGAAACAGAGGCAGTTTTTGATGCGCGATTAGCGCTTATCGTGCATCGCTAAGAAAAATGGCTCAAAATGGAGAGCTTCCTTGCTCGGCTACCTGCAAAACCCAAAAATTCGCGGGAGGCAACGCTGGAAACAGAGAAACTAAAGAAAAGACAACATAAATAGAATGAGAGAACTAAAGGTATGCTAGTATGTTCATATTCAATCAGCCAGCGCCAATAGCATTCTAGAGGCCACGAAAAGCATTTGCAGCAGTTATTTTTGCCTTGAAAGGGAAGAAAAGGGGCGATTTGAGAGTTTCAAGCATATCAGAGGAAAGATAAAGCCCAGATTCAATCAAAGAGTATTAGTGAAGCGAAAAAGAGTATCAGATCGACAATACCAAAGCAGGTGAACATTAAAGGCCTCCATCCAAGTCAAAGAAGCAATAAAGGCCATTCAAAGCTCATCGGATTGGGATTAGTGCACATAAAAGCCACCTAAAAGTAGCAGAACCACCCAAGAGATTAAAGTCCCAGTTATTGCAGAAACCCTGCACCGAGCCACCAAGGACACCGTATTAACTCATTTTGATGTAGCTGCCTCCAGCACAACTCAAATAAATATCTTCTTGCATTAATTTTAGGACAAGATTAGATTAAAGAACTCATTTCCCTTAGATCTGTTTAAGATCTGCTGTAATAGATATTTTTGGATATTTTCTCTATATAAACCACCCTAATTCATTGTTTAAGGGGTTGGTTGGTTGATAATCCTCATTCTAGACTTGCGCTGTATACTTTGAGAGCTCTATAATCAAAGACTGTTGGAATGCTTTGGATGAAGAATTGACTGTTGTGTTATTTAATGGCCAAAGAGTGACTGTGGAATTCCTGTGCTACTACATGGCTCAATAAGTGTTTTCCTACCTTTGTTTACAGTTTACATATGTTTATGCACCATTGTGTTACCATCTAAATAGCAAGAAAGAAGAATAGCTTAGGTTTTGCTTGATTTCACCCTATGCTCAGTTCTTGTTATTTCTATATGTTTTCTTCAAAAATGGTTATGAATATGCATACTTAAATGATCATGTTTACCCTGTTTCTTTCACATATGACTGTTATTTAGGAATTCTTGACTGCTCCTAGACAAACTTTCATTCACCTTCCCTCTCTGTTAGCTAATGAAAGATTCTTAGTTGCCTTTCATCTCTGACCTTCATTCCATCTTTATTCCAGCTTGATATTGTTCTATGTGTAGCTATCCTACTCTGTACTCCTCTTGTGACCAAGAAAACGCAACAACAATCCCTAATCCATGACTCCATGCCCAATGGTTTGAACTTCTCACTCCATGCATCCCAACTCTGCTTGAAAACATCATCCTTCCCACCAAAATCAGAACAAAACCCATGTACACCATAACTAGCCTAAAATCAACCCAAAACAAAGTTAAATATTAAAGAGAGAGCCCTCTCTGACTGCAGGTAGGCTAGGACCTGCAGCCCAAAGATTGGTTTGTGGTTACCTCGGCCGTATCCCTTAAGGAGCCAAGGGACAACCTGAGTGATAACAGTGAGCTTGGTCAGATACATAGAGATCCTGTCGCCCTTTTCACACTTGATATTTCAAAGTTTTTCCTTTAGTGCTAGCTTCCTCTGATCATTGTTGTTCTGATAATGATCTTTCAATGTTTTCCACATCGAAAATGGAGTCTCCTTCCCATGGAGGCTCGAGACCATGTGATCTCGAACTCCCTCCAGGATGATTCTCTTAGCTCTAGCCACACACTTCCTCCATTCCACTAACTCTTGGGCATTAGATCATGAGGGCTTGGGGACTTCTTGATCAATGAAGAACTTCACCCCATTATCCTCTAATACTACCTCCATGTGATTCTTCCAGGCTATATAGTTTGAGTTGCCATCCAGTGCATACTCAAGCCTCAAACCATAGAACACCATTGATGAAATATGAAATGCGATAAGAACTCGATATCTATATCTAGAAACCAAAAACTTCTTCCTTCTTGTATACTATTATTCCTTGATCACATGTGCTCTAATACCATGTAGAATTTTCTCTACGAATCATCTAGCTCATTGATATCATGTGGAAATTTCACCTGTAGATCAAACTGATATATGCAATGTACTAAAGCATAATACTAGATCTACATCTACCATAAACTTTGTGGAAGCTAATCAACCGTGAGCAACATCAAGCATGAACACATATAACTGATAAGAAGGAATCAATCACACATAACATAGAAGAATTTATCCGGGAAAAGCACCAGCCTAAAACCCCATCTCCATATTATTAATCAAGTTGAAATTCTCAACAACATACAAAAAGAATCAACTCAAAAGCTATCCTACTCTCTCTGTACTCTGATGATGTAGCTCATGGACAATCTAGGCCTGAATATATAGGCTAGACAAGTCCTCCAAGCTCTTATTTCCTTGGGCAGTTTTGACTGGGATCCAATGTCATAACATGTGTGAATTGGCCACATCATACTTGTTGTAACCTCAAGTCCAACTACGCAATCCATAAGTAATAATATTCCTTCTACATGCAAGGAATATTCACAAGGAATATCCTAGCAATTGATAGTACACTGTCCCTCAATCTGATCTCAACTGGGTCTCTGTTTGAACTGACATGCAAGGGTTATCCATGAGTGAATCTTTAGTTATCTGAAAATACCAGTTGTTACATGCATGCAAGCATTAAAAAACTGAATCTCATTAATTTAACAACTTGTTAAATTAATCTAACTGGACTTGACTCAGTTAACTGAGCCAACTAATTACAACTCATCCTCATCCTTTAACTGATGGTTAAATCCCTCAATCAAAGGAGAAACTGTTGCATGTCCTCACATAGACTTCAAGTTCATAATTCCTTAACTAATTAACTCAAACTGAATTAATTAATTAATTTACAAACTATTGTTAATATTAAATTCGAATTTCACTTTGTATTTTTAGTCCAGGGACTGACTAAAATTGGAATCCATCCCGAACTGCAAAAAATATAACTTCTATTTTTAACACTTCCATTTTTCATTCCCTGTTTCCCAATCCAGCACTGATGCTCAAACTGCTATTTTTAGCAATGCTATTTTTAGCACTTCTATTTTTAGCAATTTCTTGTTGCTAATTTTCAACAAGGACTTGGTGAAAAGGTCAAGGAAGAGATGATTGTTTAGAAAATATTAAGATCTGTACCCATGAGATTTAATACCAAAGTCTCAACTATTGAAGAAATGACTAATTTAAAGGATCTCAAGATGGACCGGCTACATGGTACTCTCAAATCCTATGAGATGAGAGTAGGAAGAGAAAAGTCTAAACATAAGGAAGCATTATTCAAAGTATCCAAAAAGGAAAAGGAGCACAAATATCATCAAGACTTCTCTAGCTGTGAATTTGACTAGGAGTTGGCTCAACTAGCCAGAAAACTAAAGTGTGGCTCAGGAAAATATAAAGGGAAGTATCTCTTTAAATGTTTTGACTCTAGAAGAGTTGGACATTTTTTGTCCAAATGCCATTATAAAGAAAAGGCTGAAAAGGAAGATGATCAGAAATTTGGAAACAATTCTCAGAGACATTAAAATAAAAATATCTTTAATAAAAAAGGGTTTTACTCCAAAGAAGATAGCTCAGCATGAGATTTAGACAATGAGAACTCGTTGGAGAATGATTCAAATAAGTATCTACTTATGGATTTTGAAATAGACGTCAATAAACAAGGCGTTATGGACTCTGAAGAGGAAGAAGAAGAAGAAGGAATAGTGGACCTTGAAGAGGAACTTGTTAGTGCCCTTGTTGAGTTTAAAGAAAGCGAGGAAGGAGAATAAGCAGCTAAAAGAATAACTATGACATGCTGAATAAGGTATGTATAACTCTAATAATGAGGAATTTTCTTATCATAAAGAAAACCTTGAAGAAGCTATCAAGAGAAAATATTGTTTAGTCCTTCTATTAGAATAAAAACAAGGAACATGTGAGAGATTATAAGAGGAGAACAAGCATTTAAAATAGGAGCTACTCAAGTTAAAAAAGGAAACGATCTCAAAGACATGTAAAAATGATATTTTATGTTTGAAATTGAAACTCGAAGAGGCTAAATGAAATGAAGAGGTTCTTCAACACTTGATTCAGGAATGGGAAGAGAACTATTAGAGTCTTGATCAAAGTTTGTTTCTCTAAGAACTGATCTTGAGGGAATAAAGCTCGAGAAGGGTTTAAATAAAAAATTTGCAGAAGGCACAAGGAAAATAAATCATATTCTAAATAGCCAAAGGTCCTCAGGAATCAAAATAGGTATGGGATACTCAAAGACATAAGAATCCTCTATGGAAAAGACCAACTTAAGGTCTGCACGATTCGAAGAATCACAGAGCTATATAAAGAATCTTTAATGAAGAATCAATGAAGACAAAAGAGTAGCAGGGAAAAAATGATACCATCAATGGAAGATGAATCGATTAACCAGATAGCCAAGGTACTTTCATACACAATCTCATAAGACTTCCAATACTAGGCATGCCTATTTATTTTATGGTCATTGTTATAAATGTCATATCTTTGGACACAAAGTTTTTGATTTTAGAAGGATCAAAATTGAAATAAATGAAAATGCTAGATATAATAAGTATGAGAGTTATAGACCTCAAATCTTCTCTCAGATATCGAAACGTCTTCTCTCCCTTGTTAAGCGAAGTAGAATGCTTCAAATGTAATAATTTCGGGCATAAGGAAAGTGGGTGCAGAAGTAGGTTTGAATAGCAGTCTAAGTCCCAAAATGTTAGATAGTCAGCTATACAATAGGATAAGGGGAGATGGAAACAAAAGAATAAAAAGAGCATGCATTGTGGACTTTCTTTTTCTGCTCATAATCAAGAAAAAAATGGTATGTTGATAGTAGTTGTTCTAAACATATGACTAGGGACAAAACAATTTTTTTTTCACTAAAAGAAAAGGATAGAGGAAACAATGTCACCTTTGGAAACAATGCTCCATCAAGAATCAAGGGTAAAGGTGTAGTCAGTCTTGATAAAAGAGCATAAGAAAAAATGTGATATATGTAGAAGGGCTCAAGCACAATCTGCTTAATGTTAGCCAAATTTTTTATAATGGCTATGATGTGATCTTTCAATCTAAAGACTATGAGATCCACAACATGAATAATGGAAAATTGGTGGGAAAAGAAATTAGAACCCACAAAAATGTATATGTGTTTGACGATTCTAGGGTTAACTGCTACTTAAGGAAGACAAGTAAAGCACAGTTGTGGAACAAGAGCCTTGGGCATATGAATTTTTACAGTTTGACAAAAGTTAGCAAGATAGTAACTGTGAGAGGATTACTAAGAATATCAAGGCCCAGTAACTCAATCTATAATAAGACTCATTTCAATTCAAAATGGGTCTCCTCACCTAGATTGCTAGAGCTCATTCACATAGATATTTTTGGTCCAACTAGAGCAAAAAGCCCAAAGGGAGAGAGGTATTTTATGTTGCTCATTGAGGAATGTACTAGGTCCACTTGGATAGTGCTCTTAAAAGAAAAGTTTGAAGCATTCATGCACTTCAATAAATTTAATGCTCAAGTAGAAATTGAGAAAGACTTGAAGATAAAATGCTTAAGATCAGGTAGAGGAGGAAAATACACCTCAAGAGAGTTTGAGGAATTTTTTGAAGAGAACGACATTAGGAGGTAGTACTCAGTGGCTAGAACTACACAACAAAATGGAGTGGCGGAGAGGAAAAACAGAAAAATCCAGGAAATGGCCAGAACAATGTTGGATGAAGCAGGTGTGTCTCACATCTTCTTGGGAGAAGAAACACAGGCAACAATGTATTTTTCAAACAGAACTCAACTAAGGACTAATAGTAATAAAAATCCCTATGAGTTGTGGAAGGGAAGACCTACATCAGTTAAACATATCAAGGTGTTTGGAAGCAAGTGATTCATCAAAATCAATGATAATATTCTTAGAAATTTTTGACTCTCACGTTGACGAAGGAATATTGTTCGGGTATTTTCTTGAAGTAAAGGATATAAGTGTTATAAAAAGCACAAAAAATATATTGAGGATTGTATTGATGTGATAGTAGATGAAACAGGTTCACAACCTGAGTCCTCTAGAGGAAATATGAACTCAAATGATGAATAAAATTTAGATATGAGGTTTGCACATCTGGAAGAAACATATTTATTTAATGAAGGTGAGGAAGTAGGCACAAATCCAAGGCCAAAGATACCTTCCAGGTATATACAGAAAGAACATCATGAGAGTCAGATACTTCAATATCAAAGACATGGTGTCCAAACTAGGATAAAACTTGTTGGCAATACAAGTTATTCAATTCTGGCTCTGTTATCGCAGATAGAACCTATGAATCTCAGCCAAGCAAGTGAAGACAAGTTCTAGGTGAAAGCTATGAGTGAAGAAATTGACTTGATTGAAAAGAATGACACTTGGGAGCTTGTTCCAAGGCCTAGAGAGAAAAATGTTATTGGAACCAAACGGGTTTTCAAGAACAAGTTGAATGAGCAGGGTCACGTAATTAGGAAAATATATATATTGGTCTGCAAAGGGTATGCCCAAATAGAAGAAGTAGATTTCGAGGAAAGATTTGCACTAGTAGCACAACTAGAAGGCATCAAAATTTTTCTTTCTCTTTCCTCCCATAAAAACATCAAGGTATATCATATGGATGTGAAGTCTACATTTCTCAATGGAAATTTGGAAGAAGTGTACATTGAGTAACCAAAAGGATTTATACTCACCACATATGAAGGGTTAATATGCAAATTGAAGAAGGCTTTGTATGGATTGAAACAGGCTCCCATAGCTTGGTACGAAAGGCTAGATAAATACCTTCAACAAAAATGCTCTAAGAAAGACCAATTGACAACAAATTATCTGTAAAGTTTGAAGGCGATCATCTACTAATTGTAATTGTGTATGTGGATGATATAATATTTGGAAGCAACATGGAACAATTGGAGCATAAATTTGAAAAATGTATGCAAACAAAGTTCGAAATGTCTATGATCATAGAGCTGCCCCTCTTCTTGGGTTTGCAAATTTCTTAGTCTCCATAAGGAGTGTTTATAACCCAATCCAAATATCTCAAGGAAACTCGGAAGAAATTTAGGCTGGAAGATTGCAAGTTAGTGAGAACACCTATGACTACAGGATGAAAATTGTGAAAAGAATATGGGACACCACTGGTAAATCATACTGAATACAGATCCACGATAGGAAGCTTGTTGTATGTTACAACTTCGAGGCCAAACATCATGCAATTTGTGGGTCTTGTGGCTAGATTTCAGGCTTTCGTGCGTGAAATTCATGTTGTTGTTGTCAAATAATTTTTAACTATATTCAAGGAACAACACAATATGGAATGTGATATTCTAAGAGTGAAGAGTTTAAGTTGAAAGACTAGAATGATGCAGATTGAGCTGGCAGTCTTGATGAAAAAAAAATCACCTCTGGTGTAGATTTATTCTTGGGAAAATTCTTGGTGTCATGGGTCAGCAAGAAACAAGCTTTCATTTCTTTATCGACTGCTGAAGAAGAGTATATTCTCTGCTGCTACTTGTTGTATGCAAATTATATGGATGAAGAAAAATTTAATAGGTATTTAGGTAGAGCTAACTAATCCTATTCCAATTATGTGTGACAATACAAGTGGCATCAACATCTCCAAAATTCCAGTCATGCATTCAAAGAACAAGCACATTCCTATCAAGATCCATTTATTGAGGGAACAAGTTGAAACCAATATTGTCGGGCTTGAATATGTGGAAACTAAAGAGAAACTTGCAGATATATTTACTAAGCCACTAATAAGAGAACCATTTGAATAGCTCAGGCAACAGATAGGATTTGTAATTCCTCCCTCCAAATGACTTCATTTTGGTAGGTGGTCATAGCTACTCATCACGTGGGAGCCATGGAAGAGTAGGATGCAATGGTTTTGGGGGAGCATTCAAGAAGTATTCCTTTCCATTGATGTCAAAGGGGGAAAAGATTATTGGAGCATCAGATAAGACCATGCCTATATTGAGTTGGAGCTTATGTTGTTGCCATCAATGCCAAAGGGAGAGATTGTTGGACAATTGGTGGTGGATGTGTTAGTGTTGGTAGTGATGTTGGCATTGATATCAACCAGACTGGCATGGATGACTCTTGCAGTAGATGTAGGAAATAATGGCTCAGGAGGACTCCCATGGTTGCTGTAATAATCTGTAAAGAATCATCACAATAGTAGGCTTATTGGAAAAGCCATAAAATGATGAATATAATGATGGTCTAGATGGAATCCCATGGTAGCTAAAAGCTTCATGTAGAGAATCTTCATAGTAGCATACTTATTGGAAAATCCATAAAATAATGACTATGGTGGCTAGGAATTCAACATTCCAAGCACAAGAAGAGAGTCAAGGAGAAAATAGTGGCAGAGAGTTTGCAGCCATCCTAAAGGCAGAATATGGGCTCAAAGCCTACATTTTACCCTATCCATTGGAAAGGGCTCTAGAAGAGCTTTCCAATAGTGTATGTAAGTCTAAAAATGGATTCTTGGATCAAAACATATGGTATGCCAAAGTTGAAGGACTTGAAGTCCTAAGAAGATTGAAATATCAAAGGTTGGCGCCTATCAAGACCTCAAAGATGTGAATATGAGAGCATTAGAGCAGATGCTATAAGAGGCTGGGATATCAGGATATTGAAGGTTGTCAAAATATCAGAGGTTTGGGACATCAGAATATTGGGACTTCTTAATAAAGGTATTCTAAGAAGTTACGATATTGAGCAAGGTCGATGGTGCTAAAAGTGCTAAGGAAGGCTAAGCAAGTTAATAAAGGAATTGTTTCAAAGTCAAGGGTGATCGGGAATATTTCTCTCTCCTCCTATAGGAAATGTGGTGGCATTTTAGTGGGCTTAAGAAAGTGAAGTGTCTAGTGATGTCAGCGTATTAGAGGATAAAATATTGGAGAAAATGGATATCGTAAATCTTGTGAAAATAATGATTAAAGAAGTTCCGATGAAAAGGGCTTCGATGATGATTTGACACTTGGCTGTGATGAGTCTAAGGAAACAAGGGAGTAGAAGGATTAACCAATAAATATAAACCCCCAAAGGAATAACAGGCCTTAGCACGTAAGGCTAAGCCCTTGGTCATAACCCCTGGTCTTATGAGAAGGAAAACACTTAGGGAGCCAAGCGCCAAGAAAGCCAAGGATATCAGACAATGCAATATCGTAACATTTAAATTGTGTGAGATATGATACAGAGAGGCTACAATAGAGAGCTAATCCATTGGTCACAGATATGGTCCTATGAGAAAGAAATTGCTCAAGGAGCTAAAGACTAAGGGGGCCAAGGATATCAGAGAGTGAAATAACGTAACAATCCAACTGTGTAAGTTACAATATGTTGTATTTCGATGAGGTAGTATAGTGAGTTTAACGGATGTATGAGTCGATAGCTGAAGAATTCAATGAAGGATTGACATAGTTGGTTATTGAAGCCATCTAGATCCGCAGAAGGATATGAGACAAGGAAACAAGGAAAACATTTAACAGAGATGGATTTGAGGCAATCACGTACATGTTTAGTTGTGTTAAATGTGGAACAAAGTGGCTATACCTGAGAACTATCAAGCTATGTGGATAAATAAATAAGAATGGGACTCCAAGAGGCATGTGTAGGCTACCTGAAAATTAAATTCTTAGCATGGAGATTTACGTAGTTTATCAGTGAAGAGCTCCAAGGTCCATCTTTATGTTTAATGTTATGACAAGAGTCAACTAGAAGACACAACAACAACAAGGGAACCCATGCTAAAGTAAATTTGGGAAGAAAGGGTATAGACGACAGAGACAACATTGCGTAGTGTGCTTATGTGAATCAAAACCATTGTTTGCAATTGAGCAACTAGGGGAGTTGCGCATATTGTCGAAGTGTTGAGGAGTGAGAGCTGTGTAGAAATAGAGAGGTCTAAGCACCGAGAGTATATTGAGTGCTTGTGTAGCAAGAGAAGTGGGTGTCCTGGTAGAAGAACAATGAGGGAAGATCTGAAAAGAAGGCAACAAAGTGATTCTATAAAAATAACAATGTGAGATGAACTGAGGTAGCTACAGTAGAGAGCCTATACAAGAGAAGGAAGAGTGCTGAGGAGATGTTGCTGTGAGAAATGAGTAAAGAACTACTGCATGAGACTAAAGTGAGTCAATGGAACAACAGAGGAAAGAGAGCAGAAGTTGAATCTACAACCAACCATTTTGGTATTTTACTTGTAATGTATATGCCTCTGTTTTCAGTTTGAAAGTTGTATGAAATAATATAACAATAGCAAGAACAGGTTGGTGCTTGCATTCAAAAGAGGTTGGTTTCTATTGGAAAGTTGGTTCTTTATAACCAAAGGGGGTCTATGCCTCTTGTTAGTGGGTGCTCAAAAACAAACTGATGTAATTAAGTAGGTTCTTAATTTTCATCATAAACAAACAACAAGTTTGGTGGTTTTTTCCCTCTGGTTTTCCACATGAAAAACATTGTGTAAAATGTGTGTTCTACTCGTGATTTTTGTATGAACATGTATGTTTGAACTTGTTGTTCACTTAATTTATGAATGAATTCTACCACAAGTAACAAAATATAAAAAGGACTGTAATCATACTATAAAAAGAAAAGAATCTCACTATTACTGATTCACCCCCCCTCTAAGCAATTCCTTATTCCAACAATATTAAACATCTTGGCCTGATTGCAAATTTTTCCAAACCCTAGACATAAAAAAGTCACACATGAGTACAAAAAACAAAATAATTTTCACCTAAATAAATAGGCATGGAGGAAAAATGCTACAGGATCCTTTGCAAAATGAATGAATGCAAATGCCGTAAACCCTAATGATGAGGATGAAGAGAGACAAGCAAGCATGCCTCATGAACATACAACAATTGTAGCTTCAATTATGACTAAGTTATTAGAATCTTTTGACTATTTTAAGCCACAAGGATACTCTTCAAGAACTTGAAAAGCATAGAGGGGCTTGAAACTTAGATATATATGCTAAACATTTTGGGTTCTATTATAACAGCTACAACAAAACCATTGCCACAAGTTTGAATTTTTGGTCCCAGTCAACCATACAACTGTGCCCATATGACTGAGATCCTAGGGTCACTATTCATATATGTGATGATACCACCGTGCCATGTGGAAACCCATGAGGGGTGCAACGTATCACTCATTTTTGGGCTTTCACCAATCCAAAATTGTCATTTTCCCCTACCATGTGGCAATCCCTGGTGGTGCCACATCATTATGTTGACCTCAATTGTTAACATGTCATGCCATGTATCTACCACATGTTTGATATGTTGCATCACTATTGATTGTGTAAAAGAGCCATGTTCCATTCATATAGGGGGGTCTACATCACCACTTCCAACTAGTTAAAGTACGACACATGTAATTGTCTAAAATTTCCATGAATCTTTTCTCTTCTGTCATTGTTCATCCATTTGAGCATGGATGGATCAGATAGAATATGAAAATTATTTGTGCACTAGAGACCATTGATTTCTTGGTCATTGGTCGATTCACCTTGAAGATTCACACTCGTTAACAAATTTGGTGTCAGGAGTTTTTGCAGTATAACTTAGGTCATATATTTAATGCTAATCTTCAAATATCCATAAATTCTTATCTAGTAGGAGTTTTCAAGGGCATGATATATTGTTGGAAAGGTATCGATGAGGCATACGCAACCATACTATTTATAGGATAATTTGGACATCATAATTGCATAAAAAATTCAAATAAATTCAAGCACATTTAACTTCAATTGTTGAGAACCTATAAGAAATAAAGTTGTCATAATTCTTCATAGAGAATCCCGCAGCTTCCTTAGGCATCATGAATGATACTAATATTATTTTAGACATATCCTTTAACATCAATGAAATCTTGTTGTCATGAATTCCAACAAAATGTGCAACAAAATTGAGGAGGCCATTTTTAGAACCCAACAATTAGATCTACACTATCCTTATGGTTTTGGATGATGTCAAGCCCCAAATCAATTAAATTAAGAAACTGCAAAAAAAATAATGACAAAGGGAAAGACAATTAAAGATATAGAGAAAGAAAACTTAAGATAAATGACAAGTTTATCCTTGGGATCTAGTCCTTTATGATGGAAGGAATTTATATAAGAAAGGGGGGATTAAGAAGAAGGGCATCTTTTTGGGTGAGAGGAAATACATTGTTAAGTTTGTAAATAATGGATTAAGGCTCGAGGGTGGCCAGGTTTAGGGCTGAGCCTATGGTTAGGAGGATAGATTTTCCCCATACCTCCATTATGGAGTTGTTGAAGTGACAAGGAGATGAAAAATTCATTTCTTCAGATAAAGGTACACAACTTAAATTTCCTTTTTATGGTATTACATGCGGTATTAGAGCAAGGTGTCAACCCTTGAGGCCTATGGCAATTAGCCTTATGATAAAATGGATGATTTGAAAATATCTTCTCTGATTGTCAATCTAACCACCTTCTAGTAGTAGATTTGTATTTAATAAATCTATAATTCTCAATTCATAGTTAGTTTCCACATGGTAGTGGTGCATATTTTAGATTTATGGAAAAATTATAATATTTATAGCCAAACCAACGCATGAATAACAAGTGTAAATTTAGTGCGTAAGTGTAGAATGTGTAGATCGAAATTGAGCTAATATCTAGATTTGGTGAATGTGACATAAGGAATTCTTGTTAAACAATTTGTATATGTTATTTTCCTTCATGAGCCATATAGGGGCACTACGTGCCCATATCTATGTTTTTTATCTTTGATCAGAAGGAGGGACATCAATATGTGTTGGGATGGGGTCCTTGGGGTCAATTTTGTATTATATTTTGTAGCGAATGTAAAGTCTCCATGAAATGTGGAAAGTGGAGGTCAAAGCTAGTAGAAGTCAAAGGGGCTTTAGTCACTTAGTTGGGTAGGTGATAGAATTGTTTTTAGACCTGCCCATGGTCCTCGGACCATGGTATTGTAAAGAAAATGTGATATAAAGTTGAGTCATAATGAGTCTTAGGAGTAAATTTTGGAAAGGAACCATTGTAAAGGAAAGGTGACAAGGCAGCGAAGCATGTTTCCTATACTTAGGCGAAAGGGGAAGGCTCCTGCTGCTAAGTGTACGGAGACCTTGGTAAGTCCACAGGCTGAGTGCACGGGCCCCTGCAATTGAGTGCACAAGGATAATAAGTCTATATCTAAACATTTCTATCTAATAAAGATTGTTTTGAGTCGAAATTGAAGCATCTGTATCATTTTATTTACTTCTTCAAAGTTTATGTATCTTCGCTTTGTAATATGTTAGTGCTTATTTACTACATAGAACTGGTAGATTTGTAACATTTATGCATAATAAGTATAACTAAGTAGCTTCATGAAAATATAAAAGTCCTTTAGATAGATTTGTAGTAGTTATCTGTCGAAAGGATTAAATCTACTCGAAGGTAGATCTAAGATGCAAGGGTATTAGAAAACCATCACATAGGCCTCTAGATGCAGAAACATGGTTCTAGCATCCCCCAATATTGCTTCGAGTGAGACTGTAGCCTGCGTTATGCAGGTTGTTGCCAAAAGGGCTAATAGTTAATTTTTTGTTGGTTGGCGTAGTTAAAGCTGAACTTAAGTGAGGCCCCATCAAGCGAACAAATGGTTCCGCTTCCAAGACCGAAATCTATTTGAGATTCCCTACTAAGAAAGATATTGAGAAGTGGCTTGATTGGAAGGTACACACATTTGTATATTAGGAGAATAGAAACCCACGATTATCCAAGAAACAATGGTTGAATAGATACCTGTACACAGATGAAAATGAAGCCTTTTTCTGTTTCTTCCCTTGTGAATTGCATTAGTGGCTATCTAAATTAGTGGATAGTCAGGGTACATGGAGACTTGACGGCCCTATTATGTGGACTCCAGAGTTGGTGAGGTGCTCAGAAAATAAAATCGCACATATTGTTCATCATTGGATTTATCGTATCATAGGAGGATTCATCACTAAGCTGGCGATTGATATGACCATCAGTTATAGTAAAGCAGAGCATAGGATCTTCAAGGGATTGTGAGGTAAGTATTTAAAATCTTTGAAAACTTGGATTAAGATGCTTTTGTGTGAAAAATGGGTTATGCCATTACCTTGATGTTTAGGGCTACGTGAAGCGGGAAACCCTTTAGAAGGAATGCAGAATTGGGCTCTGAATATAGTCCGCTATTGGGATCGTCTTCAAGCGACGACGAAGGAACTATGCTGAATACACCGCAAAGTGTGCTGCAATTGGTAGGTTAGGGTATCCCTAGGATACCTCATCCATCCACTCCACCTCCACCACCACCTCTGTCACATACACCTACACCTTCACCTCCACCTCAACCATACAACATGGAAAACACAATGAAGATGCTAATATTTAAAGGGGTAGGGAGTGAATACCCCGAGCAATTATAGTTTGTTGAAAATGTTGTGTGGACATCACAACAGATCATTGATGATAATCTAAAGAAAGCGCAGCTGGTCACAATGTTGCAAGGTAGGGCGTTGACTGGGTGTATCAATTTCTGTCAAGATAGACCTGGTGCGATGTTGGCAGAGACTCAACAAGTGTTGAACAGTGAGTTTAAGAAGCCTAAGTCTTAGGTTTAGTCTGTCATAGAGTTTAAGGAGATACAACAAAGGATAAATGAATCCTTGTGGGATTTCGATCAGAGGCTAAAATTCATAATCCGATAGGCTAATATGAACATCACGAATGATCAACATAGAGATTGGTACATTGCTTCGTTGTTGTCTCACCTAAGATTACCATTATCAAAGAAGAAGATAGGAATACAAGCAGAGGCTGTCCAAATCATGATGAGGTTGGAATCCTCACCAGTACAAGATACGAATGTTGGAGTACAACAGATTTAGTCGGAGCTAGTAAGGCTGCACATGGAGTTGTAGAGCTTAAAAATAGGAAAGGAAGCTCAGCCAAGGGTGCGCCTTGAAGTCTAGTGTATAAAATGCAAGGACAAGGGACATGATAAGGATCATTTCCATGTTTATCAGAATTACCTGATTGGAGGAGGTCCTGTGCATATGAAGCTTGAAAGTATTGCAGGAACAAGCATGAGAGTACCATTATGGTGTGTTATTTTCCAAATAGCTGGGAAGCACACAACTGATAATTGTCATCTCTTGCAAAAGTTTGTTCAGACACTGCAACAATTTATGGTGCCTTCTATAAATCGGTTGGACATGATGAGTGAAACTGTCAAAGTTATTATTGATGATGGAAAGGACCCCTACCTATCAAATGTAGGCAGAAAATTATCCTCAGGATCAGGGTGCGGGTGCAGTGCATGGAGGATTATAAGGCCATGGAAGAGGAAGAGGAGGAGGGGCTGGCAGAGGTTGCGGGCAAGTTATTTGTTATAACTGTGGAGAAGTTGGACATTTCACTCATGACTGTCAGAACCCAATGCATCCATATTGTCAATATTGCAGGAAGTTCGATCATGTGATAGAAGACTACCCAGTGCTGATTGCAAAGATGTAGTAGAAAAAGAGACAATAGCCTATCTAGAATATCCAGATGATGAGGGTGGAGCCTCATGAAGAGGATCATAGCATCAATATCATAACGCGTAGTGTTATGGCCACAGGAGAAGATAAGGGAAAGCAACAAGAAACTGAAGGATAGATGTGTAAGGTTGTTGAAAAGGAAATCGGGTTTGACCTCAACCAAGTTAAAGAAAATTTTATGGAGGTGAAGAGGAATTCTGCTGAAGCTTCTACATCCAGAAGTCAAGAGAAATCAACTAGGAACAATGAAGTGCAAGATGTGGATCCTTCGTTGTTAAGCACTTTTCTCAAAATTTGTATGATGATGTTGAGGGATTGGAATGCAGTATAAGGACTTCACGATATGATTGACAATTGTACGTGAAAAATTAATATTCCTTCAGAACAACACACTGTGAGGAAACTAGGTAAACAAAAGAAGCAAACGGGGCATGAGATGAGGTTAACCGTGCAGATCGGGGAGTATGAAATGGAGCAAGTCATCTTGGATTTGGGTTATGATGCATATGTACTGCCTAAGTAGACATGGGAAAGGATGGGAAGACCTGTGCTACAATGGTCTCCTATACAGCTATGCATGGCCAATCAATAAAAGATTGTTCCTATGGGGCGCCTGTATGGGGTAACAGTGGGCATTGAAGGAGTGAGTGCATTGGCTGACTTTGAGGTAACTGAAATAGTGGATGAAAGAAATCCTTACCCCGTGCTACTAGGATTTGATTGGGCCTTTGAAATGGATGTGATTATTAATATGAAGAAGTAAAGGATGACATTTGAGAAGAATGCGCTCAGGGTTATTGTGCCACTAGACCCTACTAAAGGAGTGTGCTACACTAAATTGATCCGCAATTATGTGGAAGATAATGCTCTAGATCAGATATACAAGATAACTGTGTTCAATGAAGATTGGATCAATCCCACTGCAGATGGCTGGATCACATGGGATAGAGACAATGCCTATGCCTCAAACTTAGATGAAGAGCTCGAACACTATCAGAATCGATTGCATGAAGTCTCTATGCTACCAATATGATGAAAAGATCATTGCAGTGTGTATCTATGCTGGTAAGAAATATCCCACATTATGATGGTTTCAATGATGTTAATATCCTTTTGGATGAGTTTGAAAGGGAGGTTCCTGAGGAACATTGATTCTAGGCACTTGAATTGGCACTATGCGCTACGCTTGCCTGTTGGTGGGGTATGCATAAGGAAAGCTTCACTGAATGGGGGGAATACAAGTGGATGATGAAGCTGAGGTTTGGATATGCTAATACCTAGATGAATGAGAAATATAGTGGAAAATATGACCCGCGTGAGAATTTGGTGCTGTGGATAAAATCTTGGGGAGAAGAGCCACAACCAGAATGGGTACATATATTCTGTCATACCCTCGAGACTATCCCAATGAATTGGTATTTGGAAACAAAGCTACGCCATGGGACAACCGAATGGGATATCTTGAGGGAAAATTTCTTGTTAAATTTCAGCTTTGAGGATGGGTTTAAGTGGATTGATGAAGCACTACAGTAGATTAAGGCCATTATCTTTTGAATGCCAGAAGAGATGGTAGAATGGGTTCAACTAGACTGTAGTACATAGCTACGCCATGTGCTGGAATGCTACAATGTAACTACAAAAGAAGAAGAAGATGATTTGCGAAAAATAAACATTCCAGAGACTTAAGGACAACGCGAGGTTGAAGGACCTAAATCATCGAACCCTAATATATTAGAACCTTTGAAGACCAGGCAATTAAAAATTGGATCCGACGTGCAGCCTAAGTTTGCAAAGATAGGAGATTATTGGGATGAAGATACAGTTGATAAAGTTGCAAAGTTGTTGTGTGAATAACAGGACTTGTTTCCTCCCAAGTTCTCAGACCTGAAGGGAATAGTAAGGGATATGGGAGTGATGAAGATAAATTTAAAGCTCGATGTGAAGCCCATGAAATAAAGACCTTACCGGCTGAATCCCAAGTATAAGGAAAAGGTGCGCAAAGAGATAGGCAAAATGATGGAAGCAAGAAATATTGAGCTAGTAGAAGAATCTGATTGGGTGAGCCCTATGGTAGTTCAAGAGAAGAAGCAGTAGGGTGAAATCAAAATATGTGTAGACTTGAGGAAGATCAATGATGCATGCATTCATGACCCATTTCCAACACCATTTATGGACGAAGTTTTGGAGAATTTTGGAGGGAAAGAAGTTTATTCGTTCACTGATGGGTTCTTAGGGTACCATCAAATTAAGATCACAATGGAGGATTGAAACAAGATGACCTTCATGATAGAGTGGGGATGCTTCCAATACAAAGTGATGCCATTCAAACTGAAGAATGCGCCCGTGATATTTTCAAGAGTTTTAATTGTTGTGTTCAAAGAATTCAGACATAAATTATTAGAAGTGTATTTTAATGACTGGACTGTGTTTAGGTTGGTAAAACACCATGTTGCAAGTCTATGCCTCATGTTGGATACTTTTCACAGATACCAAATTTCTCTAAATTTTAATAAGTGTATCTTTTATGTGCCTTATGGGATACTGTTAGGTCATGTGGTCTGCAAGCAGGGATTAATGGTAGATCCTATGAAGATAGTAGTGATTTTCCATTTAGAATCTCTGAAGAATGTAAAACAGTTGCATGCGACATTAGAGTACACTGGTTACTATAGAAAGTTCATCAAAGATTATGCATAGATAACCATGCCAATGGAGAAATTACTGAAGAAGGATGCGACCTTTTGCTGGGATTAAGAGTGCCAGTGCAATCTGGATGCCTTAAAGGAAAAGATGGTGACTGCACCTATTTTGGTGTTTCTTGACTAGAAGAAAGAATTTCATGTGCATGTGGATACCTCTTGTACTGCGTTGGGTGTGGTATTGAACCAATTAGGCAAAGGTGAGATAGATCACCCTATATCCTTCAAGACTAGGAAATTGTCAAAGGTTGAGAAGAACTATTCAACTACTAAGTGCGAAGGATTGATGATGGTCTATGTGCTACAGAAGTTTCGACATTATTTTTTGGGTGCACATTTCAAAATGTATACAAATCACTTCGATCTTAAGTACCTGGTCAACAAGCCTGTGTTGGGGGGAAAGATTTGTATATAGTTATTGATGTTTCAAGAATATGATTTTGAAGTGATTTTAAAGCCTAGACGGTTGAATGCGGGACCAGATCCTTTATCTCAGATTGAGACAAGCTAAGAACCAACTAATTTGGTAGAAGGGCTTCTAGATGTACAACTCTTTTCTATATGGGTCGTGAATGATCATTTTGCTGATATAATTCAGTTTCTAAATACTAGAATAGCCCCAGAAGGATATTCTACTCAACAGAAGAAGGAATTTGTGGTCCGCGTTGTTGACTTTTTTTGTGATTGAGGGACACTCGTATAAGATGGGTACTGATGAAATACTGCATCGATACATTCCAAAGTTTGAACGATCTAGTATCCTCGCTAAAGAACATGGAGGAGTGGTAGGAGGACACTATGAAGGTAGAGAAACTACGTAGAATATTTTGCGCACAAGATTATGGTGGCCAACGGTACATAAGGGTTCTAAGGCATATTGTAGGGTAAGTGATGCATGTCAGAGGATGGGAAAACCATCGTGAAGTGATGAATTGCATTTAAATCCTTACATTTCATTACAGGTGTTTGACAAATGGGCAATTGACTTTGTGGGTCCAGTACATCCACTAGGGAAAAAGATGGGCGTGTGGTGTATTATTACTGTGACTAAATACATGACGAGATGGAAAGAAGAACAACTGATGAAGGATTGTAGTGCCACTACAGCCAAGAAGTTCCTATTTGAGTATGTCTTGACAAGGTTTGGATGTCCTAAGATACTGATGAGTGAGAAGGGTACACACTTTCTGAATGAAGCTATTGCCACAATGCTCGAAGAATTTCAGGTTTATCATCAAAAGAGTATGCCCTATCATCCTCAGGTAAATGGTATGGTTGAATCATTCAATAAAATTTTGGAGAATGCATTAACAAAGGTTTGCAATGCACAGAGGAATGACTTGGATGTGCACATACCAGCAGTCTTATGGGCATATAGGACTATGTGCAAGAAATTAATAGGACAAGCTCCATTCAAGTTGGTCTATGGGTTAAAGGTTGTGATGCCCATGGAGTATATTGTGTTGAGCTTGCGAATTACAGAATTAACTGATATGGCAGAGAGTGAAACTATGGAGGAACACCTCAAGCAATTGATGGAATTAGAAGAAGACCGATTTCTAGTAGGATTTCACCAGCAGGTGTAGAAGGAGTCGAGAAAGCATCGCACGATCAACATATTAAGCTGTGAACCTTCAAGGTAAATGATTTAGTGCTACTATATGATAGCAAGTTCACGAAGTTCCCTAGGAAGTTTCAAATGCACTGGTTGGGGCCCTATGTAGTCAAGGAAATTACAGATGGTGGTGGAGTTTAGCTTGCGAAGCTGAATGGAGAAATATTTCTGGGAAGAGTCAGTGGAAGTCAACTGAAGTTATATCAAGGGGATCCTACCCCTGTGCAATGAATATATGATAGTAGGACAATCTTAGTAATCTAGGCAGCTGCAAGGAAGTATGGGACTATAAACTACATACCCAAAGAATGGGAAAATGAAGTAAGGGGGCTGCGCGAGGGAAGCCAGAAGTGCACCAGGAGGAGCTGCACCAAGAGAGTTGCACCAAGAGAGTTGTGCCATGAAGGATGGTGCCATGCAAAGGAGTCCAAAAATAGTTGTTGTATGCACTGTATTTGATTGGATGGTGAAAATCCTGTTAGGAAGAGTGGGTAGGTGACATTTATGGCACAAATATTTGGCAATCTGCTGCCAAAGATGCATTTATGATAGGATTTTGGAGGGAGCATACGAACTTGAATTCAAAATTACCTATAAATATGGCCTATTGGCCTATAGTCGAACAATTTTCTTTCAAATTTTTTTTTTCCCTCCCTGTATGTCTAAGAATGATTTGGAGGAACTTTGGTCTCAACTAGAGTTCGCAAACTTGTTTGAGTGGAGTCGTAAGCTCTTCCTTGAGAAAATGACTGATCTCGCAGAAGCCATTGTCTCTCAAGCCACTGCCTCTGACGCTGTAGCCCCTGAAATTGCGTTGGTAATATAAGCTACACCATTTGTGCCTATGAAACTAAGGTCGCCTAGGCCTAAACCATCCACTACTAAGGAAAAATAGAAGAAACCATAGGCTGTATCGGTGAGGAAGTCACTGACGAATAACCCTACAGAGGTTCAACAGAAAGGGAAGATGGAAGAATCTAAACAACCATATGAACCCTTGTATTTTTATGCAGAGGAACTCTATGACGAGGTTGAAGAATTGGATGCTAAGGAGGGAGAGCCTATCACTAGGCTCCTGAAGTATATCCCTTCGCGAAAGGGCAAAGTGAAGGTCTCGAAAGATCCTGATTTTTTCAAATTTATGGTCTCTACATCGCTATTACCGGAGAAAGTTCCATTTGAAGGTTCATTGTTAAGGTGCATTTCTACCCTCAAAATGGAGGATTGGGATCTAGATGATCACGAGAAATTCCTACACTTGGCGACGAACAAATACATGGAAAAAATATACTATGAGGATACTAGGGTCATGCGACTGGAGACTATGAATTGGGTCGCGAGGATTGAAAAGGTTGGGTTACTAAACATGCTATGGGTACCACACTTCAGCCAAACCATTATCAACATGGTGTGCGTATGCCAAATGCTTACATTAGTTCATTATGGGTGTCTCTTGCTGGGAGAACCCATCCCCATAATAGACATGCTGATCCACCATATCACCAGGTTTCCCTACCAAGGGGTGGATCCCGCCGAGGAGTTCGGAGGCAAGGGTAAAGAAAAGAATCACAAAAAAAATGAAGTGTGAGTTTGGCTTAGTGAAGAAGTCACGTGGATATTCTATCCGTTCCACCATTGACAGAGCAGTGCAGTTTGCCACCCAGATTTTGGCTTGCAATATTATGAGAAAGTTCCATGTGGATGAGGTGCTGGAACTAGTCATTTCCTTGGCAGCACAATGCACGAACGAGTGTAGTATAACTAGGCACAATATCTCTACAAATAGTTTCTGTTGAATCATCGTGAAGCACAGGATGATGGCAAGGCATTCCATTATGCCTGGCTGCTATTGTTGATTTCTCTCATCGCGTGGAGGCTCCTAGAGGACATCCAATTCCCTCCATAGGGTGATGATTTATGGGAGGTTGTGAAGTTCAATTTGCTATGGGAAATGAAGGACCCAAAGAGGGTCATGGAGACAAAAGTATTCTGGATGCCGGTTGAGATGGACCTTCGCACCATGTTTAGCCAGAGGCCAAGGCTTTCACCAACATTGTTTGGGAAATTGGAGGCATACATGGAGTTTAAAGCAAATTTTCACAACATATCCATCCACACAAGGTACAATCCTAAGAAAGTATGGTACAAGTTACTGTACTTAGTCACTGAAGCAATTTTCCAATAAGTCGTGGGAAAATGGCCAAGTGAGTGGCGATATCCATCAAATATCGGTGCAGGAACAAGCACAACCGGGGAAATTTCCTCCGTGCAGGCCACATACATGCATAAGAAAAAGGAAGATGTGTAGGTTTTCACTCAAGAGAACGAAACACAAAAAAAGAAAGAGGTTGAGCAGTTCACAACCCAAGAAAAAGAAGCACATGAAAAGAAAGAAGTTGCTACTGACAAGGAGTGCGCCGCAAAGGAGGCCACACTAGAAGTTGAGGAGTCTACTTATCAACATACTGTGGATAAGGAAGGGTCCAAGGAGGAAGGAGGTGGTGGAAAGGAGTAGAGCACTCCCTTGAAATTGCAGAAGCAGACCAAGGAGACGACTTCTGGGCCCAAGAAGAAGCAGTAGAGAGACAAGCATGTACGTGAAGATCCAATGGTCCTCACTGAGCAACACTTGGATGAGATCGGAGACAAGGTCTGCGACACAACGATGGAGATGTGGACACAGTCCGAACACCAGTACATGCAAACACTAGGGAGCGTGCAGAAGGATCTGTGTGAGTTGTAGATTCAGACAAGTCGAATTCAGGTGAGCGTGGGACAGGTGAGGGGGATTCAAGCGAGCCTGCAACAAGTGAGCACATTGGTGCTAGACACAGACAGAACTCTGGACCTTCAATTTATTCCTTTACCATACAGTTCACTGTGCATAGAAGTAGATGAAGAAAATGCCCAACTTGGACAGAGAAAAGATATGGGTGTCAACTTAGTCGTGTTGCCTATTCAGACCCTCCACACGCTTCATTAGGGAGAATCAGACAGGCTTAGAATTAGGCAACAATGCACACTATCATTTATTAGTGAAGTTAATATGAATAATGACTAAATTTTGCAGAAAAGGCTCAAGCACTAAAGGAAAAGGATGAATTAGTTGTGTGGAGCCAGAGCTTGGAGGCGGCATTTACACATGCATATTAGAGGCTTCCAGAACTTCACATTCTAGAAGATGCAGCTGCAATAGTGAAGATTCGGAAGTTGGTTACCATAGTCAGAGAATCGAACGATGAGGTCAGAAGAGTAACGTTTTAGTCCGAAATGAAGATCTTAGAGCTCGAGTTGAAATTGCAGCCAACAACTCTGTCAAAAGTCAGGGAACAACACCGAGCAACTATTAGAGAAAGTATGGCCACTTTGGATGCAACTGTCGTAGGATCTACACTGTTCTTTGAGCAGGTAATGGAACTATGGAAGAATCTGCAGGAGACCCAACTTGCAGAAACTAGACATAGATATCGAGGAGCTGCAACGACATTTTGATGAACTTAGGGTGACTGTGCGCGCTTTGGTGCCAGTCCAATGCTTCGCTCGCCTAATGGAAGGAAAACAACTTCAAACAAAGATTTAGGATCTACAAAGGAAAGAGGCAGTCTTAAAAGATAGAATACAACCATGGTTAGAGAAAGCAAGTCAGTTTACTCTGTCAGTCCAAGAAAAATTGAAGACACTCCAGTAGACTCAAAGGACGATGCACCTCATGATGGAAGGCTTGACTACAGAAAAGTTGGTAGAGGAAGTGAAATAGGCCGCGGTACAGGGTTTTGCTGACATATATGTGTTGAAGATGGATTTTAGTGACCTTCGTAACAAGATAGAGGCGCCAACTGAGTGCCTCGAGGGTGAGTCACCCAATTTGTGTTAGGGGCCTATTGGGATGGGGTCCTTAGGGTCAATTTTTTTTAAGTTTTGAGTCAATTTTGTATTATATTTTGTAGTGAATGTAAAACCTCTGTGAAATGTGGAAAACATAGTGTGAAGCTAGTAGAAGTCAAAGGGGATTTTGTCCCTTAGTTTGGTAGGTGATGGAATTGTTTTGAGACCTGCCCATGGTTAGCAGACCATGGTATTGTAAGGAAAATACTATATAAAGTTGAGACATAGCGAGTATTAGGAGTAAATTTTGGAAAATAATCATTGTAAGGGAAAGGTGCTAAGGTAGGTAAAGTCTGTTTCTTGTAATTAGGCGAAAGGGGAAAGCTCTTGCTACTGATTGCTCCGAGACCTTGGTAAGTCTGTAGGCTAAATGCGCGGGCCCTTGCAGCTGAGTGTGCAGGGATAAGAAGTCTGTATCTAAATTTTTCTATCTAATAAAGACTGTTTTGAGCCGAAACTGAAGCATTTGTGTCTTTTTATTTACTTCTGCAAAGTTTATGTATCTTCGCTCTGTAATTTGTTAGTGCTTATTTACTGTGCGAAACTGGTAGATCTGTAATATTTATGCATGATAAGTATAACTAAATAACTTTGCAAAAATATGAAATTCCTTTAGAAAGATTTGTAGTAGTTATCTGTTGAAAGGATTTACTCTATGCGAAGGAAGATCTAAGCCGCAAGGGTATCATAAAATCATCACACAGGCCTCTGGATACAGAAACTTGGTTCTAGCATCCCCTAATACTACTTCAGGTGAGACTGCAGCCTGCGCTATGCAGGTTGTTGCTGAAGGGGCCAGATGTTAGGGTTTTGTTGGTTGGCATAGTTAAAGCTAAACCCGGGTCAGGCCCCATCAAGCAAACAATAATATTGCAACTCCCACATGTTGCATGCTCCATTTATTTTAAGAATAGGCTATTTGAGTAACACACATTGAGTAGTGCTCCTTCAATTTTGTATGTTATGTTTTTAGTGTTTGCAAGGAAGATAACATTTGAAGCCATAAACACTTTAAATCCCAACATTTTTCAGATTACCTCTAACTCACATCTCATCACTAACTACAAAAATATTCCTTTTTTTACTCCACATTTTGGTGAAATTCAGAGCATTTATCAATTAAGAAGTTGTAGGGAAACAATTCTTCCACTAAATTTTGTAGAGCCTTATGATTCCAAATTTATATTTTTCCTTGCATTTGGTTTTGAATCACCCTATTTTTGGAAAAAAATATTCCTTTGAATTTACAGAGCCTCACAACTCCAAATCTTTAATTTTCCTCACATTTGGTTGTGAATTGCCCCATTTTTGGAAAAAATATGTAGAAGCTGATTTTTTATTTACTTGTTTCTTATCGATTATTATTTTGAGGGTTATGAGGGTTTACAAAGTTGAGATGGATGATTTCAGCTCGTATTTTGAGTGTTCTTGTAAATCATGAGATCATTGAGGAGAGAGGTTTAAGAAGGAAGAGTGTCGAGCTCAAGGCCACCAAATTGGCTATTGCAAAGAGGTAGAATTTCGATGACCCTCATTAGTGCAACAACAATGCTAATCATCCTGGGCGTCTCATCTTTAATTTTCAACCCAAGGTTTGTCCATGGAAACTGAAATTGCAGGAAATAGCTTGTTGAAAGAAAGATAACACAAAAACCTAGGTTATTTACAATAAAGGGAGGCATACTATACTATTTTCAATGAAATGAAAGCACATATATTCTATATTGCAAGGAAAGAAAACACACTACTACAATGAAAGCTTGCAAAAAATTAAATCCTAATCTTGTAGAAAAGGTAGTTTCTATAAGAAACTAAATGAAGGCATTTATAAGGCCTCTTTACCATTCTATTCTCAGTATTCTAGGCATTGGACACTGGGTTCAGTTCTCCCCATGCGTTTCACGACAGGGACTAACTACCTCTCATGGATCCTAACTTTGGCGATTGTAGTAGGGAATATTACCTATGGGTTTTGTTCTAATGATAGTTGTGGTTCCAATAAGTAGTATTAGAGTGGCAAGTATTGAGTTTGAAACTTGCCCTGCTCGCACTGGGGGGAGGTTGCTAGAAATTGGGTTTAATGCTACCTGTGTGTTTCATGACATGGAATAACCACCTCTCATTGATCATAAATTTTGAGATTGTAGTAGAGAATAATGCCTGTGGGTTTTGGTCTAACAATAATCATGATTCTAATAAGTGGTATTAAGTTTAAAATGGTGTTGTCATTGATGCCAACATCAATCCTTAAATGCTCTTTATATTCATCTGGATTTATTAAAGATCCAATGGTCAAGCTATATTGAAAGACCACATGTCCGATCATATTGCTTCGTATTTGATGAGAATTTTGGATGGAAAGGTCATTGTGTTTGGACTTAGATCATTATCATATGATTCTCCTCATAATGCTAATTCTAATGATAGGTGGTACATCTCCTAATTCCTCACGGTCGAGGAGTTGCACATTTATAAAGATTGGAGCTCGATTTTCGGTCAAGAAGCCCCAAAAGGATATGCTACAATACATTCTTGTTATTCAATGGAAATTAATTTAAATTTGGATTATCCACTCTAGTCAAAAGTCAATTCTTATGAAGTACAAATAACCAAAAAATTGAATTAAATAGTTGAGGGATTTTTGGATCCAAAATTATTTTTTGAAATTCAATTTCAAAATTTGGCTCCCTATAGAATTGAAGTTGGCTTCCCTCCTTTTTCAAGTAAGCTTCTAAAAGCCCCTACGCCTCTATATAAAGGATCACATTTTTCCTCCAAGAAAACAAGTTCGATTAAGCATCAAGTAACATATCTCTATTTTGGACTACAACATGAAGTAGTCTTGGATATTTGAAGAAGGTCAAAGATTGAAAGAGTTTTTGGGTTTGTCTTTTCTTATGGTTATTCACTAGAAGAATTGAGAATTTTCTGAGATTTTTTGGCTTCTTCTAAATGATATTTGAGGCATGTTTTGAAGGCATATCAAAGGGTAATTGCAAAGGAATTTTCAACTCTTATAAAAGAACTGTTCGACCATATTCATGAATAAATATGAGTTAGTTACACACTCATTTCATAGCCATCTATGAGGACATTTTAGGGTTTTTTCATCACTTTAGGACTGTGTTTGGTCTAAGCGTTTTTGGCCCTCTTAGTGCACATATCAGTGACATATTTTGGTGATTTTCTTGAAATTGTTTCATCCCTATTTCTGAGAAGAATTAGCTACTAAACTCGTCCCTTTTTGTCCACTAACACAGATGTACAAATTGTATAAAAAAATATGAGTTAGAGGTTATTTAGCATCCTTTTGAGATCATTTGAATGATTCAAATTACTAGAAAAGCAAGGCATATATAAAAATTCATAGGGTTTGAACTTGATAGTATTGATAGACCTATTTGGCCCTCCAAATAATCTTTTTTTTCCTTCATATGGTTTGGTGACTGCCACTTGCATCAAATTTGTCATTCGTAGTTCTGATCATAGATAAGATTTTGGTGCTCTTCTTTATTTTCTAAGGAATATTATGACTAATTTATGAAGCTAAATTCCATGATCGAATCCCTATTTTGAGCCATGATCTGAGATCAATTTGTAGAATTCATTTGAGGACTATGGTATGTGGAAGTATTAGGTTATAAACACACATATCTTAACTCCTATGAAGGTATCTTCTATTCAAAATTTGGTGATTGACAAGTGAAATTCTCTATGCATGAAACCTTCTTTTAATGGTAGTTTGACTCAGTATTTTGTCAATACTTGGTTGAGCTAGACTGGTGTAAGGATCTTTGTAGCATACTCTCTATGAGTCATTATAGACAACCCTTTGATGATCTCAATATTTTGTGACATAAATCCCAGATTTAGTAGCTCACTTGAAGTAGTTCATATGGAAAATTATGAAGCAAAGTCTCCTCTGTGGATATTATGGCATATATTTTTAAGGTTCCAAGAACTTTGTGTGGATTGTTGAATATTTTTAGTTGTTATATGGGCATATCCAAGACCTAACGTTATGAGGCTCTCCTAATGTTTGTTCACAATATTATCCTATACACATATATTCCAAAAGACTTTGTAGAGTATGTAATCATGTACTACAGGAATGAGGGTTTATGCTTGATTTCTAGTATGTTGTTACTGGCACATCTATGATTGGATGATGTAAATACTAAATAATGTATATCCTTGTATTTCCAGGTATGCACATTGTCAATCATGTCTTGTATGATTGAGAAAGGGTGTTAGTGAAAATTTTTATGTTACCTTGGATATGTATTACTACTAATGCCATGTGAAGTAAAGAATGTAGGTATATGTGGTTCTTCCTTATATTGTCACGACATTTTCTACAAATTTGTAGTGCTTGATATGTGGAATTATGTTTCTACAATAGAATTGAGAAATTACCTACTGTAGATATTATGTTTATGGCTATATTAGATGTGTGGTACCACCATTGGGATTATGATATTGCACTTGTGTTGATGTAGCCTTTATACAATGACAATGCTAGAATCTTTGGATGCACAACATTTTTATATTGGTCTTATAAGACAAAGTTTGTTGTCGTATGTTGTTTTTAGAATTTGATGCATATAATGAAAAAGAGAAAGTATTATTGAAATTTGAGGCTTATTAGTAATAATGTATTGGGTAGAGCCTTGATGGTTGAGTAAGAATATGTAAGAGAGTTTACTGGTAAGGACTGATGTTATCTAAGGACTTGTACTGTAGAAATGTGATTATTGTTAGGGTCGTATATGGTAGGGTTATTTGTGCTGAGTAGAGATTGAATTATCTGATGAAAGTATTTTTATATGCCTAGGATTTCCATTGATGGTTGTATTCAACTGTTAAGGGTTTGTCAATTGTGTATGATGCTACTATTTTTGATAGAGAGATGTATAAGTTGAGACAAGGTTGTTGGTAGAATAATTAATGCAAGGTTTGTTAGAGAAAGTATGTTATTGAGCAAGAGTTTGATCCCTTGAGAAAGAACAGTTGGTATAGTTGTTGATGGCCTTATATTGTAGATTGATAGAGTCAGTAGAGAAATTTTGATATTACTTATGTTAAAATTGAGCACAGGTCGATCTAGTCTGGAAATTGTGAAATATGGTCCACTTACTGAAAAGGGTGGCAGGGTGGTGTAAGGCAGGAGAGGGGAGTCTCCTTAAAGTTGGGGTCTGAAAACAATTTAGGGTGGCAAGGTGGTGCTAGGGTAGGTTGGATCCTATGTAAGAATTTGGAGCATCCTTCCAATTGGAGTTGTTAAACTAGCACGTTGGAGTTGGTAAATTAGGGTGTTGGAGCATCCTTTAGGTTGAAGCCTTTAAACAAGGGCGTTGGAGCATCCTTCCAGTTGGAGACGGGAAATTAGTGAGTTGGAGCTTCCTTTAGGTTGGAGCCTCCTTTAGTTGATGCTGTAAATATAGGAAGTTTGAGCTTCCTATTTGATGTAAATTTTGAAGACCTATATTAAGAAGCATTCAATGGTTTTTGTCTCAAAAGGGTTTCCACCTAAAAATATCATGTGTACTATCTTGATGTCATGCATTAATGAATGGTATTGTTTATGTTTCATGTGATGTGATGTTGATTTATGTTTGATATAATTCTAATGTGAATTTAATGCTTTGAAGGTTAAGAATTAAAGGAAATTCTGATTCATCCCCCCCTGAGTATTTCCAATAATTGGTATCAAAGTAGGTTCCTTCAATTATAGATTAACAGCATGAAAGAAGAACTTAAAAGTGCAGATATGGGGAAGTCAAATAAGTATGCAATCAAATGACCAAAGGAAGTCTTTGGTATTGTAGTAGTCTCCAAATCCAAAGAGAATCAAGTTGGTTTACCAACTCATGAGTTTGATAAAGCTAAATATGAAATGTGTGAATCTAGAATGAAAGTCCATTTACAAGCTCAAGAATGTGATGTATGCCACTCTATTATTTATGGAAACACATCTATCGATGAATCTAGAAGTTACAATAAAAAGGATTTGAATGTCATTCTAGGAGCTTTGCTAGACTCTGTGATGAGCCCCAATTTTGGTACAATTTGGGCTCATTTTGGCCTATTCTACTTGCTCAAACCATTCATTTTTATTGCTTATGCATGCATTTCTTAGTTTATTCATGTTGTTTGTAGGAAGAAGGGTAGGCACTCTCTCTACGTGACTAATGCATTTTGATTCCAGGTTTTGGCATTAAAATGGAGCAAAAGACAACGAAAAAGGAGTTAAGGAGACAACGAGGTGGCACTGTGGGTTTTGGGAGAGGATGTCCACGGTTCTAGGGACATCCCTCGTGATTCCCATCAAGAACTCCGAGCTCTAATCCATCTCCCCTCCGAGCTTAAAAAACGGCCAGCTGTTCTACAGGAACAACAGTTATAAACTGCTCTACAGGAACAACAATTATGACCATCCTACAGGATCAGCAGTTAAACTCTAGTTGGACAGCCGAGCTCCTAAAATGTAGGACACTTGTTGGATCATCATTTTTGTATAAGTATGAAGGCCTTAGCCTTAGATAGGTTGTTGAAACTCTCGTATTGCTATTGTAATTTTGGAGCACAGTTCAGTTTTCGTTCCTTTTTGTAAGCCAATTTGGCATGATATCAGTTATGAATAAAGAAGGCAGTTTGTGATCTAGTTCTGAGTTTTTCTTAAGGAGACTATAGCTCTCAGGTTAGGGCCCAACCTGAGAGCCATAGGTCCCCTCTGCTGTAGTGTTGTTTCCATTTCATTTCAGCACTTTGAGCTTTTCATTTACACATGCAATTCGAATTACAGGTTGTTAAGTTGGTCTTTTTCATGAGTTAGATAGGAGTTGCTTATGTTGAATTTGTTTCCACTTTCTTAGTGTAGCAGAGGATAGATATAATCGATTGGAGCTCCAACAAAAAGGTTGTTAAGGCTCATTGCCGTCTCATCTGGGATTGGAGTGAAGTCCATGACTAACCACCAAAAACACGCATTTCTTTACTTGATGATTGCTGCAATATAGCCACAGTCACGTTAGATGCTTCCTTGCCATTCACACCTGCACCACACACCTTCATCACAACTTCATGCACATTCTCCTTCGCGTTTAGATTGCTGTTCATTGAATTCACAAGCATAGGTAGTTTAGGTTGATGCATTTTTGGTTGAGTGACAGTCATAAGCATTTGTTTCACTTACACTGCTCTCCCTCGTTCCATCACTTCGTCCTCCATATTGATCACGCATGCAACCATATCTTTGACCCCTGCTCCGCTCTGTTATCTCCCAAAGTCTTTCACTCCTCACGTACTCCCATTCTCTAGCCCTTTCATTGACCTAGCCCTCTATCTTCCAACCTACTCCCTACATTCACTCCCTATCCTATTCCTCCACTTCTACAGCCATCACCAGCCTCATTCCTACCTTACACATCTCCCCCTACCATTCCATCAATCCAAACACTCACGGTAGGTCATCCTGTAGCCATTTGTAGACATCCTGTAGAAAACAGAGTATCCTGTAGGATCCTCCACAGCCATCCTGTAGAAGGCCACTCTCTCGGTTGCTGAGCATCTGAATGCGAGGAACCTTTGTGGATGGATGCTAAGGATCCCTAGGGACCTCTCCTAGCCTTCCCAACCTGTCCCACGCTTTCCTTCATTCTTCATCCCATTTGCACAACCAAACCCTAGTTAGCACAAGATCACCATCATTCCACACACTTAAAGGAAAAATAAAAAAACATATCTTTCATGATGCAAGTAGTTTAGATCCATGCATTTGCACCTATTAGAGGTAATAGCAGCATTGGTAGAAGTTTCATTCACATTTCTTGCATTGTAGAGGTTAGACTAGTTAAAATTAGGGTTTCCTAGGTTTACATGCTTTGATTTGCTTTCAGTTCATTTTTGTCAAGTAGAGTAGCTTTCCTTTGAGATTAGCTTTCGTCCATCAATTAGCAAGCTTCTTCTGAGAGCCTATAGAAGTTGGCTTGAGCCCTAGCGGACTTGTGCCAGCTGACCAAGTGACAGCTATGACAAGAGCTAGTACTTGTGCATATAGCACCGTCGCTTCCAAGTTTGTACGAACTACCGGGTTGATAAAATGAGAGACAGGAAGCCCCAGGAGTTGTAGCATTATTGCTACAATACTGGAGCTCACCATATGTAGTGGAGCAGTGCCATGACAATGGATCTGTCCTCATTCGAACCATTGATGAGGAAGCCTTTCCCATGCTTGTCAATGTGCACCGATTGAAGATCTACAGGAAGCCTCCCTCAAGGCAAGAGTTTATCAGCACTATGGAGAAATCTGTTTTGGTCATAGAGAAGGGTTCTGCCTCCACTTTGGGCATACCCTGAAGAGCAAAAAAAAAAAAAAAAAGAAAAAAGAAAAAAAGAGAGAAAAAATAAAGATCCTTGGGTGAAAACCTCTCTGAGGCGCCCAAGGCAGGCAGTAGGGGTGAAAACCTCATTGAGGCGCTCCTATTGTCTTTCAAAAAAAAAAAAAAAAAAAGAAGAAAGTTTAAAAAAGATCCTTGAGTGAAAACCTCTTTGAGGCGCTCAGGGCAGGTAGCAAGGGTGAAAACCTCTTTGGGGCGCCCCTGCTATCTTTTCAAAAAAAAAAAAAAAAAAAAAAAGAGAGAAAAAAAAGAAAAAACAATAAGCACAATAAAAGTTTTGCATGCAGATGTTCTATGGAGGAGAAGAAGCCTCTCCACTCCAAGCCAGGGGCCTTCATCATGCTATCAAAGGATGTCATCAACACCTCCTCCAAGAATAACAATGTTTTTCAAGGTATGTGCAATTTTTATCATGATTTGGATCTTCTACAGGAAGATACAGTTTTCTACAGGAACAGACAGTCTTCCTACAGGAAGACGCGGATCTTCTACAGGAAAGTGCAAAATTTCTACAGGAAGCTCTGTGTTCTACAGGAAACTTCCTGTAGAAGGTTGCGACGGCCGAAATGTGTTTCAAATGAAGATCTAGTGACTGAGGAGTGGATTGAATGCATGCATGCCACTGATGGCACCCCTGAACATTGCTATTATCTTGCTCCACCATCCTCGTCGCCATGCAACCAAGATCCCTGCAGCATCACAACAAAGCAATGAGTTCTCGTGAAAAAAAACATCTGTCAAAGAAAAACCAAGCACCGAGAGCCATACCACATCCACGTTATGCATCAGAAGCGCTGGGATTGTGATCGAGAAGCCAGAACCGCCAGCATGCAGCATGCACCCAAGGAGGTGAGACTGTTGCAAGGCTCCCGCGGGAATCCTGTAGCAGTCAAACCTGCAGGAGTGGATGCCATTCATCGGCCAGCCATCTGCAAGCAAAACACGGGCGCATGCAACCAGAACGTCCACCACAGTGCCAGCATCCCGTGACCACGAGCCTCTGGACTGTGTAAGCCACATGCAGCAGGTAGATCCGTCGTCCAAAAACCTGAAAATCATATGCAGACACGCGCAGGTAAGTGTTCTAATCCTTCTCTCCATCAAATCGCATGGATATTACTTTGATTTGTTTTGCATGGCATAAAGGTGAATGGTTGAGCGGCCGTAAGGCCAGTTGACTGGCCACATCGGCTAGTGAAGGGATAGTAGGATGATGAGGTGGCAGCCACAACAAAGGACACACGCAGCACGCACGTGAAGATCAGTCCCGTCAACTGTGAAACGAGTTTAACCGAAAAGGGCAGCGGCAGATCTGTGGGAATGAATGCGGCAGAAAGCGAATGTGCAGGCGGATGATGGGTGACATCACCCAACGGTCCAGCGGGGACAACTCACCCCCCGCGCCACGGGCTGCGCCGATTCAAAATCTAATCGGCTCGATTAAGCGTGTATATCCATCAACCTCACTTCAAGACTCGAGTAGCTCCTCTGATCACCTCTGCATGTTGATACGCTAAGCTCTTGGCTACCTGAACGCTGGTAAGGCACCTCTCGACCGCTGTCCAACTATAGCTCCCCCCGAAGTCTACGCACTGCTCCTACAGGAACAGTTTCTACAGGAACGCAGTCCTACAGGAAAGCAGTATCTACAGGAAGGTGAAGTCTTCACGTAAAAAAGGTGGCGGAAAAGAGGTAACCCTGAAACTCCTTCCACAATTGGTTTTCAAAGGTGGCAAGGTCATTATTCACAGTCTGGTCATAAAAGATATTGGATTGCCGTGCCTATACTATCGCTTCTACAGGATAGCAGTATAATTAGACTGTGGTCTATGAATTCATTGCATGCTCTGTCTCTAAGACCGAATTTCCTTTGTATCTACCGCCTTTGGTCAAAACCACTGTGTTCGTCATGCCTGGTGGGTTTATCAGGCGAGAGCCCACTGATTCAAATACATTAAGGAGAAACCCGGCAGTGGTTGAGCTCTTCACTAGAGCACAATGGATGCCTTTTTGTGATAAGCTACAGGGCTACGATGATGAAGTAGCCGAGGAATTCTTACAGGCCTTGAAGCCTAAATCCCTGACACTGGCCACGGTAAGCTTCAGAGGTCTCAGCCTCCAACTCACCCCAGAGCATATAAGTCGAATCACAGAACTGCCCATGGGTCTGCCGTGGGATAAAGAAGAGCGGAAGCAGAGCCAACAAGAAAAGAAGGAATTCTTCCCGCCTGAAGAATCATTCACAGAGGACAAAAATGGGGTGAAAAGGACAAGCCTGTTGCCACCGTGGAACGAAGTCAGTTTGCAGATTATGAAATATATCACCTGTGAGGGTCGTTACAGCATCATATATGCGTATCACTTCAGGCTGCTCAATGAACTAAGACACCAGATTGACCTCCCTGCAGCACAGAGGCTGAGCATTCCTTACTTTTTACTGCAGTCCTTGATGGAGTGCTCTACAAAGCTCAAGGATGGAATCCCTGATCAAATAGCCCATCATGGGTTGATAAAATTGCTTGTGGAGGATGCTCTCCACTCATATAAAGTCCCCCTCGCATGGGAATCATTTAGGAACTTAATAAGAGAAGGGGACATAAAGATGTTGCTTGAAGAAACGGGGTCCTCTAGCGGTGAAGAAGAAGAGCCCGTAGCCAAGAGTAAGAAAGGGAAAAGCAAAAAGGTCCTGACTCCAACACGGAAGAAAGAACGAAAGGAGAAGGAGGAGGGAAAGGATGACAGAGCAAAAGAGGACACCCCCATCCTGTCAGCAAGGGAACAGAGGTTGAAAAGCAGGGCAGTCAAGACTGAGGTGGTCCCTGCCAGCCCAAGCACCTCGTCAGCTCCTGCAGTCAAAGCCAAAAGCAAAATCCATGCAGCCAAGCAAGAAAAGGTGGCGAGAGTTGCATCTGTAGGAACGCAAGCACAGGCTTCTACAGGAAGCCTGAAAACACAAAAACAGGCTTCTACAGGAAGCCCGGAAACAAAGACAAAGGCTTCTACAGGAAGCCCGGAGATCAGTAAGGAGCAGGCTTCTACAGGAAGCCCAAGAGCAACAACCAAGGCTTCTACAGGAAGCCTGAAAATCATTGGAGGACAGGCTTCTACAGGAGGCCCAAAAACGAAGAAAGAGGCTTCTACAGGAAGCCCGAAAGTGCAACCACAGGCTTCTACAGGAAGCCCGAAGACAGAGACAGGGGCTTCTACAAGAAGCCCGAGATTGGAAAGAGGGGCTTCTACAAGAGGCACAAAGGTCATTGAGAAACAGCCTCCTATAGAGAGTCCGAAGACAAAGAAAGAATCTTCTACAGGAAGCCCGAAATCTAAAAAGGAGAGGCCCTCTACAAGGAGCTCCGAGAGAGCAAAACGCAAGAAAGAGAAGGCTGGCATTCTTGAGAAGGAGGCAGCAGTGGCACTGGCTGCCCTCAGCACACCTCCAAAACCGAAAGAGAAAAGGGAGAGGGAGACCCCTCTACCACCTGAAGCCAGGAGAAGTAAGAGGATGACCACGGGCAAGCCACAGCCTCCACCCAGCAGCCAAACCACTTCAGGGGATGTCCCTACTTCACCCAGTACAAGGACCCCCTCTAAAAAATCAGCCACCCCCAAAAAGGGGAGCCCAAAAATAACTTCCTGGACACGAAAGATAGGCCAGTCGCCTTCCGAAACCCGACTCAAGGAAGTAGAAAAGGGGAAGGAAACATCACCCTCATCACCACCAGGGGCAGAGAAGGTAGGGCCATCAAAAGCAGAAAAGAAAGAGCCTGTTCCGGTCCCGAGTCCTCGGCCAAGGACAAGGAGCAGGAGCAAGGTTGCTCAAGGATGAGCAAATGGTTCAGCTGGGGGGTGATGATGAGCCCCAATTTTGGTACAATTTGGGCTCATTTTGGCCTATTCTACTTGCTCAAACCATTCATTTTTATTGCTTATGCATGCATTTCTTAGTTTATTCATGTTGTTTGTAGGAAGAAGGGTAGGCACTCTCTCTACATGACTAATGCATTTTGATTCCAGGTTTTGGCATTAAAAGGGAGCAAAAGACAACGAAAAAGGAGTTAAGGAGACAACGAGGTGGCACTGCGGGTTTTGGGAGAGGATGTCCACGGTTCTAGGGACATCCCTCGTGATTCCCATCAAGAACTCCGAGCTCTAATCCATCTCCCCTCCGAGCTTAAAAAACGGCCAGCTGTTCTACAGGAACAACAGTTATAAACTGCTCTACAGGAACAACAATTATGACCATCCTACAGGATCAGCAGTTAAACTCTAGTTGGACAGCCGAGCTCCTAAAATGTAGGACACTTGTTGGATCATCATTTTTGTATAAGTATGAAGGCCTTAGCCTTAGATAGGTTGTTGAAACTCTCGTATTGCTATTGTAATTTTGGAGCACAGTTCAGTTTTTGTTCCTTTTTGTAAGCCAATTTGGCATGATATCAGTTATGAATAAAGAAGGCAGTTTGTGATCTAGTTTTGAGTTTTTCTTAAGGAGACTATAGCTCTCAGGTTAGCGCCCAACCTGAGAGCCATAGGTCCCCTCTGTTGTAGTGTTGTTTCCATTTCATTTCAGCACTTTGAGCTTTTCATTTACACATGCAATTCGAATTACAGGTTGTTAAGTTGGTCTTTTTCATGAGTTAGATAGGAGTTGCTTATGTTGAATTTGTTTCCACTTGCTTAGTGTAGCAGAGGATAGATATAATCGATTGGAGCTCCAACAAAAAGGTTGTTAAGGCTCACTGCCGTCTCATCTGGGATTGGAGTGAAGTCCATGACTAACCACCAAAAACACGCATTTCTTTACTTGATGATTGCTGCAATATAGTCATAGTCACGTTAGATGCTTCCTTGCCATTCACACCTGCACCACACACCTTCATCACAACTTCATGCACATTCTCCTTCGCGTTTAGATTGCTGTTCATTGAATTCACAAGCATAGGTAGTTTAGGTTGATGCATTTTTGGTTGAGTGACAGTCATAAGCATTTGTTTCACTTACACTGCTCTCCCTCGTTCCATCACTTCGTCCTCCATCTTGATCACGCATGCAACCATATCTTTGACCCCTGCTCCGCTCTGTTATCTCCCAAAGTCTTTCACTCCTCACGTACTCCCATTCTCTAGCCCTTTCATTGACCTAGCCCTCTATCTTCCAACCTACTCCCTACATTCACTCCCTATCCTATTCCTCCACTTCTACAACCATCACCAGCCTCATTCCTACCTTACACATCTCCCCCTACCATTCCATCACTCCTCCATCACTCCAAACACTCACGGTAGGTCATCCTGTAGCCATTTGTAGACATCCTGTAGAAAACAGAGTATCCTGTAGGATCCTCCACAGCCATCCTGTAGAAGGCCACTCTCTCGGTTGCTGAGCATCTGAATGCAAGGAACCTCTATGGATGGATGCTAAGGATCCCTAGGGACCTCTCCTAGCCTTCCCAACCTGTCCCACGCTTTCCTTCCTTCTTCATCCCATTTGCACAACCAAACCCTAGTTAGCACAAGATCACCATCATTCCACACACTTAAAGGAAAAATACAAAAACATATCTTTCATGATGCAAGTAGTTTAGATCCATGCATTTGCACCTATGATAGGTAACAGCAGCATTGGTAGAAGTTTCATTCACATTTCTTGCATTGTAGAGGTTAGACTAGTTAAAATTAGGGTTTCCTAGGTTTACATGCTTTGATTTGCTTTCAGTTCATTTTTGTCAAGTAGATTAGCTTTCATTTGAGATTAGCTTTCGTCCATCAATTAGCAAGCTTCTTCTGAGAGCCTATAGAAGTTGGCTTGAGCCCTAGCGGACTTGTGCCAGCTGACCAAGTGACAGCTGCGACAAGAGCTAGTACTTGTGCATATAGCACCGTCGCTTCCAAGTTTGTACGAACTACCGGGTTGATAAAATGAGAGACAGGAAGCCCCAGGAGTTGTAGCATTATTGCTACAATACTGGAGCTCACCACTCTGTAAAAGCCAAGTAGATCAATGTTAATGCCAAAAGTATTTGGAAGAAGCTCCATAGCTTCTACAAATAAGTATGCAGGTCAAGAAGAAGTTGATGATGATCGTAATTCAAATAGAGTAGATTCTCATGTCAAAGAATATGATGATGATGATGATGAAGAAGAAATTGTCAACATGAAGGAAAAATTGATCAACACCTTATGTGATCTTAGTGAAGCAAGGAAGCGAAATCAGATACTTGAAGAAGAAGTTTACATTCTAAGACTTCAAGTGCAGGAAGTTGAAAAGAAAGATAAAATCTTGACAATCCAATTAGAGGAATTTGTTCAAAATTATGTAGTAGAAGTTTTTTAAAGGAAAAGGAACTTGATGCATCTCTATTAGAAATAAATAGGCTCAAGGAATGGAAAATTGAACATTTGTTAGATGTTTAAAAGAAGGATCATATCATTGATGAAAAGGACCAAGAAATTACTTAGTTTAAGATGATGACAAAAGAAGAAGGTAAATATCCAAGCAATGAAGGAGCAAGCTCTAAGCCCCTACAGAGCAAGATTGACATCAATATTATTCAAAGGACAAATTGAATTTAAGGACAAAAGAAGGTTGAAAATATTGCTACTCCAAGAAGTAGTGATAAAAAAATGGTTTTACCTCCTCCCACAAAGAATGTTTATAGAATATCCTTAGGACAAGACAACTCATCCAGGTATTGTAGTTTGTTCAATGGTTATTGTTTCTCATGTTCTAAATTCAAGCATATGGCTAGGGATTGCAAAATGTATGACAAAGATGATTATCAAAGACAATATCAAATTCCTAGAAGAAAGTTTGTAGGATCACAAGACAAGTTTCAAACAAGATTTTTTGGTAGAAAGTATATGTCTATTGTTTCATTATTCTAGTATCATATATAATGATTTAAATTCCATAACTATGGACACATAGATCGTGATTGGAGATATATGAAGGAAAATATTGATATCAGGTACAAGAATATTTGGAGAAGAACAGAAAACAAGAATATTAGATGAGTGAAAAACTCTCAGAAGTCATGTGATTAGGATTTGTAAAGGCACAAGACTATGGTGAATGAATAGGTACATTGAAACATGTTAAGGATCAAGATGATCTAGCTGTAGGTCCAATTCACACATTATTTTGAGGAATCTAGCTTGATGGATCCCTGACCTTCGATTATTGAAGAGGGGGAGTCTAAGTAGTAGTAATTGAAGATATATCCTTTGGAAAATGCAAAGAAATCATTAGATTAGTCAACTTGTGAAGTATAAAAATTCAAAATTCAATATTAAATATTTTCAAAAGGACTCATTGTTGTTGATGCATATTGAAAGGAAGGATCAACTGTGGTAAGCCATGAGAGGCATAGGATGTCAGGGGGTGAAAAGAAGTCAAAGGAAGGAAGATACATTACAGGTTGTTAGAGGAAGGCATTTCATTAGGGGGAGTAAGCCTTTTCTATTGATGTCAAAGGGGGATATAAATAAGGAAAATAAGATTAGAAGCATGAGGTCAAGGGGAGCAGTGATCACAAAGGGAGTATGTGTGTTGCCATCATTGACAAAGGGGGATATTTTTGTATGTTGTTATCATTGATTTAGATGATGATCCTTGAATTCTCTTAATATTCGCATGGATTTCTTGAAGTTCCAATGGTTAAGATGTCCTGGAAGCCCACATGCTCAATCATATTGCCCCATAGTTGATGAGAATTTTGAATGGAAAAGCCATTGTTTTTGGACTTATGATCCTCACCATCTAAATCTCATTATCATGTTGATTTCAATGATAGGTATCCTAATTCCTCACACTTGAGGAGTTACATATTTATATAGATTGGAGCCCCACTTTTGGTCAAGAAGCACCAAAAAGATATGCTACAAGCCATTCTTGTTCATTCAAAGAAATTTAAATTAAATTGGTCTTATCCTCTCTAGTCAAAGGTAAACTCTTATCAAGGACAAATAACCAAAAAAATGAATTAAATAGTTGAGGGGTTATTGGCTCCCAAAATAATTTTTGAAATTCAATTTTCAAACTTGTCTCCCTCCAATATTCAAGTCATCTTCCCTCCTTTTTCAATTCGGATCCTAGAAGCCTATATTCCTCTATATAAAGGGTCACATTTTTCCTCCTAGACAACAAGTTTGATAAGGCATCAAGTAAGATATCTTTGTTTTGCACTGCGACCTGGAGGAGACTTGAATATTCGAAGAAGGTCAAAGATTGAAATGGCTTTTGGATTTTTCTTTGCTTATGGTTATTTGCTGGAAGCATTGAGAATTTTATGAGATTTTTCAACCTCCTTTGAGGAATATCTAAGGCATGTTTTGAAGGAAGATCAAGTGCTAACGACAAATGAACTTTTAACTCTTGTATAATAGCTATTCTGCCATCTTGCTCAATACATCTGAGGTAGATCCATAGTCATTTCATAGTCATATATAAGGTTGTTTTAGGGTTGTTCAAATCACTTCAACACCATGTTTGGTGTAATTATTTTTGGTCCTTTAGGGCACAAATCAGTGACATATTTTGTATTTTTTTCAAAAAACATTTCGACCTTATTTTTTGAGAGAAATGAGGCACCAAACTCAACTATTTTTATCGATTAGCACAAACGTTTAGATTGCTACAAAACAATGTAGTCAAAGGTTAGTTGGCATCCTTTGGAGATCATTCGGATGGATCAAATTACTAAAAAATCAAGGTATGTATCAGAAATACTAAGGTTTGAACTTGTTGGTATTGACAAACCTTTTTAGCCCTCCAAAGAAGAAACTTTTGTAGAATGTTTGGTGGCTTCCACTTACATCAAATTTTTAATTCTTAGTTCTTCTCATAGATAATATTTTGGTGATATTCTTTATTTTCAGAGGCACATTATGACTAATTTTTGAAGCTAAATTCTGTGATCGAATCCCTATAATGAGCGATGATCTGAGATCCATTTATAGAATTCATTTGAGGACTATGGTATGTGTTAGTCTTAGGTTATCAACACACAAATGCTTTCTCCTTTTGAGGTATATTCTAATTATAATTTGGTGAATGAAATGTGATATTATTTATGCATGAAACATTCTTTTCATGGCATTTTGACTCATTATTTTTTCAAGACTTGGTTGACCTAGGTTGTGTAAGGATCTCTATAGCATACTCTTTATGAGTCTTTGTGGACATACCTTAGATAGTCTCAATATTTTGTGACACAAATCTAAAATTTAGTGGCCCACTTGAATTAGCTTATATGGAAAATTCTGAAGCAAAGTATCCTCTATGGATATTATGGTAGACCTATCTAAGGTTCTGATAACTTTGTGTGTATTTTTGGTGATTTGTTGAAGCTATACAAGCCTATTCAAGACTTGAAGTTTTGAGGCTCTCCTAATGTCCGTTCACAAGATTATCCTATACACATATATTCCAAAAGAATTTACAAAGTATGTAATTATGTACTACAAGGCTAAGGATTTATGTTTTGATTTCTAGTATGATATAACTACCACATCTATGATTGGCTGATGTAAAGATTGAATAATCCTTGTATTTGCAAGTATGCTTGCTAGGGTTACTGCTATGCATGTTGTCAATCATGCCTTATATAATTGAGAAAGGGTGTTAGTGAGAATTTGCATGTTATCTTGGACATGTATTACTATTAATTCCATGTGAAGGAGAGAATGTAGGTATATGTGGTGCTTCCTTATATTGTCATGAGATTTTCTACGGAGTTGCAAGGATTAATATTGGAATGATGTTGCTACAATAGACTTGAGAAAGTACCTATTGTATATCTTATGTTCATGGATGTAGTAGATATGTGGTACCACCATTGTTGCTATGGTATGTCACTTGTTCTCCTGTAGCCTTTACACAGTGATAATGATAGAATTATTGGATGCATAACATGGTTATATTGGTCTTATAAGTCAGAGTTTGTTGTTATATGTTATTGTTAGCATCTAATGCATATAATTAGAAAGATAAAGTACTATTTAATGTTAAGGTTTATCAATACTAATGTGTTGGGAAGAGCCTTAATGGTTAAGCAAGAGTATGTAAGAGAGTTTGATGGTAATGCTTGATGCTATCTAAGGATTTTTACTACAAAGATATGATTATTGTTAGGGTAGTATATGGTAGGGTTATTTACGACGAGTAGAGATTGAATTATATGATGCTAGTATTTGTATAAGCCTAGAATTGACATTTATGGTTGCATTCAACTATTGAGGGTTTGTTAGTAGTGTATGATGCTTTTATTTTTGACAGAGGCATGTATATTTTGAGACAGGGTTGTCAACAGAATAATTTATGCAAGTTTTGCTAGAGAAAGTATGATGTTGAGCTAGGGTTTGATCCCTTGAGTAAGAAGAATTGGTATAGTTGTTGATGACCTTGTATTATAGATTTCTAGAGTTAGTAGAGAATTTTTATTATTGTTTATGATGATAATGAGCATAGGTGGATCTAGTATAAAAATTTTGAAACATGGTTCACTTTTTGAATAGGGCGACAAGGTGGTGCAAGGCAAGAGAGTGGAGTCTCCTTTAGATTAGAGCTTGAAAACACTTCAGGGTGGAGGGTGGTGCTAGCATAGGTTTGAGCCTACCCAGGGTGTTGGGGAATCCTTCTAGTTGGAGCTGGTAAACTATGGTGTTGGAGCATCCTTCCAATTGGAGTTGGTAAATCAGGGTGTTGGGGTGTCTTTTATGTTGGAGCTTGTAAACCATGGTGTTGGAGCATCCTTCTAGTTGGAGTTGGTAAATTAGGGAGTTGGATCTTCCTTCAGGTTGGAGCTTGTAAAGTAGGGGGTTGGAGCCCCCTTCAGTTGATGCTATAAATTTTAAGAGTTGGATCTTCCTGACTGATGTAAATTTTGAAGACCTATATTAAGAAGTGTTCGGTGGTTTTTTTCTCAGAAGGGTTTCCACCTAAAAATATCTTGTGTACTATCTTGATGTCATGCATTGTTGAATGGTGTTGTTTATTTTTCATTTGATGTGATGTTGATTTATGTTTGATCTAATGCTAATGTGAATTTAATGCACCAAAGATTAAAAATTAAAGGAAATACTAATTCACCCCCTCTTAGAATTTCCAACAATTGGTATTAGAGCAAGTTCCTTCAGTTGCACTTAACAACTGGAAGGAAGATCTCAAAAGTTCAGAGATAAGAAAGTCACAGAAACACACATCCAAATGATCAAAGGAAGTCTCTAATATTACAATAGTCTCCATATGAAGAGAATTAATTTGGTTTACTAGCTCCTAAGTTTGATGGAGCCTGTTATCACTCAGGTTGTCCCTATAGCTCCTTAAAGGGATACGGCTGAGGTAACCACAAACCAATCTTTGGACTGTAGGTCCTAGCCTACTTGCAGTCAGAGAGAGCTCTCTCTTTATGATTTAGCTTTGTTGAAGATGATATTAGGCTAGTTATTGAGTTCAAGGGGTTTTGTTTATGTTTGGTGGGAAAGGGGATGTTTTCAAGTAGAGAGGCAATGCATAGTGTGGTAAGTTTCAAACCATTGGGCATGGAGTCATGGAGTAGGACTGCTGGTGCGTTTTCTTGGTCACAAGAGGAATGAGGAGCAAGGTAGCTGCTCATGAAACAACACTTAAGGTTAAAAGGATAGAATGAGGGCTAAGGAATGAGAGGCAACAAAGAAACTCTCACTCAGCTTAACAGAGGGAAGATGAATGAGCTCTATCTAGGAGCAGCTAATAATTCTTAAACAACAATAATTCATATGTGAAATAGATCAAACATGAGCCATAAAGGAATTCATATTTATGCCTAAATCAAGAGGAAAACATTAAGAAACCACAGAAACTGAACATAGAGGAGCAGCTGAGCAAATTCTAAACCAATCTTTTGTTCTGTGACTTGAGCATGTATGAAATTGAAATAACAGAGGTGAGAGACACTTATTGATCCATATAGCAGCACATGAATTCCATCATTCACTCTTCAACCATTAAAAACACTTCAAACAGTCCATCCTCCAAGCTTTTAGCAGTCTTTGATTAAAGAAATCATATCAGATACAACGAGTCTCTAGAGGAGTTATATGACCAACCCACCCTTAGAACAGTGCAGAGGGTGGTATATATAGAAGAAATAGCTACAGAATTCCCTTGAACAGGTGTCAAGGGGAAAAATATCCCAAAAAATATCTCTGAAAACAGATCAAAAGAGATCTGTGCAATCACTATCTTTGAACCTAATCTATGCTGGAAATAAATGCATGAAACATCAGAAACAACTGTGCTGGGGCAGCTGGCATCTCAAGTCATGTAAACAAGGGCTGCGCATGAGGCAGCAGCCTCAAAAATGAGTGGAGAGAGGTCTTTGAGTAGTGTGCTGGCCTCATGGCCATAACTATAAGTTGGGGAGCCATAACGGCTTGATGATGCTTTGCCGAATCTGCTGGGGCCCTTCTGTTTTCATCTGCTTCGGAAGATCTTGATTGATACTCTCTACCGCTTCCCTGATACTCTTTGTCGCTTCCCGATCTTTCTTGGCTTTAAAAATGCTCTAAACTGTCACATCATCTCATTAGGGGCCGTTATTTGGCCCAAGTATATGCTGCGAGGGGCTTTGTTGCTTCTGGGTGTTTGTCGGCCCTTGGCCGACTCAAAATGCTTTAGCAACACTTAACATCATGAACTGGATGGGTAAAGGGTCACTGAAGGCCTGCCGAGATGAAAGCCTACTATTTGGGGAAATTTGGGCCTGGAGCGATCCAAGAATGGCCTGAAAAAACCGTTATTTCTTTAAACCTGGGCGGGCGCGGGCACCGCATACAAAACCTTTGAAAACTACCCATTTCCGAATAACACAGAAAATTTGTCACAAACATGAAATTTTAATGGAAAATTGGCTTTTGGCAGGCACTGTAGCAGCCTTTAAATCCTGGCTGTTGGATCCGGCGCGGGCCGATCCAACGGTCAGTGCTAAATCGCATCGGGGTGGACCATTGGTCCCAAAAATAGTGCTTCCGAAATGCTGCGGACCCGAAATGCTTATAGGCCCTTTCTTTATTGAGATCGGGTCTGGCCCATCGGCGAACTCTTATCGGTGGATTTGAATGAAAATGGGCATCGGACCCGAAATCCCTTTCAACTAATCTTTATAAATTATCGGATCCGGATATGGGGCGCACGGTACCAATCTTTGCAGACCCGATATGCCTTTATGCCGCGCTTTATTACTTTTTGGCTCCGCTGGTCGGAGCCATATAGGAGTGATGCGATCAAATATGGGTCGTTGATCTCTGGGCCTGAATGGGTGGTTGAGATTGACTCGGCAATTCACTATCGATGGGGTCATGGGGTTGCCACATAAAAACGCCGAAAACCCATCGGACCCGATAAGTTTATACAGGCCCTCTTTATTTTATTTCGGGTCCGACCCATCGGCGGAAACCCAAATCGGGGATTTACAATTGAAACGGGTCCAACGGACCCGAAACCCTTTAATACTGGCTTTTGATAACTTTTCGGTTCCATGAAATCGGAGCAGTATATGGGTGCTGCGAAGTGGAGGCCGCGTGACAAGATCTGGACCGTCAGATCTGGGGCCCGATCCAACAGTCCTGGATCCGTCGGCAGATCGGCAGTCGGAGGGACCGGGGGGTGGCACACATATGGAATTGCCGAACTATGCGGACCCGATATTCTTTTACTGGTCCACTTTATATGTTTTCGGGTCCGACCCATCGGCACTATGCCCCATGCCTTGAGACTTATCCATTTTCGCTCATATATGCCACTGCCCCCTCCCGATAGCGATATCGCATCGGAGGGGGACCAAATGAAACTTTATTATATCAGACCCATGTTTTTGTGAACTGCTAAGCCTTTTGGGAAATCGAAAGGGTTCCTTTATAGTTTGGCATGGATTCTAAGGCATCGGAAGGGGTCCGATAGCCCAAAAAGGGAGGATTTTATCCCTTTTTGAAGGTTTTTCATGGTTTTTGCATGATTTTTGTATTCTTATGCCTTGGAAGGAGTCCAAAGGCATTTAGGAGGAAAGTGATGTGGCTTTGAGAGGGGTTTAGTGGCCAAAGAGGGTTTCATGCCTTATAAAGGCAAACCAAGGTAAAAGGGGTGATTTTAAACATGTGAAGGAGAATTATGCAAAGGAATGAGTCCTTATGCATTTGGAAGATAGTTAGGGGGGTGATGAAGGGTTCTATGCATCGGAAAGGGTCCAAAATGCATTAGAAGATGGTTTGAGGGGGGCAGTGTGGGTTCTTGCTGAGTTTCTGATAAACTTAGCAATTCCCAAGGATGTATATGGTTATTTTTCAACCAGGGGGAGGGATAAGTATATAAGGGATCTATTAACATAGTTTTAGTAGGGGGAGGGGAAATAGATAGGGAATTACATAATAGAGTTAGTAGTTAATATGATAATGATGAGAAAAGCGCTAAGAATGATGTCTTAGGCTATAAATGGGGGAAAATGACTGATAGAAGAGATGTGAACATTCCTTGAGTGAAGCATATCTCCACCGAGGCAAATGATATGGAGAATGATGAATCTAAGAGGTATCAAGCAGATCTTGACCTCTTTAGGGGAAGTTAGTGAGTGATTTGGGGAAAAAGGAAGAAGGGGAAGTTAGTCATGCCTCGCTTGAAGTCCTCCAACTGGAAAACTGCCTCACACTTGTGATATGAATAGATATAACACTTGACAATATGAAATGGATCACAAGCCATGATTCTGCAACCACAAAGCTACCTACCCGACCTACTTGCCTAGCATTTTCTCTTCTTTTTGGTTTGGGTGCACTTGAACTAGCATACCCAGCTTTTTGTTCTTTTCTTCTTGTTGTCCTCCTATCTACAACTACACTTATTTCAACTAGGGGCTCAGATTAAGCTGTTGAGCACCCTTGTTTCTCTACCTAACTACAAATCTGCCAAGATTAAGCTGTTTGGACAAATGTTCATTCTCTATATTCTACAATCATGAAATTGAAACCTAGGGAGGCCAAGATTAAGCTGTTTGGCCTACCCTTAACTGAAAACTGATCAAAATGGATTACTTATCAAAACTGGAACAAAGCAGTAGCATTAAAACTGGCACACCTTCATGGATACTTCTCTGGTCATCTGTAACAAATATGGAGCATTGCAGCAAGCAAAGTATGACATATTTGGCATGTAAAAATGTCGATCATGAAAGATGATTAACCTGCCGCAACAGGAGGCTAACAGAGCCAAATATGAAATATGGGAATCCAGAATGGAAGTCTATTTGCAAGCTCAAGGATACGATGTATGGAACTCTGTTATTTTTTGTGACAAATCTACCAATGAATCTATAAGATACAATACAAAAGCTATGAATGTCATTCTAGGAGCTCTTCTAGACTTTGTAATTTCTAAAGTAGATCAATGTTTATTAATCAAGAATATTTGGCATAAGATTCATATCCTGTACTTGAATAAGTATGCAAGTCAAGAAGATGATGATGATGATAATGATTCAAATAAAGTAAATTCTTGGGTTTAAGAATATGAAAATAATGATGAAGAAGAAGCACTTATCGACATTGAGGCATAATTGATCAATGCCTTATGTGATCTTAGCAAAGAAAGGAAGTGAAATCAGATACTTGAAGAATAAGTTTCCCTTCTAAGACTTCAAGTGCAAGAAGTTGAAAATGAAGAGAAAAACTTTAAAATCCAATTAAAGGAATCTGTCCGGATGTACATAGAAAAAGTTGGTCAAAATAAAAAGGAACTTGATGCATCTCTAGTGGAAATAAAAAAGCTCAAGGGATGGCAAAAGGAACCTTTGCAAGATGTTGAAAAGAGGGATCATATCATTGATGAAAATGACCAAGAAATCACGTAGATGAATATGAAAAAAACAGAATCAGGTAAAGCTTCATACAATGAAGGCACAATCTCCAAGCCCACGCAAAGCAAGATTGACAATAAAATTCTTCAAAGGCTAAATCAAATTGAATGATAGAATAAGGTTGAAAATGTTGTTGCTCCAAGAAGTAAGGATCAAGAAAGGGATATACCTTCTTCCTGAAAGAATGTTTACAAAATATCATTAGGACAAGACAATTCATCCAAGTACCTTAGATTTTTCGATGATTATTGTTTCTCATGTTCTAAATTCAGGCATATGGCTAGGGATTGCAGAATGTACGTGTTCAAAATAGAAGCAAGAAATGTTAAAAATAACATCTAGTAAAATCCTAATTTAATTTATCCTTGAATTAAATTAGGAATTAAATTGTAATTCTAATCTCATAGCAACTTGTAACAATTAACTAAGTTAAGTTGACTTATTTGTCTTAGTCAATTCGAGTTGGAAGTCTATCTAGATTCTTGTAGAGTGATCCATAAATTTTAGGGGCCAAGGTTGAGTTCTGTTGTGTTGTAATTATTTAGTTCACTTTAGCTGAGTTAAATTTAGTTAAACTAGTTCTAACTGTTGGAGGAACTAGTGAGTGGTCAAGTGAATTAAATTGGATTTAATTCACATGAAGTTATCAATTAGATAACTGATAAATCACTCAAAATATCTCATGCATGTCAGTTCACTTAGTTGAGATTAGAGTTCAGGGACAATGTACTATTAGTTGTATAAATTTCCTAGTTGTACAAATGGTGCATGAAATCAGTAGAAGGCCTATGATGGATTGTGCAGTTATGGTGAGGAATTTTCCCAATTAAATATGCGATAATTCTCTCAAGAATTGTGCAAGGAAGTAGGGGCTTGGTAGGTAGCAGAATTAGCCAAGTGTTGGCTTGAGCTAGTTTGTGAAGTAGAGAGATAGATTGTGCTTGTGCAAGAATTGTTCATGTTGAAAAAACATTGTATTTTCTTCTAAGTTCTTCTGGTTAATGTAATATAGATAGTTAAGGTTTTGAGTGGTTTCTTTCCTCAGAAAAATATTGTGTTATGTGCGATTGAAATTCTTCCTTTTCTGCTTAATGTTTTCATCGATCAATTTTTGTTTCCACTGATGAATAGAGTAGATTCTTGTATTATGTTTTAGCATATCACATAAGTTGTTGAATCTACAAGTAAAAGTCTACATGGTATCAGAGATGAAGAAAATATAGAAGAGGAGAATTCAAGTTTTTTGTATAGGTGAAATCGAATTTGTAGGTTGATACTTTAGAGTCAATGATATGTCATTCTACGGTTTGAGACTTGAGCATGCTCTGGAGGGAAGCTCTAATTACATAGCTAGGAAGAACAGGATGGAGGCAGTGCTGGAAGACAATGGGCTGAAGGAATTCATAGATCATGATATTCCAAAGCCTTCAACATCTGAGGCTAAAGATTTGGCTAAATGGAGAAAGTGTTAGGAAAAAACGATAAGGATTATCCTAGAAGGAGCTCGAGATCACATTGTTTCGAATCTCCACAGTAAGGAAACCCCATTTGCAATGTGGAAGGAATTGGTGAACCTGTTTCAAAATAATAGTGACCACATGGAGTTGGCACTGAAGGAACAACTTAGAAAGATCAAGATGGAGAAGGGCTGCTCTATTCTGAAGTACTTGACCAAGTTCACCCAATGTCAGGTTGATCTTGGAAGTGTCAGGATTACTATTGTCGAATATGATCTGGTGAGCCTAACACTTCTAGGACTTACCAAGAGCTAGTATAATTACCAGGACTCAGTTAATGGGAGGGAGAATATACCAGAGTGGGAGTGTTGTGGTCCAGATTTGTACAAGAAGAGTTTCAGCGGAACACCAAAGATGGGACCTCTTCCAAAGAAGTGGAAGATGACTTTGCATTAGTCAACAAAGAAAAGAAATACAATAGAAAGAAGTCCCAATGCAAGGAGGGTGGTAAGAATAAGGAATTTTAGAACATCAAGTGTTTTCACTGTCACGAGTATGGGCACTATTCCACTAATTTCCCATAGAAGAATGCAAGCAAGAAGGAGCCTGCAGTAGCAACAACAAGTGAAGCTCTAGCTTCACAATTTGAACTTGATTTCACTCTCATTGCATGCATGGCCAACACTATAGTGTGAAGAATGTGGTATCTCAACAATAATGCCTTGTTCCATATGATGGGGAATAGAGATATCTTTAGTGACCTTGAGGAGAAAGACCTCAAGCAGAACATAGAGTTTGAAGATGATGGGAGGTGTAGTGCAACTGACATCGGTACAGTTACCTTTCAGAGGGATTCTGGCTCCCTTCTCAGAATCACAAATGTGATGTATGTTCCAAGACTAAAGAAGAATATTGTTTCTAACGCGATATTGGAAGACCGTGGCTAGGATGTGATTTTTAGAAAAGGAAATGTTTCCCTTAGACACATCACCATGGGAGATTAAACAAATTGACGCGTGGGTCAAGAAACTGTATGCACTTAAGGTACAAGATGAATGCAAAGCCTTGAGGAGCAAGGTAAAGGTTAGAGACTTGGTGGTTGAGAAGGAGCGTGAATAACCTATCAACATGCAACCCTAGAAGCAGCGTCAGAAGCAACCTCAACAAGTTGTGGAGAATCCATAATTAGAGAAGTAGAGAGGAGACCGAGTGGAGACATCCACTCAAGTAGAGACCTTCAATAAGGGGGAAATTTTGAGCCAGGTGGGCAGAGGGAGTACATGTAGCCATACCTCTAGGTGAGAGGTTGGGCAATGTGAAGCAATAGTCCCAAGAGTGCAAAAATTTGGGTAGGGTCCATTGAGATGTTCCTTCTCATGGATCGTTCGTTGATGAGACATAGACAGTAAGTAGCAGGATGGATTAGTGGCGTTTGTCAGATGTGTCAAAGTGGAGGCAGAAAATAATAATATGTAGGTAGTAGGGAGAAAGAGTAGTTGTCAGTTGTGTTAGAGTTAGTACCGCAGAGTAGATAAAGCAGTAGCTAGTAGCAGGTGAGAGATGCTGGACAGATGCATATGATGATTTGAATTTGATTTTTTTTCAGTTTGGAGTATGGAGTAGAAACAACAATAGAGATAATTTTTACATGCATAAAATTCCAAAGGTACTAGATTAGGATAAAGTTGAATTCCTTTCTTGTTGAGAAGGAGTGTTGAAAATAGCAACAAGAAATGTTAAAAATAACATCTAGAAAAATCCTAATTTAATTTGTCCTTGAATTAAATTGTAATTCTATTCTCATAGCAACTTGTAACATTTAACTAAGTTAAGTTGACTTAGTTGGCTTAGTAAATTCGAGCCATAAGTCTATCTAGAGTCATGTAGAGTGATCCCTAAATTTTAGGGGACCAGATTGAGTTATTTTGAGTTGTAATTATTTAATTCAGTTTAACTAAGTTAAATTCAGTTAAACTAGTTCTAACTGTTGGAGGAACTAGTGATTGGTCAAGTGAATTAAATCAGATTTAATTCACATGCAGTGATGAATCAAATAACTGACAAATCACTCAAAATAGCTCATGCATGTTAGTTCATATGAAGACCCAGTTGAGATTATAATTTAGGGACAATGTACTATCAGTTGTATAATTTTCCAAGTTGTACAGATGGTGCATAAATCAGTAGAAGGCCTATGATGGATTGTGAAGTTGTGGTGACAGATTTTACCAATTAGATATGGGATAATTCTCTCAGGAATCGCACAAGGAAGTAGGGGCTTGACATGTAGAAAAATTGGCTAAGTGTTGGCTTGAGCTGGTTTGTGATGCAGAAAGATAGATTGTACTTGTGTAGGAATTGTTCGGGTTGAACAAGCATTGTATTTTCTTCTCATATCTTCTGGTTAATGCAATATAGATAGTCAGGGCTTTGAGCAGTTGCTTTCCCCATAAAAATATTGTGTTATGTGAGATTGATATTATTCCTTTTCTGCTTAGTGTTTTCATCGATCAGTTTTGGTTTCTATTGATGAGTAGAGTAGATTATTGTCTTATTTTTTAGCATTTCACATAAGCTGTTGAATCTACAAGAAAAAATCTACAATATGATAAGGATGATTATCAAAGACACCATCAAAACCCTAGAAACAAGTTTCCAGGATAATAAGATATATTTCAAAGGGGCTTTGTGAGCAGAAAGTATATGCCATAACTATGGACACATAGCTCATGATTGTGAATATATGAAGGAAAATATGGATATTAGGTACAGGGAGATTTGGAGAAGAAAAAAATAACAAGAAAATAAATTGAGTGAAAAAGTCTCAAAAATCATGATCTTAAGATTTGTAAAGGCACAAGACTATGATGAATCAATAGGTTCATTGAAAGATGTAAAGGATTAGGATGATTAGGTTATAGGGTCAATTCATACATTATTTTGAAGAATATATCTTGATGGTTCCCTATCCTATGAATATTGAAGAGTGGAAGTCTAAGTAGCAGTGGTTGAAGATCTATGCTTTGACAGATTGTTGGCTTAGTGGGTCCTAACCCAGGTTCAGAGTTAAGTTTCCAAACAAATCCCTACACTACTAGCCTTTTCAACATCAACCCGTGGAGTGTAGACTAAAGCCTCACCCGAAGCAGTATGGGGGGATGCTAGAACCAAGTTTCTACACACAAAGATGAGCGTGATGTCATTTTATGCCATGAACCCACCTTCATGTAGATCAATAAGCCTCGAGGGCTTATCGATATAAATTCGCTTAATCATATTCTATACCTCTGCGAAGGTATACAACTATATTTCGTAGACCCTAAACAGGTGAATCAACCCTTTTAATGCCTATGTAACTACCCTTAAGTCTGTGTTTGCCCAGATTAGCTTAAGCGTTTGATAACATTGACATGCAACAAGATATTCTTCGCATAAATAGTTATTATTACTTGCATTCATATGACAAGACAAATCATGTAGAATCATGCATCAATACATTATTAATTCATAAATCCATCATTCATCATAACATAATAGCACATTCATCCATAAAAGAAGTAAATAGACAAAACATAGGAATTACTAGAATAATTTCTTTATTAATGCTTATATTCTTCTTACAGACTCAAGACTTCCCTGCACACTCAGCTGCAGGGGCCTACGCACTCAACTATGGACTCTACTCCAGGCCTCTATGCTCACAGCTGTAGATCCTCTCTTCTACTCTAAGGCTTCCTCGCTCTTACTTCTAATGACCCATTCCATTCATCGTCATCCTTTGTTATATGCCTAAGACTCTCTAAGACACTCTTTTTTATACAATCCCATGGTTTGCAAACCATGTGTAGACCTACTAAAGCTGACACAACTTACATAACAAAAGGGTAAAACCATTTATGACACTTTACTATCTATGCACTCCATGACTGCATCTTGTAGAGAAATTACATTCTTTACAACAAAACTTCAGATTTTTACCCCAAAACTTGGGCTTTTGCCCCAAAATTGACCGTAGGGGACCCTGTCCCAATAGGCTCTCAATAAAAATATCGTGACTCGCCCCCCAAGTCACTCTATTGGCATGGAGATCTTACTGTGGAGACCTCCCAGCTCTACTTGTGCCACTACTACCTCATCCGCACTCTGCGTGGTTGCCTACTTGATTTTCTCCACCAGCTGCTCTGTTTCTAGTCCTGTGTTGTCTTCCTTTATCTTCTGTTGTGTTATTTGTAGGCTTGACAAATTCTCCTCAATGGCGACAGAGATAACATAGGCCTCATCTAGCCAAGGCCCCAATCTGGCTTTGAGGACCATCTCTTTCCTTTCCGCTGCCTCCACCTGTTCAAGCAACTGATTTACCTCATGCAGCTTAGCTAATCGTTGTGATATAGAGATAGTGTGCATCATCACTCTTGCTTCATCATACTGTTGCGGTAATTCACGGGCTTCCGTATTCAACCTCTATAGGTTAGGATCTTCCTGGAGCGCCATGACTACCTCCATGGACTGCTCAAAGAGCGTGGTGCAATCTGCCACCATGACATCTATTGTTGCGGCTCCATCCTTTACAACTGCCTCACACTATTGTCTGACCTCTAGTGGAGTTGAAGGTTGTGCATTCAACTCGAGCTCTATAATATTTAGGTTCATTTCCAACTGAACCTTAGCCAATTCTATTTTTACTTCGCACAGACCTGTAACCAACTTCCTCTTCTTGGCATCCACCAACGCTTCCTCCGGGATATGAAGTTCTGGGACTGTCCTACATGCCTCGGCCACCACGACAGAAATTTTCTCATTCTGCACCTAGACTTTCTTCCATGCTTCCAACAATGTTGCCTTCTCAACGAACATTTGTTCGTTGTTAACCTTATATTCACTAATCATGCTTAGCGCTACTCTCAAGCCTTAATCTTTGTGATCACACCTTCTTGGAGTATGTGAAGGAACTCACTAGGGAGCATGACCAAGTTTAGGTCCACATTCTTAAAGGTGCTGACAATTTCCTTGTCAGTGGCCACCTCTACATTCAAAGCTCCATCATGTAGCGTGACTGCCTGGAGATGCATTGACTGAACCAACTCTTCTGCTTGAGTGGTCCTCAGTGCCAAACTAGTGGATGTCACATTGCTCTGTCCTACTCCTACTAGAGTCTAGTTGTTTGGATCTACAGCTCACGTAGACTCAACTGTATGGTGACCAGTGCTTGCTTCTATTGTTGCTCAAATTGCTGCAGTTGTTCTATTGTTGTATCCCACACCTTATCACCAATATCATCCAAGTAACCTTTTGTTAGGGTAATTGGGTCTAGTGATGAATTGGTGGCTTTCATCTTTTTGTGCGGTCCTTCCTTCTCCTGCTCCCTATACCGCTTGACCCAAAAAGGAGTGTTTTCCTGTTTATCTCCATCGCCCTAGTCTGACTACTCTTCCTCCTCTATTTGTGGTGAAGAATACTTTTGAATCCTTTCAAAGCCACATTCTTCCTGCTCTGTTTGTTCTTTTTCGGTATTCTCCACATCTATTCGGGCCTTCTCCTTGGTCTCTTTCTTCCTCTTTTCAGCCAACAACTGAACCTTCTGTCTGGCCACTTCCTTTTTCTTTTTCTCTGTGGACTTGCTAGTTCTGGTAGCCTCATCGGATGCAACATGCTAGTCTGCTAGCCAACACTTGATGACTTCTGCAATAGCCTCATCCGTGGCCAGATAAGGTAAGTCATATCATTTCTGGTAGGGTCCTTACACTCTTGGATGTAAATATGGTGGAAGTCTGCCTTGAACTCCACATACCCTGACAACTGCTCAAACACGGTTGGTGACAACTGCAACTTTCTAGTTGATGGCCATGCGAGTACTTGCCTCCATCAGCACCCAGAAGACTTTGATTTCCATCACTTGTGCAACATCTTTCATGGCTCAAGGAGACACCAACTTTGTTCCTTCTGGTATATCCTTCTCCACAGGAGGAAATTGGTTATCCTTCGGCAAGACCCACCTGACCAACTCTATTGAGAGAAACATCGATGAATAGTGAAAAGTATTACTATCGTTCTGTGCCTCTCTACAGTTGACAAGGAACTTGCTACACAGGTAGTGCACCCAGTTAAACTATATTCCCTCTGTGTACTAAGCCACTAAAGAAACCACTGGTGCTAGCACCTCGTCCACGCGACTCTTTCTCATCACCTTGCCAACCAGAATTTGTGTGGAAATCTTGACCGCGGGGTCGGTAATGCTGGTAATTGAATACCTATGAAATTTTTTGACAAGCTTAAACTTGTCCTTTATCTTCTTAGTGAGGTTGTGCTTGCTCATCTTTCTGCCAAATGCATTGGCCAGATTCAGTCCTGAGTGCGTTAATAAAGTGATCCTGTGGATCAACATGTCGGTTATGGGGATCAACTCATTTAGCCACATGCATTCTTCATGTATCAAGCACACCAACTACTTGATGAAAATTAGGTTTATGTTTGACCGATGGTAGTGCGGCACCCATAACAAGTTTAGCAGCCCTGACTTGTTGACTACACGAATACATTCCACTAGCTCCAATGCAATGACTCAAGACTCCTTGTAGAAAACCCTTTGCATGAAGGAGTCGGTAGTAAGGTGGGGGAACTGCTCATGGTCCACCAAATCCCAATATTCAAGCTTCAAATGTGGGACCTGTGCCAAGCATGGACCTTCAAAGGTAATATTCTTTGGCGACAGGGGAGAGTTGAGGGAGAATTGTCTGGCATCTGGGTTCTTTGGGAGCTTCACCTTTCCCTTTGGTGGAGGGATATACTCTAGCAGTTTTGAAATAGGGTCCACCCCCTCCATGTCAATATATTTTGTGCCCTCCTCTGCCTCCAGATTGACGACCTTCCCCTTCTCCTTCGTGGTTGGCTTGTCTTTCCACTGCACCTGTGTAGCTGCATGTTTCCTTGGTGACTCACACACTGGCATCGACTTCTTTTGCTTATCATGTTTTGATTTAGGGCCCTATCTCATTGGTGTAGGCTTCGGCCTAGGTGACCTCGGCACTGTACGTACTGTCGTTGGAACCTCCATACTCACAACCTTAGGGGCAGCTTCCTCAGAGGTAACAGTGTCTCCAGCATTTACAATTTCTGTGGGACCTGGTCCTAACATGATATCTCGAATAAGCTTTCTATCTGATTTGGAATATTGAGGAAACACAGGGCTTGCAAGAAAATCCTTGAATAATTCACGGTTCATGTGCAATAGACAACACAACTCAGAAATTCTCAGAATGCAAAGTGTTTCTCGCTAGACAACCACCTGTAATTTGTAGGTGAGTTCAAATTTAAATTCGACTATTCCACCCAAAATTCGTCCATAAATGCGAGATTGGTAGCAGATTTCCAAAGATTTCACACTTGATTTTAGCCTTAAATGTCAGCTGGCCACTCCTTTTAACCATCTTCTGGAAGTCAAATCTTGAGCAATGATAGTAATGGTCATTTTCTAGCTACGTTGCGTGGTATCCACCCCTATAACGCAACTCCCTTCGCTCCTCTTCTAGTACTGTGACACCCTCTTGGTTCGTTCAGACACCTTGTCGCATAGCTCTACAATCGGGGTAGTGTATTTTATAGTCTTAGCTGCCTGGAGCGCTAAGACTTTGCTACCATCATGTAGTCATCGGGTCAGATTCCGATGTATGGCTTCAATCGGCTGCCATTTACCTTTCGCAGAAATGGATCTCCATTCAATTTCACAAGCTGAACTACTCCACCATCAATAATCTCCTTGATCACATATGGCCCCAACCAGTGCATGAGCAGTTTGATGTGCTAATTGTGCCATGCCTTTTCGCATTACTTCTAAACTTGCTGATGGAATCCAACCAAAAAACTATCTTCCTCGAGCTCTGTTAGCTACACGAGAATCTCTTCTAAGGCTCCACGGTCTGCCATCCCTGTAAATGCCACTATGCATAGACTAGGCATGATATACTCCATAGGCATCACAACCTCTATGCCATAGACCAACCTAAATGGCGTTTGACCAGTAAGCTTTTTACAAGTAGTTCTATAGGCCCATAACATGGCTGGTATGCACACATCCCAATCATTCCTCTACAAATTACAAACCTTTGTTAGTGCATTCTCCAATATCTTATTAAACACTTCAACCATCCCATTGGCTTGAGGATGATATGGCATACTCTTTTGATGATAAACTTGGAATTTTTTCGATTAGCGCGCTAGTTGTTTCATTAAGGAAATGCGTACCGTGGTCACTCATTAAAATATTCTGGAAACCAAACCTGGTCAACACATATTCAAATAGAAATTTCACTGTTTTTGCCCTTGTATAGTCCTTCATGAGCTGTGACTCCACCTATCTGGTCAAATACTCGATCACAGTGATGATGTACTGCGCACCTGTCTTCTTTCCCGGAGGCTGAATTGGTCCTACAAAATCAATTACCCATTTCTAAAATGGTTGCAATGATACCTGTGGGTTCAAAGGAAGCTCATCCCTTTGTGAGGGCCTACCGGTTCTATGAAATGCATCACACACCCTACAATATGCTTTGGAATCCTTATGTAACATTGGCCATGACAACCCAATGAGTAAAATCTTCTATGCTATTGCTTTTCCTACATAATGGACTCTTGCAGCCTCTCCATGAGCTTCAACAAGGATACTACTTTGTTCAAAATTAGGCACATAGCATCACAGTATCTCGCTCGATCCCATCTTATAGAAGTGACCTACAATAGCAGAAAAATATCCCACCCACACCACCAATTCCTTCTTCTGTTGACTAGTGTATCCTTTTGGAGCCGTTCCTGTAGTCAGGAAGTGGATAATGTCTGTAAAATTATTTTCTTATACGTGCATCGTGAAAAGCTATGTGTCAGACAACCCCTCCTCTAAATTAGTAGGCTCCTCTCCTGGTTCAATGTGTGACAGATGATCTAGCCCTGCATTCAATCTCCCTGGCTTCACAATTACTTCAAAATCATACTCTTGAAGCAACAGAAGCCATTTGCATATTCCCCCCCCCCCCCCAACACAGGTTTGTTGACTAGGTACTTTAATGTAGAATGGTCGGTATAAATCTTAAACTGTCCACCTAGAAAGTAACGCTTGAACTTCTCGAGTGCATACACCATAACCAACCCTTCATGCTCTATCTTCGAATAATTATTTTCAGCCTTCGACAACTTCCTACTCGCAAATGCTATCGGGTGATCCAATTCTCCTTCACCAGCTTGCATCAACACTGTTCCCAATGTGATACATGACACATCCACATGCACATTAAATTCCTTCTTCCAATCTGGGAAGACTAGATCAGTACGGTGACCATTTTCTCCTTCAATACATCCAGACTCAGCTGACATTCCTCATTCCAATAGAATGTAGCATCCTTCTTCAATAGCTTTTCCATCGACGTGGTAATCTAGGCATAGCTCTTGATGAACTTTCGATAGTAGCCAGTATGACCCAGTGTTAAACACAACTGCTTAACACTCCTTGGCACCTCCAAATTAATTATGACCGCAATCTTAGCAGGGTCCACCATTAATCCTTGTCTGCACACTACATGACCCAAAAAGATTCCGAAAGGGATACAAAATAAACACTTCTTCAAGTTTAGCGCAATTTGATACCTCCAACACATATCTAGCATCAAGCGCAAACTAGCTACATGGAACTTTACCAATCCAAGCATTGTCCAATCGTCAAAGTTGTTATGAAACTAGCTCAAGAAAAGATAGAAAAGATAGATCAACACCTTATAATTCAACCTCTTCGAGGGGGCAACCTCCTTTACATTACATAAATGAACAATTCTTGGATGATTCAAATGACAAAACCTCCTTTCTATATATAGGAGTCTAAGGAGTCACAATATAACGTAGCCGACCTAACAATAATAATATAAAGCCACAAAGATAACAATAGAGGGATTCTATGGGGCACAGTAATAACAATATGGGGATAATAGGGACACAACAATATTAATAAGGGATGCAACTACAATAGTAATGGGGTAATCACTAGTATTATAACGACCCAACATGCTTCTCTCCTTCAAAAAAGTGTTGTCCTCAACGCTTGAGTAGTTTTGGATGCTTTTGTATAAAATTCTCATCCTCCCATGTGGAATCTTCAGCGGATAAGTTCTTCCACTTGATAAGATACTCTGAAATTGATTGATTTCGTAGCTGTTGAGTTCTTGTTTCTATGACTGCTTCCGATTCCAATATAATTTTTCCTTCCTCGTCAAGTTCTGGCAATATTGTTTGAACTGGGAGCTTGTCGCCTATAACCTTGTTTAAACATGAAACATGGAAAACTAGGTGCAATCAAGAAGTTGCAGGAAGCTCCAATTTGTATGCCATAGTACCAATCTTTTGCAACACCTTGTATGGACCATAATACTTTGGTGATAATTTATTATCCTTCTTAGCTTGCTTGAGGGACACTTGATTATATGGTTGTAGCCGTAGGAATACCCAATCACCTACATCAAAACTTCCTTCACTGCGATGTTGATCTACCTGTTGTTTCATTCTATTTTGTGCCAACACGAGGTTATCCTTTAAGAGTTGGAGGACTTGTTGTTGATGTTCGATGTGATGTTCCACTACTTGAACCTTATAATTTTCTCTTAAATATGATGTGATGAATGGTGGCTGATATCCATAAAGTGCCATAAATGGGGTCATTTTTGTTGCTGTATGGAAGGAAGTGTTATACCACCATTCAGCCAGAGGCAACCATTTGACCCATTGTGTCTATTTATCAGATACAAAGCAACAAAGATATCCTTCCAAACATTTTTTTACTATCCTAGTTTGCCCATTAGATTGAGGATGATAAGATGAGCTATGAGCTAACTGAGTACCAAGACAAGAAAATAATTCTATCCAAAAATTTCCAGTGAAAATGGGATCTCTGTCACTTACAATAATCTTTGGGTTTCCATGTAGCTTTTGAATTGTTTCGATAAATGCAGTAGAAACTGTACTGGCTTTAAATGGATGTGATAATGCACAAAAGTGTGCATACTTGGTAAGTCTATCAACTACCACCATGATGACACTCTTTCCCTCAGACTTGGGTAAACCTGTGATAAGATCCATTGAAACCTCCTCCCAATGTCGGCTTGGAATGGATAAAGTTTGTAACAGACTCGGTGTCTTAATTGTTTCAACTTTATTTTGTTGGCAAACCAAACATTCCGCCACAAATTTTTGAATATCCTATTTATAGCCATCCCAAAAAAAATCCTTCCTAACCCTGCGGTAAGTTTTTAAAAATCCTGAGTGCCCTCCTAAGGGAGAAGTGTGAAATTCCATAAGAATCTTTTGTTTTAGTCGGGAATTCTTACAGAGGTATAAGCGATCTTTGTACCATAAAGAATCATTTTGCCAGCTAAATGTATCAGAAGTACTGGAAACTTGTTGTAACTTTCGAATAAGTGCCCACACTTCTTCATCATTCTTCCATTCCTCCCTTGCTTCATTTATCCAATATAGTTGGATAATAGAAATGGTGCACAACAATGATTCCACATCCTCATCCTTTCTTGAGAGTGCATCTGCCACAACATTTTGCTTCCCTTTTTTGTATATGATTTCAAAGTCATAACCCAACAACTTTGTGACCCACTTTTGTTGCTCTTCAGAGGATAATCTTCGTTCTAAAAAGTATTTAAGGCTATCATGATCCGTTTTTACCTTGAAGTGTCTTCCCATTAGGTAGGGTCACCATTTCTTAAGTGCATAGAGTATTGCCAACATTTCCTTCTCATAAATAGCTTTGTGTAAAAACTTTCCCTTGATTGGGCGACTTTCAAAAGCAATGGGTCTTTCATCTTGCATTAAAATAACACCAATTCCATTTCCTGAAGCATCACATTCCACAATAAAGGTTTTTGTGAAGTCCGGTGTAGCTAAGACTAGTGCTTGACACATTGCCTCTTTAAGATGTTCGAAGGCATTTGTTTCTTCTGGAGTCCATGAAAATGCATCTTTCTTCAATAATGTTGTTAGAGGTGCTACTATTCTCCCATAATTCTTAACAAACTTGAAATAATACCCTATCAACCTAAGAGATCCTTGCAGATGCTTTATGGATGTGGGGATTTTCCATTCCTTAATGGCCTTAATTTTGTTAGGGTCTACCTTAACTCCTTCATGAGATACAATATGACCCAGATATTCCAGCTCTTGTACTCCAAAGAAACATTTGGATCTTTTTGCATATAATTGTTTCTCCTCCAATAGTTCTAGAACCCTATCAACATGTTCAATATGATCCTTCCAAGACTTGCTGTAGATTAGTATATCATCAAAAAATACTAACACAATTTTTCTAAGGAATGGTTTGAAAATGGAATTCATCAAACCTTGAAATGTTGAAGGTGCATTGGTAAGGCCAAAAGGCATGACCAAAAATTCATAATGACCCTCATGAGTTCTAAATGTTGTTTTTGGAATGTCTTCAGTCTTCATTCTGATTTGATGATAGCCTGAATGAAGATCCAACTTGGTGAAGTAAATTAATCCATGCAATTCATCTAGTAATTCATCAACGACGGGAATGGGAAACTTATATTTAATAGTGAGCTTGTTGAGCTCCCTATAATATGGACACATGCACCATGATCCATCCTTCTTGTGCACTAATACTACTGGAGCAGAGGAAGAACTTTGACTCGGTTGAATTATACCAGCCTCTAGCATTTCTACAACCATACGTTCAATTTCACTCTTTTGGGCATAGGGATATCTGTACAGCCTGATGTTTGGAGGAACACTTCCTGGAATCAGATGAATAGCATGAACATGAAAATGAATAGGTGGGAGACCTTTGGGAGTCTCAAATACCTTGGAATGATTGTCCAAGACTTTTTGGAGATCTAGAGAAATAGATGATTCCTATGTGGAAACATCTAGAGAACATAATTGTGAAATTACACCCCTTTGTTCCTTTTTTAGAAGCTTTGTCATACTGTTAGAGCTGGTTATCTTTCTTGGTTTCCTTGCAATACACCTTAATTCAACTTCCTTCCATTCCATAGAAAATTTCATGAAAATTTCTTGAAAATTAAAAGCTATTGTACCCAAGGATTGTAGCGATTGGACTCCTAGTACAACATCAACACTTCCCATTGGAATGGAAAGCATTGGGCTAGTCAATACATATTCTCCCATCGATAGGTTGATATTATGGCACTTTCCAGAGAAATTTATTATTCCTCCATTTGCAACCATCACTTGACGCTCTAGTGTTGTATATAAGAAGCAATTCAATTCTTTTGCTACCTTAAAATGAATAAAAATGTGGGAACTTCTTGAATCAGTCAACACTATTACCTTCTTCTTCTTGATTTGTCCTTCTATCTTGATGGTTTGAGGAGTGGTAATTCTCGCCAATGCATTACAAGATATGGTCGGATTCATTTCTTCTTTATCTAGGCTTTGTTCGTGGAGTATATCCTCTTCTTTTGACCTTTCTTGCTCCTTTTCTTCTTCCTCTTCGCAATCTATGTAGAATAATTTCTTCTCAACATACTTATGACCTTTAGTGTATTTTCTATCACAACTGTAACAAATCCCTTTTGCTATTTTTTCTTCCAATTGTTGTGGTGTCAACTTTATAGGTTTTGGAAGACTAGGGGAAAAAACACTTCCATCTTTATAGTTGTGAGTGGTATGCTTCCTGGTTGCCATAATTTTGCTTTCCATTTTTCTTGCTAACCTGAATGCCTTCTCTAATGAATCAGGTTCCCAAAGGTGAACATCCTGTTGGATATTATCCTTTAAAGTCCCTATGAACACATCAATCCTATGCTCCTTTGGAATATTTTTTACCCTTATGTTCAATTTTTGGAACTCCTCAATGTGCTCCATTATTGAACCCTTTTGTTTGATACTTATCAATTGGCTAAAAAAGGTGTTTCTTTTTGTATCCTCATAATGTGCTGTCAATTATTTCGTAAAAATTTCCCAAGTGATAATTTGTTTAAAGAGAAAAGCCATTGATACCATACAAACTGATTTGGTTCCAAATATAAAGTTGCAATACGTACCTTTTTTGTGTTTTGCACATTATTGAGATCGAAAAATTGCTCCATCTGTAATATCCATGTTGTGGGATCCTTGCCATCAAACTTCCTCATATCAATTTTTGGAATATGGTGGATCTTCGATCCCACATTAGAGTCTAAGAAATCATGATTAACATTTCTTTTGTTCGCATCATGAGTTTCCTTTACTACCTTTTCACCATTAGTAAGTATTTCTTGTAGAAAATTTGTCAAATCTGTCTTCAAATTTTCCATCTCTATCTTCAAATATGTCTTCAAATTTGCCATGTCTCTCTTCAAATCTGTCTTCAATCTATCTTTAAATTTTCCATCTTAGCTTCCATGCCCTTTATCTTAGATTCCACGCCATCTATCTTAGCTTCTGTTAGCTTTTGCGAGAGTGAAATTTGTTGTACTTGTTCTTGTAGTTTTGATATATCATGTATCATTTCTTCTTCTTCTTCATGGGTCATGCTAGAGCTTTCAGGTTGCTTAATAGGTGTTTGAATTTTCTTTCCTTGGGGCATCAGTTACTAATAGTAATGCTCTACTATGCCCTTTGAATTCCTTCAAAATAAATTTTCAAACCAATCTTAAGCAAAAATTTAAAAGAATCGACACACCTTTTTTCACTTTGTAGGAGCTCGATATTGCCTCTGATGTATCTCTGTACTTTTGGATCTTCCAGTTCTGAAATTGTGACCTGAAGTAGCCCTTTGTGTCCTCTTTCCAATGCCACTAGTATGATCCAAATTGGATTCTCCAAGGAAGAGTTATGCGAAATCTCCCACAATGACCTGATTATAGACTAGTTCAGTAGAGAAAACTTAGACGACGTGAAACGAGTCACTGTTTCGACCTTTGGCTTTGAAAAATATTTACAAGAAACTCCAGTCCGTCCTCTTTCTGTACCTTCTAACAAAATTTCAATCCGATGCTCAAAGAGAAAGTTATGATGATTTTTCCCAGGTCACTTGTTTGGAATGTAATTCAGGAGTTTGCAAAAGGACCAACTTCCTCAGATCATATCTCCACAAATATAGCGTGAAAAGCTATGAAATTTGGACCCGAGGTTCAACACAATTTCTTCTCCAATGGGTTTCTCTTTTAGCTTCTGAAACGTTGCAGAAAAAGAGTTATAGTGAAAGTGCTACGATGACCTACTTGGAGCAGCGAAACCCTAGAATCCAAAGCTCTGATACCAAATGTTATGAAACCAACTCAAGAAAAGATAGAAAAGATATATCAACACCTTAGAATTTATCCTCTTCGAGGGGGAAACCTCCTTTACATTACATAAATGAACAATTCTTGGATGATGCAAATGACAAAACCTCCTTTATATATATATGAGTCTAAGGAGTCACAATATAACCCAGTCGACCTAACAATATAATATAAAAACACAAAAATAACAATATAGGGATTCTATGGGGCACAGTAATAACAATATGGGGATAATAGGGGCAAAACAATATTAATAAGGGATGCAATTACAATAGTAATGGGGTAATCACTAGTATTATAGGGACCCAACAAAATTATACCTCCAAAAACTAGTGAATGAACTCTTTGAATGCCACAATGACTACACGCGAAAATATTGCTGGAACATTACTAAGTCCAAAAGGCATTACTGTATATTGAAAGTATCCCCACTCAATCACGAAGGTAGTCTTACTCTTTTCGTCTGGCGCGATATTTGTCTGATGGTACCCAAAGAACCCATCAATGGATGAATATGCTTCCTGTCCATCAACATAATCTAATACCTCATCTGTGAACGGAGTTGGAAAAGGATCATGAATGCAAGAATCATTCAACTTCCTGAGATCTACACAAATCGTTATCTCATCCTTATAATTCTTTTCCTAAACTACCATCAGACTCAACTAATTGGATTCCTCCATTGGTTCAATAATTCTTGCTGCCAACATTTTGTCCAACTCCAAGCGAACCTTTTCCTTGTACTTAGGATTAAGGCGATATGGCCTCTGCTTAATAGGCTTCGCGTCTAGTTTCAACGTTATTTTCATCACTCCTAAATCGCCTATTATCCCCTTCAAGTCTGAAAAATTTGTAGGGAACAAATCCTGGTACTTGCGGAGCAACTCAACAACCTTATCCACCATAGCATCATCCCAATAGTTCCTTATTTTCACAAACTTCGGCTCCACCTTTGTTCCAATGCTCACTTGTCTAGTTTTTAGTGGTGTGGTGATATTTGGATTCTCTATCTGTGGCCCCTCAACTTCACGGTGACCTTCTCCCTTTGGGATATTAATGTTCCTTGGATCCTCCTATTCTTCTTCCGTAGTCACATTGTAGCACTCCAGTACATTGCGCAGTTGGGTAGTCCAATATGGTTGAACCAAATCCAAGTGATCCTGTGGTATTCTAAAGATCGCTACCTTGACCTCCTACAATGCTTCATCGATGCACTCAAATCCATCCTCAAAGCTGAATGTCATCATGAATCCCTGTCTCAAAATTTCTTACTCATCAATGCCGTGGCAGAGCTTTGTTTCCAAGTACCAATTCATTGGTATTACATCCAAAGTGTGACAAAACAAATGCACCCACTCCGGTTGCTGCTGTGCTCCATATGCATTAGTCCATTTCGCTAAGTGAGTGCATGGATCACTCCTCTCATCGTATTTTTTTGTCAATCGCACTTTTGGGTGACCAAACTGCACCCTCATCATTCTTTTGTAATCGCGCCATCCATCAAAATTATCTTTATGCATACCCCACCATCTTGCGGGTGTAGCGTGTAGTGCCAAATCCAGTGCTCAGAAGCGATGATCTCAGACACTTCCCTTTAAAATGCATCCAAAAATTGATCTATGTCAGTTCGACCATCATAATAAGGCAAACTACTTACCTCCGATGATACACAATGTAGAAATTTAGTCATCATGTTCTAGCGCAACATAGATACTTCATGCAACCTATTCTGCTAGTTTTCCAACTCCTCATCTGAATTTGATGTACAAGAGCTTTTGCATCCCATGTAATTCATCCATCTGCCATCGGATTCACCAAATCTTGGTCTCTCACTATCATTTGGTAAATCTGGTCCAAATCATCATCACTTTCATAATCGCAGATTGATCTAGTATAGCACGGTCCTTCTGCAGGGTCCAAAGGTACTACTACGCAAAGAAATTTCCTCTCAAATGACATTGTCCACTTCTCCAAATTCATCACCCCATTCATGTCAATAGCCGAGTCGATCCCAAGGAGCGCGGGGTATGGATTGCTGTCATCGATAATCTCTCACTTCGAAATCAGCCAATGCACTCGCACCTTCAATATCGACTGTCACTCCCTATAATCTTCCCATGGGGACAATCTTCTATTGATTTTCAATCTGAAATTGAATCAGAGACCACTACAGTGTACGTCTCCCCATTCTCTCCCATGTTTGTTTAGGAAAAAAATTCACATCTGACTGAAGATCCAGAATAACTTGGACCATTTCATATTCCCCTATTTGTGCGGTGACCCTCATCTCACACACGGTTCTTGCCTTATGCTTACCAATTTTCATGACAATTCGTGGACCTGCAAGAGAATTTTCCTTACTGACACATTTATGTATCAACTTTTGTAATCCTTTGATAGCCTTGCTATCGCGCAACAGCTTCATACAGGTCTCCAAGAACGTGGTAAGCATGGAGGGGTCTATTTCTTCAGATAGCTTATCTTGGCTTCCAGATGTAGAGGCCTCAACGAAGCATTTCTTCACTTCCATGAAGGTTTATTTCATGCAATCTAAATCAAATCCAATCTCCTTTTCTGGAGCTTTATGGACCCATTCATTTTCTTCAGGCTGCTTTCCCTTATCTTCACCAGTCGTCATTTCAAGCTACTTTCCCTTATCTTCACCAGTCGTCATGCCACTTCCAGCATGATAGTAACATTAGGATCCTCTTTGCGGGGTTTAGCCTTCATCATCTATAGGTTTTGGGTAGGCTTTTGAGGCTGCGTCCCCTTTTCTCGCACCTTAGATATTAATAAAGGGCAGTCTTCTATCGCGTGGTCAAACTGAGTATAGTATTGGCACGATAGATGCATCGGGTTCATACACTGCCGTGCGTAGTGTCCTGGCCCCCCACAATTGTAGAAAATAACTTGCTACCAACCTCTCACAGGTACTCCTCTGCCTTAGCCTCATCCATACACCTGATATCTTCCTTGCACTCCCCCAACGCCTTGATCTAGAGGCCAAGTTTCTGTCTGCATCCAATACGTGGGCATTCTCTCCATCATTAACTCATAGCTATGACAGTTGCACTCATCGTGACCCATTGATTTTCAAAAGTTAAAAAAGAGCTGTTGTGGTGTCTATACAAATTTTTGCAGTAAGTGACAATTGTTTGTCACATGTTTCCCAAGTGCCTGAAAGATAGCGTACCAAAGTGTTGGCCTAAGACTTGGACTGCCTTGAGCTTCCGGCCTTAGAGGCATCGGCCCTCCTCCCACAACATAATTCACGAAGATATGGAAATGATCTTTAGCATGCCCCTGGCTCTTACATTTCATACACCAAACTTCTTCGTGCACCTCTGGCCGAGTCGCTCTATCCTTCTTTAGACTTTGGAATTCTAGGCAAAGATTCTGCAACTCTGCATGAATCTGCTGAACTCCCAAAGTGGCATCTTGAATTGGTGTCTCATGCATTCTAATCACAATCTCTAGGGATTCCACCTGGGTACCAATATTTTGCTGTGATAAAGCAATTGTTAGGTGAGGCAAGATTGAAGCTACAAACCATTCGCAGTGCTGCCCATCTGTAAGATTCATGTTAGCTTTGCGGATCTTGCATTTCAATCTTTGATCCAACTCCTAAGCACCTAACTTCATCATGATTTCCTTGAATCCAACGATTGATTTTGATTCGAACTTGGGTCTACTGAATTCCTTATTCAGCGCAGTCTAAATGTATGCCAACACAACTATTGGGTTATCGGTGCAATACTTAATGTATCACGTTAGCACACGATCCTGTAAAGAAGTAACCAATGTTTCTTTCTTCATATGATCATCTATAATGTTATGGGTTGTCCATAAAACCTTTGCAATGAACCAAAAATGGTTTGGGTCCTCATTCCCCAAGCCCTTGAAAATGGGCAACTTCACTACATTTTCCATATTGAACGATGGCAGAGGTGGTGGTGGTGTGGGCGAAGGTGTATGTTGTGGAGGTAGAGTTGGAGGTGGTGTGGGCGGATGGGGTATTCGCAGGAACCCTTTCCTTATTAACTGGACAACGCTCTACAGTGAAGCCTATTCTTCTCCTTCATCGTCACTCAAACGAGGCTCAATCAATGGGTTATATTCAGGTCATGTTCTCCCTCTATCCCTAAATAAATTTCCACTTCGCGTAGCTCCAAACATCAAGGTAATTGCATAACTGGATTTTCACATAAGAGAATGTTAATCCAAGTATTCAAATATCTTAAATACTTACCTCACGGTCCATTGAAGAAGCATTATTCTGCTTCACTGTATCTGACAGAGATATTGACCGTGAATTCTGTCACAAATCCTCCAATGACATGATCAAGCTAGTGATCGACAACGCGCACGCTCATATCTTAAGAGTTTTCCAATCTCTACACTAACTCTGGGATCCAAACTATTGGACAGTCGAGCCATCACCTTCCCTGACCATTTTCTAATTTAGCAATCCACTCATATAGCTCAATTGGGAAGGAACAAAAGAAAATTTCGTGTATCTCTATGTACAGATACCTTTCCAAACACTGTTCTTTCATTATTCACAGATTTCTGTTTTCTTGCGCCGCAAATTCATGGATCTTTCTATCCAACCACTCCTGAATTTCTTTCTTTGTTGTATTTCAGTGATGTGACATCACACATATCTTTATGCAGATCCTGGTCCCAGCAACAGAACCATCTGTTGGCTTAGTGGGTCTTGACCTAGGTTCAGATTTAAGTTGCCAAACAAATCCATACACTACTGGCCCTTTCCGCATTAACCCGCGGAGCGCAGACTGAAGTCTCACCTGAAGCATTATGGGGGAATGTTGGAACCAAGTTTCTGCACATAGAGATGAGTGTGATGTCATTTTATGCCATAAACCTGCCTTCACGTAGATCGATAAGCCTCCAGGGCTTATCGATATAATTTCCCTTAATCAGATTCTATACCTCTGCAAAGGTCTACAAATATCTTTCGCGGACCATAAACAGGTGAATCAACCCTTTATGTGCCTATGTAACTACCCTTAAGTCTGTATTTTCTTAGATTAACTTAAGTGTTTGATAACATTAACATGCAACAAGATATTCTTTGCCTATATAGTTATTATTACTTGCGTTCGTATGACAAGGTAAATCATGTAGAATCGCAGATCAATATAATATTAATTCATAAATCCATCATTCATCATAACATAGTAGCGCATTCATCCATAACAGAAGTAAATAGAAAAAACATAGGAATTGCTGGAATAATTTCTTTATTAATTCTTTTGTTTTTCTTACAGACTCAAGACTTCCCGGCACATTTAGCTGTAGCGATCCACGCGCTTAGCCGCGGACTCTACTATAGGCCTTTGCGCACACAACTGCAGAGCCTCTGCTATACTCTAAGACTTCTTCGCTCTTACTTCTAATAACCCATTCCACTCATCTTCATCCTTCATTATATGCCTTAGACTCTCTAAGACTCTATTTTTTATACAATCCCATGGTCTGTGGACCACTGGTAGACCTACTAAAGCTGACACAACTTACATAACAGAAGGGTAAAACCCTTTATGAAACTTTACTATCTCTCCGCTCTGCAACCACATCTTGTGGAGACTTTACATTCTTTACAAAAAAACTTGGGATTTTTGCCCCAAAACTTGGACTTTTGCCCCAAAATTGACCCTAGGGGACCCTGTCTCAACACATATGTAAATAAATTATCAGATTAATAAGCTTGTGAAGTAGTAGAAGTCATCCTTCAATATTGAAGATTTTCAAAAGGACTTATTGTTGTTGATGCATATTGACAAGAAGAGTCGGCCTCACTAGTACAAAATGACTAATTATTGAGTAAAAAAACAACTAAAATTTGCATATAAATGACCATTTTTCAGTTGGTGACCAATAGTAGCTAATTTACAATATCTTATAACGTGACCAACTTTTAGTCATTTTTAGCTTAGTCATTAATTGGTTTCCTCAATTCTACCATTTAGTAGTATATTTAGTCATAAATTTCGTCATAAATTTTTCAATGGTTTAGTCATTAATTGTTGCAATTAATGACCAAATATATAACAAAATATATTACTATTTGAATACTCGAGAAAACCAATTAATGACCAAAGAAATATGACTAAATTTTAGTCATGTTATAAGATGCTGTAAATTAGCTACTAATAGTCGTATATATGAGAAATTTAGTCATCATTTAATAATAAAAAAATTTATCATTTGCAGTAGTCATTTATATTTTTTTGGTATTTTCATATTCATTATATAAACGATTAATTTAGTAGTTTCTATTCATTTCATTTAATTTCATTCATAATCATTATAAATGACTAATTTAGCCATATATTCATTTTATTCGTGTTCATTATTAATTAATATAAACTTATAATTTAGTAGTTTTATATTGATTTTATGTGTTTATTATTAATCACCATAAATTAATTAATATGATTTTGCGACTAAATTCTAAGAAAATGTCATACAATGTGAATGTTTATCTAATATGATAATGCAAAGTTACATATGTTATTTACAAGAATAAATAATATCAAGTGCAAATAAAATTAATTTCAACCATATAAATTTTATTAAGTAAAATATCAAGTATTACAATATGAGTATCCAACTTAATATGGGTTGGACTATAATTTACACATGAAATATTGTTTCATCATTTCAAAACATTATCTCTGTGTTGCCAAAGCATTGCAAGTGAATTCACCAACTTTGAAGGCTTGGCCATCAGTCTTTATGAGTGTGTCTTATGCAAGATATTGTCTCTAAGGGTATCACTATACAGATTCTCTTCTATCTGTCATTTTGCATTTGTTGCTCCAGTGTTATTGTTCTCTTGTTTCTTCAATTGTTGCTTCTTACCATCAATATTGGGTTCCTCTCCTAAAAATAAAAGAAGATACAATGCAGAGTATAAGACATGAAAGATGATGAATACTTGAATATAAAATAAAGTAGACTATAAAATATTTATATGACATATACCTCAACATTCGATAGTGGCCACTATGTGGCTAGATGACCTGTATAAACAAAGTAAATAAAATGTCACCATAGAAAATGGAATTGGAGGGGAATTCATCATGCATGCTAAGATTTTTTATTTGTGCACACATCACATTTCTCACTTCTAATTGTATAAAAAACAAAGAGTATGCACAATGACATGTAGTGACATGTGGGTGTCTATTTGACTCAATGATATGCTTGATTTTTTAACCCATTCCAATCCTACCACAATGAAATTAAGAGAGACAAGGACACAAGAAGGACTATAAATAAATGAAATTAGAGACTTTAGAATGCAACTCAATTGTACCTAAATGTAATGATAAGTATTTGCAGCTTCCTGGTCACTAATGAGCATCAAATCACATTCTGAAAAGTTCTTTTCATTTTGATAATTTGGTTGCGCCTGTACTAATCCTCTGTAGTAGTCCCTTGACTTGCCTATAGATATAATTTTAGAGATAATCCTACTCCTGAAATTCTTCCCTATTTTTCAAGGCAACATAATAGAACTCTCCGATTACATCATCACCTTTCAAAACAATGCTTGAGTATTTCTAGGTGATTGTTGAACCAGTCTCTACTCAGGTCCATGAAATCCTTGATTTGTCTCCATCGCAAAAACCTCTTTTCGTAATAAAATTATAAATCCCACATCTGCATACCTCGTCATGCACATACCAATTCTTTATAGTGGAATACTTTATCATTTCTCCTTCTATGCAATAGATATCCACTACTGTGGCATGGAGATGATTGGTGTCATAAAATGGTATAGTTCATCCTTCAATATATGCCACAAAACTCCTCTCATCTACAAAAATAAGAGTCCTCTCAAAATGCTCGGTGTCCATCTCATTCATCTTGAAATAAGTGGATATTTCCATGGGTGACAAAGTGTGCTTAGAGATTTAATAGAAGGAGCTATCACTAAAAAAATAAAAATACAATGCAACATAATAGTTATTAGTAGGAGCAACAACCTTGCCAAGCTACTTCCTAACTAGATAAAGATACTCTTGAATTACCTCTTATAACGAACAAAAGATAACCTCAATTACCTATAGAGTCTACCTATGCATGGTAGCAATGAAAACACTGTCGAAAACAACATCTACAACAATGTTGGTGTTGGCTTATATGGGCCTGACCCAGGTTCAGAAGAGTTATTTAGCCAAACAAATCCCGGCAGCTATCGGCCCTTTTGGCAATAGCCCATGGAGCATGGACTGAGGTCTCACCCGAGGTAGCAGGGGAGGGTGCTGGAACCAGGTTTCTACACCCTAGGGATGTCTTGGTGTGGTCTAGAAGTTTCACGCACGGGTTTACAGCTTTGCACTGCTCGATATTCACACAGATCCAGATTGATTATATCTTTCTTATTATTGCGCTATTCTATTGGAGGGTGCGGTTACAAGTCAACATGGTTTTTAAGCAAACATTTAACCAACACAACTGATTCACGCATTAAAATGAACCTAGATTTACATACATTTATACAATAAGTAGATTAATTTAAACAGATATGATGAAATTCAGATTCACAACAGCTCAGAGGGAACACAAAATTTCAGAAGAAACTTATCTTTATTTTCGCTTATCCTCAATACATCCAAATCTGCCTTGCGCACTTAGCTGCATGGGTCCACGCACATAACTGCGGACTTTCCAGGCCTCTGCGCACACAACTACAGAGCCTCTACCTACTACCCCAACCCTTGACTTGGACTTACAGATGCTTTCAGACTATCTTCTTCAAAAACCCATTACATTCCATATTCCAGATTAACTATCAAAACTTAACTATCTCTACCCATAGAGCCTTGCTCTATTTATACCCTTCCTTGGCCCGCGATCCCTACATGGGCCAACTCTATTTACATTTCTTTACATTATTTTCGGGCAGACTACCCTTTGACTCGACCTATTATAATTCATGCTCCGTGCTTTCAATGGAGTCTTTACCCTAACTTTACCCAAAATGTCCGGCTTCGAGCCCCCTAACCGTTGCACAGGGCTTCCGCTACCCAACAGTCCCCCAACACAATCATCGTGACTCGTCTCGAGTCACTTGGCTAGTGCGGTGATCTTCTCATGGAGGTCGGTTAACAACTCCTTCACAATGCGTATTTCCTTAACAAATTTTGTGGCGATCCATTGTACTTGTTCCACCTGAGTCACTGATGCATCCGTGTCAGTTGGATTCTCCTTCTCAGAATCACATACTACTTACATATGTGCTAACTTGCTCTCAATTGTTGTAGATACAACAAATGCTTCATCAAGCCAAGGATGAATGCATTATTAAGCTCTGCCTCTTATTTCCGTGCAACATCCATTTGGGCTTTGAGAGCTTGGGCCTCCCTCATTTTGGCCAGCTGTTGTGTGAGAGTGACCATTTGTGCATCTCCGCGAGCTATATCATAGGCCTATTGTAATGTGTGCACCTCAACGTTTACGCTCTGTATGGTGGTGTCCTCATGTAGAGATGTAAGTATACCAATACACTGATCTAAGAGCCCTGAATATTCACGGACATCGCACCTCATTGTTTCCATGCTTGCTTGAATTTTCATGCGATGTTGTTCATGATCCGCCAATGGTTGCTTGTGCCTGGAGTCTGAGCTCTGCTATTTGTCGAATAAGCTCCCCTTATGCTTTTACGACTGCCTCTTGGGCCGTGTGGGCTCCTGCAGCCATGTGTTGAACCTTGGTAATGGTTGGAAGGTCAACGAGGATAGATAATGCTAGAACCATGCTGCATGCTTCTGTCACAACTTGTTCGACGTCCCAATAATGTTTGACCAAGGCAGTGTGTTGAATATTTGCTTGTTCTAACTCGGCTTTTTGCTCCATTAAAGTGTGAAGGGTGACTTTCCCTACCCCGAAGTTCATTAGTGAGCCCTTCCTATAGTTGGTAGAGTAACCCATCAGGTAGGGCAGCCATATTTACCTCCCAACTATGTTTGTCACCGGTGCCTTTGACTAGGATAGCATCGACTGGCAACGGTACATTGTTCAGTGTGGGCACATGCACCATCTACTCAGCTGTGGTTGTACTGTCAATGAGGTGGACCCTGCCTAGAGAGCGCGCCTGTATTGCCTCCAATTGCATCTTGATCTCCCCCAACACAATTGTTTGCTCTGTAATTAGAGCGGGAAATGCACTGGTAGTGGTAGGACTCACTGTGAATTCTTTCTCCAAAACCTTTGGTATTTTGGACTTTTTTGAAGGAGTTGGTGAGTCTTGTGTGGACGATTGCTTGACCTGCTCCGCATGGTCTTGCATCTCTATTTCCTAGTCTGACTCGAATACTTTCTCTATCTTGATCTCTTCTGCTGGCAAGTTATTGGACACCTCTTGCTGTGAAGCCATCTGTTGTTCTCGAAGTTCCTTTTTTGCCATGTGCATGAGCCACTGTTGTCGGTCCTTCTTCTGCTACTGTGCAGCGAGTTGGTCGAGGACAACCTTATCTGGGGCGTGCCATTCGAGTGGCCATGCTGCGAAAATTGTGTAGATTGCCTCATCCATTGCCATGAATGGGAGTGTGACCCAAGAGTGCACCAGATCCTTCTGCGCCCAGATGTAGAAGTGATGCATGTTGGCTTTAAACTTGGTTGTGCTCTAGAAATTATTATAGATCGTGGGAGAAATTCACGGTCGTCGAGCAATCCTTGTCCTTATCTTTCCTTCCATAGAGGTCCAAAATGATCAGATTGTAGAAACCCTTGTCGCATCCCTTGTACTGCATAGCACCATATACTTCATTGCCTCACGGAGGTCATTTGTAATGCTGGGGAACAAGCTATCCTACGGCAGTTCACTTGTAACCAAGAGGATTGAAAAAAGCAACATGCATAGTGAAATGTATTACCTTTGTCCTATGGTTCTTGACAGTTGGTCAGGAACTCGTTTCATAGGAACTGTGCCCAATTGAACTGAACCCCTTCGGCACACTATCCGGCCAGCGCAATGACAGAAGCAGCTACTTCATCTGCATGGCACTTCCTCATGAGTTTACAAGCGAGAAGCTGGGTAGCCACTTGGACGACTTGATCGTTGATGTTGTCTATGACATATCTGCGCTTACCTTTCTCTAGCTGGTATCGAGTCTTTGTTGTTTCGATGAGTCCTACCTCGCTGTTGGTTCCTGTAGTGTTAGCAGGGTCATTTCATTTCAGCAGTAGGTATGTTATTCGATGGATTAATTCAGCTGTGATTGGGATCGACTTTTCCAACCACAAGAATCCATCATGTACCAGAGAGAGTAGTTGCCAGATTACATATGTGGTAATAGTCATGTGGTGGTAGTGAGGTAGCCATCTAAGGTTGAGGATGCTCGCCTTCTCCACACCTAGAGCCATGCCCGTGGCAATAACATGTCATTGGCTAGCTCAGTCAACTTGTCGCAGTCGGCCGGATCCCAATATTCAAACTTGAGGCTCGGAATGTGCCCCAATGGGAAGCCTTCAAACCTTATGTCTGTTAGAGCCTAGTTTTGTCTAAGGCTGAAAAGACAAGGTTCTAGGTCCACATCAAACCATGCTCAGCCTCGTAGCTAGCCGTACGAGGACAGGAGAGGGCTCTCTCTGAGTCAATCTCAGCGAAAGATACTCAATGGGACTGGAGATGACTGATTTAGCAACTGATTTTAGGCTAGGTATTTAGTGAAAGGGATTTGATTTGAGTGTTTTAGGGTTTTGTTGAAAAAATGTGAAAGGCAAATTGGGCTCGGGGATGAGGCACAATTTCTGCAGAGTTCTGATTGGGGCAAGTAAGGCAATCGTTTTGATGATTTAAAGTGAGTGAGATGGATAGATCAGACTGGTGAGGAGCTAAGGAGAGCAAGAGAGTCTCAAGAATTCTCCTTAAACAGATGAAAACATGAAAATTTAAACAAATTCAAAGGCAGAGCATAACAATTATGGATTCTACCTTAATCACTCATTTGTTCAAATTCAGAAGAAGAATCTTAAAAATGATACACATAACACAAGATAAAATTACAATTACTCATAGAAGAACACCATCAAAACATAAAGCCACATGGATCCCAAATAGTGCTGCAAAATCCTGGTCTTTCCTTAGCCAAAAATGCAGAAATGAATGTACAATAGAGTGCCAAACTTTTCCCAAGAGTCCAACCCTGAAAATGACTTAGAAATTACATGATATAGACTAGCCCAACCCATTACCTTGCCTCTAGGGGTCGAGCTCATCATTCTAGGAGCTGTTTCAACCAATTTTAAACAAAGCACTACAATCTAGGCAGTCAAAACAACTTGCCTCTATAAGGTAGGAAACTGATTCATTCATTAAATTTTCACTTTTTAGAGAATGAATCCTCTAGAACAAGTAACTAAGTGCAAAAATTACATCATGTTCATCCAATTACATCAAGATAATTTAAAATTAACATCACAAAGGAAAACTAGTCAAACTGGCTGAATTTCTGAGCTGGAAGGTGAAAAATTGGGCAAAAAACCTCTCTGCGCCGCGCCAATTTCTGTAAGTGTCGTGCCACTTTGATGCTTATTTTGAGGCACTTTCTGAAGTCCAAATTGAGCCCAAGTGTTCTTTTTGGAAAGCCCTACCCGTCTACTTTCCAACCCAAGTGGAATTTCTGAATTTGCTGTCCATTTTCCCCTCCAAAACCTCAATCTCCCAAGACTACTTCATGTGTGTGAAAATAGGGGCAGAGAGGTCATTTTTAGGGCGTTTTTGACCTCCCGAGGACTCAAAACTTGCCCAAACTTCTTGGCCATGCACCAAAAGTCATGATTTTTCATGAAAAATCCAAAAGTATAAACTTTTTTGTATTTGGAGCCTCCTATCATAAGCGCGCACCACGTGGCGCGGCGCACAGGGAGAAAAACCCTGTTTTTTGTACAAAAATTTGCAAAAATAGCAAAAGTGCCCCAAATTTATTGAAATTTGGGCTGGAGCTTCTTCATTAAGTGTTATTCTGGGCTAAAGAGGCTTTGGCCAATATCTGAAGATGATCGAGCTCCCTTTGTCTCTTTTGCTTCTTGATTGCCTTCCTCAATTTCGCCTTCAAATTCCTAATTCGGGCCTTGCACACCTTGTTTCGCACCATGTAGTGGAAAGCCATGTGTCTCAGAAATGCATGGTATTTGTTAGCCTTGTCCAAAAACCTCTCTAAGTGCATGTTAACTCTCTCTAGATTGGCCTCCCGATCCTCATTAATCTCTTGCTCCAATGACGTGAGCTCAAATCTTCTCCTTTGTGCAGCTTGGTGATTCTCGTGGATGTTTTGTAGCTCCATGATTTCTTGCTGATCCTCAAGCTATTTGTTCCTCTGCTCCAGGTAATTCATGGTCCACTTAGCCCTCTCTAACTCAAGGGATAAGGCTTTGATCTCTGTTTGCTGCTCCTGGATGATCTCTCTAAGTTTGGCACTTTGTGGCCCCGTATCTATATCATCATGATGAATGAGAATGAAGTTAGTCTCTCTTTCACCTGATGGCTCACTTGAAGGCCCCTCATCCTGCATTGGCCTCTTACCTTTGTCCTATACCTGTGATGTTGATGGAGGAAGTGAGGCCCCTTCCACCCTGGGTGAAGATAACACTCGCTTTGTCGCTGCAAACAAATGTCTGGTGCCTCTCTGATATGTGATGAATACCGGCACACTAGTGGTCTCATGGCATTCATACTAATGAGAAGGTTCACCTTCATGCTTAACCTCTGATAATCCCCGTGAAGCTCTGAAGAAGTCACGAGAGATGAAATCATCCCAAGTGATGCCCTGTACTCCAAGCTGATGAACCACAAAAATCTTAATAAGATAAAAATGATAGACACTGTTAAGTTGCTGCTGAGGGGTTTTATGCTGTATAAAGGTGGTCATCCTCTCTATGTTCCGGCAAATGAAATATAGAACGTTCATCATCCGTACCCTAGTGAAATCCATGAGCAACCTGATATGATAAGCATAAAGATGAGAGAACCGTCCCTCACAGCTGAAATATTTCATGATCAATTTCATTAGTGGAGCATATTCATCTTTCAAATATCGGAACGGGAACACTCCCTTGAGCTACCTCAAGAAACTGGTTTTAATGTATGGCTCATAATGCTGCTGGTCAATCTTTTATTTCTTGTGCCATGGTTCACCAATGTTCTATATATTGGTTGCTAATGAGACAGATTCTGGTGTAAGAGTGAAGGTGACACCAGCTAAGGTATCTTGATCTCCATGTAAGTGCAGCACAAAAGGACGAGCCAGCTCATGATGAAATTGAACACTAGCCACCTTTTGACAAAACTCATAGCATGACTGATGCTGAAAAAATTGCATAGCAAGAGGGCAGGCCTGCAATTCTGTAAGGGTGGTCGGTTCTTCCCTAACATGTCTGCCACTTTTATGAGGCCTCCGGGGTGCCTGTTCTTCCAAGGGTGAGTCACTTTGGGTTTCCACTTCATAGTCCGATGAATGCTCAGATGCAACGAATGCTGTACAAAATACCTTAATGAAAATATGCTGCTGTATATAAACTATGATTGGACTGCTCTTTAATGATGTATGAAACTGCTGTGTTTTAATGCAATATAGTTGGATTCTACCACCAAGGGGAAAAACAAATGCAACCAGGGAATGTTAGGAAGGGGTAAAACAGTAGCAGATTAGGGAATTTTTGAAATAAATTTTATTAGGGAGAGGAGGGGGATTTTATGTATGGGAATAGGGTTTAGGGTTTGGGATTGTTGTGTAGGTTTGGGAGATTTTTATAAGGGCTAGGGTTTTGGGGTTTTGGGATTTGAATGTAGTAAAGAAAATGTAGGATTGATGAGCTTAGTGGGGGGGGGGGTAGGAAATGATGAAACAAGGGAGAAATGGGGAAGGAGGAGAGTCCTTGGTGACAAATCAAAGATTTAAGAACCCACAGTAAACTTCCTTTGAAGGCACTTTAGATGTAGGGTTTGGATTTTTGTTTCAACCTTTATCAACCATAAACCACCACCACTTATCACAAAATTTGATGCAACATCAAGAATAAGGGCCTACCTAGCAAATTCACGCAAGGAATGAGCAACTTGGACAAATTTGAAACAATTTCGAGCTTTGGACTGTATGCGCCGCGCCAAGAACCCAGTGCACCGCGCCCGTTCAGAATAACACTAGGCAGAAACTCCCAGTGCGCCGCGCAGGCTAGCTGCAAGCTATTTCACCCCAAAACACGCACTTGCTCACCCTATTTAGTTTGAAATGTTTTTCTTTGACCTTGGCATGCAAAATGACATTGATATTCATGGAAAAAGCTTATAAAGACATTGATTTGATTTTTGGTTCTTCAAAACTCACTTTTATAATGTTTTGAAATTGGCACTTTTTCACAATTAATACAACTCTGAATTTTTGTTTCCTCCTTGATTTTTTGGTTGAAATGATGAATTTATTGGCAAATTTTTGCAAGAATAGGTGACATGGGATTTGGAAAAGGAGGCCAGGGCTGTGCCTGAAGAATTCAAGAACTGAAAATTTTGGAAAATTATTACAAAAAATGAAATGTTGACTTGTCTTCAAAACAGAGTTTTGAAGAAAAGTCATAATCCATCCATATGACGATAAAAATATTTGAAATAACAACTTATCAAGAACCTCTCTCTGGCCTGCTGGCTTTATTATACTTTTTCGAAGACCAAATTGACTAACCGTAGATCTAATGACTAAAATGATTGTTCTGACCTAGAAACTGAAACAGGACTGCAAATGACTTTTAAGACTTGATTTTGATGGACAAACCTGAGCCAATAGTGCAAAGCATGAGGGGAATGAATAACAAAAGACCTTCCGACAGATTTATGGCATGCTCCTAATGGAATGCAACTGATCGAGCGAGATGGGACACCTAAACATGAAATGCAAAAAGAGTTTTGATCTCTGATGGAGGGATGACCAGACCGACTCTAACAATGTCATCTGGAAGAAGCGGGGCCTGAAGCTCAACCTTCGCAACGTCTAAGTCCTTGGGTAGTTTGGTTGACCCTCGCCATGGAGATAGATATGGAGGTAATGATGGGAGTTAGAATGCATCCACCTCTTCCTCGGCCTGTGTGTCTATCCGGTCAATCAACTCCTGGAGAGCATCGTCATCCTCATCAGTTTCGGTGGAAACGGCTTTGCCCTTATCATTTGTGGATTGCTTGGTGAATTGTGGTGAGGCTCAGACTGTTCCTGTCTTTTGCTTAGTCTTATTCTTTCATGGTGTGCGTGGGGATTTCAGAACCCCAGGTGCCCGACTCCCACCCTATGGCTCTTCTATATTTAGCTGCATTTCTTCCACGAATCATGCTCGGGTTTTAGCCATGGTACTCATGGGTTGTTTGGGAGCCGACTGCTTATTGATTTTCTCTAGTGTATAGTGCCATTATGCCCATGCCATGCCTAGGTCATAAAATAAAGCCGTAATTTTGAATGACTCCCTTCCCTCCTTTTCTGGCTTAGTACTGACGTTCCCTTGACAGATCTTAGCGGATTCAACTTGGAAATTTAAACTTAAAGGTCCGATGCCCACTCCTTCCTACCATATCGTAACATCCTTGACATGAATAGTGGTGCTAATGGTCATCTCTTGACTGGTCCGCGTGGTAGTGCAGTCCATCGGGCACTGCTACGATCAGGAGGGCGGAGTAATTTGGGAGGGAAGTGTTTCGTCAGAACAACTTCCTGTAGACTTTTTTATAGTCCCATGCCTTGTTTATACTGTAGCATCGACCACTAGTCAGGTGTTCGTACCACTAGTGCATCGTCGTAATGTCCCTACCAGCCCAGGCTGCGAGCTCCGCTCGAACGCTCGGGTAGCCATTTTTTTGTTCCGAGGATGTGTGCATAGCCATGATAGCAGGGTCACAACTCGGTCGTTCTTAGTAGTATTCCTAAGCGGTCCAAATCGCCTTATGTGCAGAGGGGCTACGATTTTGTGAGTGTCGTGGTGTGACATTCTATTGAATCTATTCCCGCATATTTCTTTTTGGTTTCCTGACCGTACCCAGAGTGTGCTGTCAGCATAGGGCCTACAACTACCCGCTTCCTCTGAGCTCTCTTCCATCGCTTACTCCAGACCCATCTAGTCCGTGGTATTTGCAACTTCCAAGAGGTTTGTGTCATTGTACGACTGCGATGTGTGTTGCCCCTTGAGTCCCTGTGGACCCTGTCGTCGACTACTGGTGACTAGAGTCGCTTTAGGCTGCTTTCCTTAGTTTGTCAGGCCACTTGTTCCTGCGCATGTCCGCGACCTCCACACTTTTTCCTTTGCTTTGTTGTGATTGCCCCTTTTGCTGAAGCCAAGGTTGTTCGGGGTGCTACTGTAGTTATTATTGGCGCACCTGGTTTCGATTTCACCAAGGCAACCAGTTTTTCGGCTTCCTCCATGGGCAGCTCTACGGCTCCTATCACGACCATCTTGTTGCAATTTAATGTGGTTACTTCATGCAATCGGTTCTGCCATCGTTCAACCTCTTCATCCGAATTTGACGTGCAAGAGCTATCGTGGTCCCATGAGAGTCGACCATCTGCTGTTGGATTCACCCTATCCCGATTTTGTGCTAGGAGCTGATAGATATAATCTAGTTCCCATCACTGTCATCAGCATGCATAGGTTCAATATAACATGCTCCTTTAGTTGGATCTAATCGAATCACTACTTGGAGAGAATTCTTTTCGAAGATCATTTTCCATTTCTTGAGGTTGATGATTCCATTCATGTCTGTTGCCCAATCTATCCCTAGCAACGGTAGATATGGGTTACTGTCATCCATGATTTCAATGACTTCAAAACCAGTTTGTGTACTGGTACCATCGATGTCTATGATAACCCCTTGCAACTTTCCCATAGGCAGAATCTTTCGCTGGTTGTCCATCCGTTATTGGATCGAGGACCATTGTAGTGTAGGCCTGCCCATGTGTTCCCAAGTCTATTTTGGTAGGACATTTGAGTTGGACCCTAGATCTAAAATGACTTGGTCCATCTCATAGTCGCAAATCTAGATGGTCAGTCGCATCTCCCAACTAGTATGAAAAACACGTTTTCCCAATTTGTGGATCAAGCGTGGTTCGTCTACCCCAACACATCTAGTTATTAAATCTTGTAACCCTTTCACTACATTAGCATCCCTCAAAAGCTTCATACAGTTTTCTAAGAAGGTAGTTATCAAAGACCTATCCTGTTCTAGTTCCAGTTGCCCCTTACTACTCGAAGTCGATGCTTCTTTGGAATTTTTCTTAACCTCCAAAAAGGTTTCCTTTGCTCGTGCCAAATCAAATTCTGGTTGTTTTTTGGGAGCCTTACGAACCCATGTATCCTCTTCCAGTTTCTTCCCCTTATCTTCCCCTGTAGCTGTGCCACCTCTGAGCACCATATTTATGTTGGGGTATTCGGTGCATGGTTCAGACATCATCATTTGGACGTTCTGAGTGGGGATAGTTGGGAGCACTCCTTTTTACCCCAATTGAGCAATCAGCATAGGGCAGTCGATTGAATCGTGATCAAATTGGTGGCATGAAAACCAACATGCTTTGGTTGGATTCGTACAATCTCGAGCATAATGCCCTAGCCCTCCAAAATTATAGCAGATTAATTTTCCTCATCCCCATCCAGGTCCCATTCCGCCGCGACCCCATCTAAATACTTGGAATCCCCCACGTGTGAATGGTGCAGTCGGGTCCTACCCGTGGGTCTCTATTTGCATCCTATACATAGGTGGTTGATCCATCAACATGCGGCAATCCCTTTCCTTGTGACCCATGGAGTTACAAAATAAGTGTTGAGGAGGTTGTCGTAAGCTTGGCAATAGGTGGCAGCTATCCGTGGCATGCTTTCCTCCTACCTGGAAAATTGCGCACTAGAGCGCATGTGCGGCACTCGGCCCTACTTGTACCTCCACTTTTAATGGCATTGGGCCTTCTCCTGCTAGGTAGTTCACGAAGACAGGGCAATGGTATTTGTCATGTGCTTGGCTCTTACATTTAATACAGCTTGCCTTCGGACGTACCTCCGGTCGGGACATTCTTCCTTGCTTTAAGCTTTGCACTTCCAAACTAAAGTTTTGAAGTTGCGTGTGGATTTGCTAAACTCCCAACCCTGGGTCCGGTATCGGGGTCACATCTAACATCATTGCTGTCTCCAGTGCCTCGCCTTGGGTTGAGATCTTATGTTGTGACAAAGCCATCCTCAGATGGGGCATTAAGTACACCATAAACCACATGCAATGCTACCCATTTTTCAAAGTCATGTTAGTTTTACGAAGAGTACTTTTTAATCTTTGGTCCAGATCCCACGAAGTTTCGCCAGGCAACATTGCTATCTCCTTGAACCCAATGACCAACTGGGCTTTAGACTTTGGTCGACCAAACTCTTTATTAAGTGAATCCTGGATCGCTGTTATTCCCTCATTCAGATGGTTGGTTGAGTATTTTATGTACTATGTCAACGTGCGGTCCTATAGTACACTAACTAGCATGGCCTTGTTGATGTTTTCATCAGTTATACCTTGTGCGTCCCATACAGATTTTATCACAAACCAAAACCACTTGGCTCTTCATTCCCCACACCCTGAAATTTTGGTAACTTGACTGCGGTCACCATCCCAGCTTTCGGTGGTGGAGGGGGTGGAGGTGGTGTTGGTGTGGATGGACTCGATGTGGGTGAAGTGGGTGGCGATGTAGATGGAGGTGGTATTAGTGGGAAGCATTCTTTAATCAATCGGATGCACTTCCTGGTGAGAACCTAGCAAGGTCCTCCTCACTCTCCTGTGAGATAGGAATCAAAGGGTTGTTCTCTACTCCTCCTGTTCATCGATAACCCCTTCCGCTCCGCATTACTCCAGACACCAATATATGCGCAGAATCTGTTTTTCACACAAAAACATCATAATCTAATTATTCAATGCTTTGATGTACCTACCCTGCGGTCCTTGGAGAAATTACCTTTCTGCTTCACTGTAGCTTACGGTTGTATCTATTGCGAATTCAGTGATAAATCCCCCTATGATCTTATCTAACCGTGCATGCAAGTATATCTTCAATGGCTTCCAGCCTACACACTAGTTCCAGAGTCCACACTATTGGCTAGTCTAATCTACACCTCCCCACGCTATCAACTAACTTCGTGATCCACTTGTACAATTCTATAGGAAATGTTACGAAGAAGATCTCTTATATATTTGTGAATATATAGTGATCCAAACACTGTTCCATTGATATTCGTGAGTTTTTATTTTCCTGAACCACGAACTCATGAAGCTTCAGATCCCACCAATCTTCAAGCTCTTTCTTCATAGGATTCCAGTGTTCCCACATTATACATGCCTTAGGTAGATTCCGGCCCCAGCAACAAAACCATTTGTTGGATTATATGGGCCTAACCTAGGTTCGGAAGAGTTATTTAACCAAACAAATCCTGCAGCTACCGACGCTTTTGGCAACAGCCTGCTGAGCATGGACTGAGGTCTCACCCGAGGTAGTAGGGGAGGGTGCTGGAACTAGGTTTCCACACCCTAGGAATGTCTTGGTGTGGTTTGGAGGTTTCGCACATGAGTTTATAGCTCCGCACTGCTCACTATTTGCACAGATCCATATTGATTATATCTTTCTTATTAGTGCGCTATTCTATTGGAGGGTGCGGTTACAAATCAACAAGGTTTTTAAGAAAACATTTAACCAAAACAACTGATTCACGCATTAAAATGAAGCTAGATTTACATACATTCATACAATAAGTAGATTAATTTAAACAAATATTATGAAAGTCAGATTCGCGACAGCTCCGAAGGAATACATAATTTCAGAAGAAACTTATCTTTATTTCCACTTATCCTCAATACATCCAGATCCACCCCGCGCACTCAGCTGCAGGGGTCCACGCACACAACTACAGACTTTCCAGGCCTCTGCGAACAAAGCTGCAGAGCCTCTACTTACTACCTCAACCCTTGACTCGGACTTACAGACGCTTTTAGACTATCTTCTTCAAAAACCCATTACCTTCCATATTCCAGATTAACTATCAAAACTTAATTATCTCTACCCATAGATCCTTGCTCTATTTATACCCTTCCTTGGCTCGCGATCCCTACGCAGGCCAACTCTATTTACATTTATTTACATTATTTTCAGGTAGACTACCCTTTTACTCGACATATTATAATTCGCGCTCTGCACTTTTAGCGGAGTCTTTACCGTAAATTTACCAAAAATGTTCAGCTTTGAGCCCCCTAACCATTGCGTGGGGCTTCCGCTACCCAACAGTTGGTAAATCTCTTCTTCTAATTAAGGGAATGCCCAACTTTTTAAAATTGTCAATCAGGTCAGGGTCCACCTCATCCAGGCTCCTCTTCTTCTTCTACTCTCTCTGTTTAGGTTCAGAATAATACCAAAGGTCTTTGAAATTGATGGGTGGGTAAAAGTTATATGACCATTGAGTTCTTCCTTTTTTAATCATTGTCTGTAAGAATTGAATCTAAATTGCAAAAGCCATTCAAGTTCCTTCTTTTTAGCTGAAATTAACCTAAGCTTTGTAGAGTTGCAAGGTTTAATGGATCTAAGTATATCTACTTAAAATATAGTAACATGGTTTAAAAGTGTAGGCATTGAGATTAGAATCTAAGGATGAAACATAAAATATTTTACGCTCATGATTACAAGAAATTTTAATTTCATGTAATAAAGTTTGAGGAAGGTCTAGCATTTGCATCCTACCAGAAATTTTCTTGCATCACTTGAGCCCTTTTAATTTGGGCATGGTAGAGTTCATTACACAAACAATAAACCACAAAAAAAGGGTGAAAAAATAAAATAAAATGTCATGAATTCTAACCCTAGAAAATTTAGGGAGGAGCAAACTGATCTGTACAATAAGGACATGCAAAATGGTTACTTGTCCATTGTATTTTGATGAATTGTTGGCCGCAATCAAGATCTGCATTATCATAATCATTAAACCCTTTGTACAATAAGGACATGCAAAATTCTTACTTTTGCATTGTCCATCATAATCATTAAATGCTTTGTACAATAAGGACATGAAAAATTCTTACTTGTGCATTTTCTTTTGATGAATTGTTGACCACAATCAAGATTTGCATTATCATAATCATTAAACTCTCAACTCTAGATAAAATTTATGATTTGATCATATAAACCCTCAAAATTATTTACCCATAAGAACAAAAATCCTCTTTAGTAAAAAGGAAGAACAGAGTCCAAATTCATACCCATGTACAAATTACCAAAATATCATAATCATTAAACCCTCAACTCTAGATAAAATTTATGCTTGTTGATATAAACCCTCAAAATTATTTACCCATAAGAACAAAAATCCTCTTTAGTAAAAAGGAAGAATAGAGTCCAAATTCATACCCATGTACAAATTACCAAAATATCCATGCCCAATGACCTTTCCCTTATCATAATCATTAAACCCTCAACTCTAGATAAAATTTATGCTTTGATCATATAAACCGTCGAAATTATTTACCCATACAAACAAAAATTCTCTTTAGTAAAAGGGAAGAACAGGGTCGAAATTCATACCCATGTGGAGATTACCAAAATATCCACACCCAGTGACCTTGCCCTTCCTCCATCTAATAGTTGATGCTCTCCTAAGGTGTTTCCCATGGAAACTCCATCTGGGGTTTGAATCCCATGAAATCCATAGATCACGTTGTTGGTCTTCCTTCTTCTGGAATTTGCACCCAGATATAGACAAAATACGCCTAGTGACCTTGCCCTTCCTCCATCTAATCGTTGACGTTCTCCTAAGGTGTTTCCCATGGAAACTCCATCTGGGGTTTGAATCCCATGAAATCCATAGATCACGTTGTTGGTATTCCTTCTTCTGGAATTTCCACACAGATATAGACAAAATACGCCTAGTGACCTTGCCCTTCCTCCATCTAATCGTTGACGCTCTAAGGTCCTAAGTGTTATGAATATCATGATTTGAATCCCATGAAATCCATAGATCACGTTGTTGGTATTCCTTCTTCTGGAATTTCCACACAGATATAGACAAAATACGCCTAGTGACCTTGCCCTTCCTCCATCTAATCGTCGATGATCTCCTAAGGTGGCCATGGAAACTCCATCTAGGGTTCAAATCCAATGAAATCCATAGATCACGTTGTTGGCCTTCCTTCTTCTAGAATTTCCATGCAGATATAGACAAGGCAGAGAAAAATATAGTGCTACAATGTATTGTTGTAACCTGTGAATATTTTATTTGAACCCAACACTAAACAGGAAATGAAAAAGAAAAGAAAAGAAATATTTATAATAGAAAAAATAAAAGAAATATTTATAATTTATAAAATAAAATATATAAATTGCAATTGGGTTAAATGATTTATTTTTAATAAGAATTTGTTTTTCTCCTAAGACGCTAAATTAAAAAGAAGAAGAAGTTAAAAATGATACTGGGATGAGTGTAAACATTTAAATATGACCTCAATTAATAATAAAAAGATAAATTAGTAAAAATATAAAATTTAATTTGCTATATTTTGATTTTGTTATTAAACTTGTGAATAGGATTTGTTACAATACCATGGACCAATACCATGGCTTATCAATACTACAAGTCCAAAAACATAACTTATTTCACAACAAAAATATTTTACAACAATATGACAAGATTCCTAACCGTGGATATTCACCCCCACATTATGGTAGATATTATTAACTTGTAAAAAATAGCCTTTGTTACAATACCATGGGCCAATACCATGGCTTATCAATACCACATGTCAAAAAACCATAACTTATTTCATAGTAAATATATTTTATTTTAATTTAATTTTACAACATTTTTTTAATTGAATCAGAAAGGGGAAATGTTACAATTTGACATATATCTAAACCCTCTAAAAAAATGTTTTAAGAAAATTAAGCTAAGATGGATCTATGTAGGTTATATATATATATATATATATATAAAAAAAATCGACATAGATCCATCTTAGCTAAGCATCCAAGGGATGATAAAGAATCGGCACAGATCCATCTTAGCTAAGCATCCAAGGGATGAGAGAAAGCAAATTGACTAATTATAATAGATTAAATATAGTGCATTATTTTATTTTCTTTGACATGATTGATCCAAAATATAGGTCTAATATTTTACAACCAATTGCATGGGCCAATACCATGGCTTATCAATACTACAAGTCCAAAAACCATTACTTATATCAGAACTAAAATATTTTACAACAATATGACAAGATTCTTAACAGTGATATTCACCCCCACATTACAGTAGATATTATTAACTTGTAAACAATAGCCTTTGTTACAATACCATGGATTATCAATACCACATGCCCAAAAAACATAAATGATTTCACAATCAAATATTTTATTACAATATGACAAGATTGTTAACCATGGATATTCACCCTCACATTACCATGGATATTAACTTGTAAATCCACTTTGTTACAATACCATGGGCCACTACCATGGCTTATCAATACTACAATCCAAAAAACTCTAACTTATTTCATAGTAAAAAATATTTTATTTTAATTTAATTTAATTTTACAACATTTTTTTAATTGAATCTAAAAGGAAAAATGTTACAATTTGAGATATATCTAAATCCTCTATCCTCATGACTACTTAAAATATTCCCATAGAAACTAAAATAAGGTTTTAAGAAAATTAAGTTAAGATGGATCTATGCCGGTTCTTTATATATATATCTATATATATATATATATATATATATATATATATATAATATATATATATATATATATATATATATATATATATATATATATATATATATATATATATAGAACTGACATCGATCCATCATAGCTAAGGATCCAAAGGATGAGAGAAAGAAAATTGACTAATTATAATATATTAAATATAGTGCATGATTTTTTAAAGTTTTTCATTATTTTATGCTCTTTGACATGATTGATCCAAAATATAGGTTTAATATTTTACAACCAATTAATTTTTTCTAATTTAGATAATTTCTTAAACATAATACAATGTGATCAAATTTAAGAGAGAGTTGTGGAGGGGGTAGAGAGAGTGGAAGGGGTGGAGAGAGGGAGTGAGACAGTGAAAAGTTGGAGGATAGAGAGAGATAAATAGAGAGAGATTGGGGGGGGGCGGGATGGGAGAGTGAAGTGGGAGAGAGGGAGCGAGAGGAAGGAAGAGAGAGGAGAGAGAGAGATGGAGTTAGATTGGGAGAAAGAGGGAGGAAAGAACAAAGACATAGAGAGATAGAGGTGGAGAGAGAGAGGAGTGAGAAGGGAGAGATGGAGAGAGAGTGAGGGAGAGAGGAAAGGAGAGGAGGGAAGAGAAAGAAGAGGAGAGGATAGAGAGAGGGAGAGAAGGGGAAGGGAGAGAGATGGAGAAGGACAAGGTGGGGGGAGATAGTGATAGAGTTGGATGGAAGAGAGGGAGAGAGAGGGAGAGTGATTTAGGGGGGAAAGATAAAGGCAAGTGGGAGATAAGGGATAGAGAGGAAGGAAGGTAGAGATGAGGAGAGAGAGATGGAATTGGAGGGGGTAAGAGAGGTAGGGAACAAGAAAAACATAAAGGGAGAAAGGTGGAGAGAGAGGGGGTGACAAGGAAGTCACTGAAAGAGAGTGAGGGAGAGAGGAGAGCGGGAGGGAATAGAGAGAAGGTTATAGATAGAGAGGGAGAGAAGGGGAAGATAGATATAGACAGGGAAGGGGAAGATAGGGAGAGAGTGTGTGTGTATGTTTGGGGGGTGAGATAGAGAGAGGGAATAAAAAATAGACACAAATACAAATATAAATATTACATAGTATTATATAACCAACCTAGATCTATATTAACACTATAACTATCAAGTTCCGAGAGGGATCCAATCTCTCCAGGTGAAGACATTTCCTCAAGTTTTGCATTAGAAAAAAAAGTTTTCACCTTGAGAGATTGGTCTCCCCTCAACGCTTGATAGATACGGGGTTAAAATAAATGTAGGCTAGTTAATATGGAATTAAAGTAGTTTTTATTTGATATTATAGTCTTAAAAAATAAAATTTCCCTTTTAAATTAATTTCAAATTACAACTAGATCCAATTAGATTCAATGAATAGTTTTTTAAAAAATACATAAAACAAATTTTTTTATTAAAAAAAATATTTTTAAAATTACAAATTATTAGAGATACATAGTGCAAAGTTTGTTCACCTATACAACATGTGAGGATGAAGAAGTGTTTAAGGAAGGATAATCTTTCATCCAATCTTTAACAACCTTTCAATCCCCTATCACTTGGAAGTTTAGATTGCTTAACACAATTAAGATGACTAACATAAGAAAACCGATTCATATTATTGTAGTACTTGTTAGGTAGTTGAAATTTTGTTCTTAGACTAAATTAGTCATTCATGTTAGTCATTTTTAGTTGTATTACTTATTAGCTAGTCACATATTTTAATCCTTGACTAAATTAGTGATTTATGTTAGTCGTTTTAGTTTTATCACTTAATATTCCTCATTTTTGGTAGTATTTCACTTGGAAAAGCTGTGGTGACTAACGTTTTTAGTCACCTAGTCACTAATTTCTCATTTTCTACTAGTGTATGGTAAGCCATGAGAGGAATAACATGTCAAGGGGAGAAATTAGTCAAAGGAAGAAAGATAGATTTCAGGAATTTAGAGGAAGGCATTTCATTGGGGGGGGTAACCCTTTTCCATTGATGTCAAAGGGGGAGAGAAATAAGGAGAAGAATATTATAAGTATGAAGTTAGGGAAGCAGTAATCACATGGGGAGTATTTGTGTTGCCATCAATGACAAAGGGGGAGATTGTTGAATGATTTCATCATTGATGCCAAGGCCAACCCTTGAATGATCTTAATATTCATCTGGATTGGTTGAACCTCCAAAAGTCAAGATGTCCTAGAAGCTCACATGCCCAATCATATTTCCCTATAGCTGATGATAATTTTGGATAGAAAGGTCATTGTTTTTGGACTTAGGATCATCATCATCTGATTCTCCTCATCATGCCAATTCCAATGATAGGTGGTACATATCCTAATTACTCATGGTTGAGTACTTCGGTAGCTATAAAGATTGGAGCACCATTTTTGGTCAAGAAGCCCCAAAAGGATATGCTACAATCCATCCTTCTTCATTCAAAGAAAATTAAATTAAATTGTACTTATCCTCTCTAGTCAAAAGTAACTCTTATCAAGGACAAATAACCAAAAATTTGAATTAAATAGTTGAGGGGTTATTGGCTCCAAAATTAAGTTTTGAAAATCAATTTTTAAATTTGGCTCCATCTTGTATTAAAGTAGGATTCCCTCCTTTTTCAATTTGACTCCCATTAGTCTATATTCCTCTATATAAAATGTTACATTTTCCCTCCTCGACAACAAGTTTGATCAAGCATTAAATAATATATCTATCTTTTGGATTGCAGGTTGGAGTAGTTTTGAATATTTGAAGAAGGTCTACTATTGAAAGGTTTTATGGGTTTGCCTTTACTTATGGTTATTCAATAGAAGAATTGAACACTTTTTTAGCTTTATTGGCCTCCTTTGAGGTGTATCTGAGACGTTTTTTGAAGGACTATCAAGGGCTAAATGCAGAGGAACTTTCAGATTTTGTAGAAGAATTGTTCTACCACCTTCCTCAATACATCTGCGGTTGATCCACACTCATTTCATAGCCATATCTAAGGCCATTTTAGGGTTGTTCACATCACATCAAGGTTGTTTTTGGTCTAATTTTTTTTGGCCCTCTTAGGGCACAAATCAATGACATATTTTGGGTCTTTTTTGAAATCATTTGACCCTATTTCTCAAAAAAATGAGGCACTAAACTCAAGACTTTTTTTCCACTAGCATAGACATATGAACTTCCAAAGAAAATATGAGTCAGAAGTTAGTTAACATCCTTTGGAGATCATTTGACTAGCTCAAATTACTAAAAAATCAAGGTATGCATCATAAATCCTAGGGTTTGAACTTGCTGGTATTGACAAACATATTCGACCCTCCAAAGAACATTTTTTTGTAGATCGTTTGGTGGCTTCCACTTGCATCAAATTTTTGATTCTTAGTTCTGATTAGAGATAATATTTTAGTTCTCTTATTTATTTTTTGAGGCACATTATGACTAATTTTTGAAGCTAAATTCTATGATTGAATACCTATTCAGAGCCATGATCTAAGATCCATTTGTAGAACTTTTTTGAGCACTATGGTATGTGGAAGTCTTAGGTTATCAACACACATATCTGAGCTCCTTTGAAGGTATCTTCTAATAAGAATTTGGTGAATGACAAGTGATATTATCCATGCATGAAACCTTTTTTTGAATGATAGCTTGACTCAATATTTAGTCAAGGCTTGGTTGACTTGGACTAGTGTAAGGATCTCTGTAACATTCTCTCTATGAGTCTTTATGGACAACCCTTAGATAGTCCCACTATTTTGCGACATTGATCTCAAATTCAATTGCTATATTGAAGTATTTTATATGGAAAATTTTGAAGCAAAGTGTCCTCTGTGGCTATTATGGTAGATCTATCTAAGGTTCCGAGAACTCTATGAGGATTGTTGGATATTTTCTAAATCTATATGATCCTATTGAAGACGTGAAGTTTTGAGGCTCTCCTAATGTCTCTTCAAAATATTATCCTATACACATATATTCCAAAATAATTTTAAAAGTATGTAATTATGTACTACACAACTAACGGTCTATGCTTAGTTTCTCGTATGTTATAATTGCCACATCTATGATTGGATGATGTAAATATTGTATAATCCTTATATTTCAAAGTATGCCTATTGGGGTTACTGCTATGTATGTTATAAATGATGTCTTATATGATTGAGAAATGGTAGTAGTGAGAATTTTTATGTTACCATGGACATGTCTTACTACTAATGCCATTTGAAGTAGAGAATGTAGGTATGTGTGGTGCTACCTTGTATTTTGATGATATTTGCTACAAAGTTGCAGGGATTGATATGTGGAATGATGTTGATACAATATACTTGAGAAATTACATATTTTAGATGTTATGTTTATGGATTTGGTAGATTTGTGGTACCACCATTACGATTATGATATTGCACTTGTTCTGTTGTAGCCTTTATAAAGTGATAATGTTAGAAACTGTTATAGACATTTTTGTGCCTTACAGCATTGAGCATGAAATGTCCATAATCTAAGGGATCCAAAGTCCCTAAACATGTTGTTCCTACCCTTAGAGGAACAAGGCTAACTAACCACAGCAATTCACAGAAGTTCTCCACCTGAAACCACTCAAAAACAAGTCAATTCAGGATCATGTCGACTGCTCCACTGAGCATCTGCACTGAATGTCAACTACTACACTGGCTACCTGTGTTGAATGTCAACTACAACACTAGCTACCTGCGCTGAGTGAGTTTGGACAAGTGGCAGGCTCATTCCTCAATGTGTCAATGCCCAGGAAGCTTCCAAAATGACACTTGCCTCAGGGAATTCGACTGGTGATGAGTAAGAGGTTCCAAATCTCCAAGTGGAAGCAAGAACCTCCAAGTGGACTCAAGAACTGAGAGAGGGAGAGGACACTAGTCAGATCTCAAGCTGACTCATCCTCTCTCCAAAATAATATATATATAGATCTCTCCTCCATGAGATCTAGGGGCTGGAATTTTGTTATTGCAAAGAATTGCTGTTGGTTTGAGACTGGAAACATTGGGTGCTTAATGCTTTGAAGGGAGCTGAAGAAGGAATTCCATTCTGCTGGGAAGGAGATGCTGGATTGGAGCCCTCTGGGTTGTATCTCTTCCTAAACCCTGTTATCAATCAATAAAGCTATCTTGGTTTTCTCCTATATACTGGTGTATTTGTATGATTGCATTAGTGTATTTGATTTACTTCTAATCCTGAATCATTTGTGAATATGAATATCTGCCTTTGTGTTGTGTTCTTCTCTTATCGCAAGTAGCTGTTCTCTTGTCACAGGTAGCTGTTCCCTTGTGATCTCGTGGGAATCAAGTAGCTGTTCTCTTGAGCAAGCGAGGAGGCAAGTAGTTGTGAACACCCAAAGAGAAGAGGATCTAGATTGAGGGACAAACGGAAGACAATGGTAAGTCTATCGATCTCCCCTCTTTCACATTTCATAAAGGAAGAAACCAGAATAGCTATATCTATTTGTTGCTAAGGCACTGTCACACCTTAGGTGGATAGGATCGTCCTGCATAGGCATTTTTCCCCACAACAAATTGGCGACTCCGCTGTGGAGAATTTGTTTATTCATTTCATTTGTGTTTCTGTCATTTGTTTACTTCATAGACTTGACAGCAACAATCGAACTGCATCTTTCCCGGATGCAAAGTAGAAAGTTGCTGCTTTGATCCAGTTGCTGGACTTGTCTATGATCTAAACAATGGATCCACAAATGATTTGATGATCCTATGTGATAGTCTTTAGTACCCTCTCAAAGCATCCCTTTGATTATACCTTGCTTGTGTTTCTGATTTGGCCTGAAACAGTTGATTTTTGAGCATTTTATGACCCAGAACCCAGGGGAAACGAGAGTTTCTCCTTCAGCGCAGACACTGTGAAGGCAGTTTGCATTTCAACGCAGGTCCCGTGAAGGCTACCTGCGCTTAATGTCAAACCCACAGTGTTGGACTTGCGCTGAACCAGTTTAGCCTTGTGCAACTGGGGTTCTCTGTTGTCTGTTTCCCTGTTTTGATCTCTGTTTTTTGCAGCCTTTAACCAGCATAGGTACGAGTCTGATAACTCCTTTTCTTTGCTTAGATTCTACCTCCTTTTGTACAAAAAGACTGTGAATTTTTTTATGTGTTTGTGACGTCATTTACAGTTTTCCTTTGCATGAGTAAAGTAGTCATCCTGTAGCCTTTGATTCAGATCTGATTGATTGTGATCTTAGAAGAGAGTTCATTGGCTGTTTGCAGATTGGTTATAGATTTACTTTTGCTTATTAGTTTGAATTTGTCTCTTTTAAGTGTCAAAACAAGTCTTTATTTCGAAAATCGTTAAGTAGTGTAATCTCTTCTACCCTCTCTGATTTCGAAAAAGTGGACTTGTTTGTATTGATCATTTTAAAAGCAAATTCAAAGTTGTACAAAAAGCTTTCTTTGTAGGCATTAATACTAAGAAAGCGGAAAACAAACACCTGCATTGTGCATTTTGAATTTGATAGTTTGCATGTTGGATTTAGGAAAAAGTGCATTAGAGTGTGCTGATTTCTCTTTGAGAAAAGATAGTTTTTTTCTTTTCCCTTAGTAGCTAGGATTTTCAAAGTTGAAAAGATAATAAAGCTTGCTTATCATCTTTAGACTGCATTTAGGAAGTTGTATCATACATCTCGTGGCGAACCTTGAAAGGCAAACTTTAAAAAGATCAACCTAAAATAAACTGAATGAACCTAACAACGCTTTGTAACATAACGCACAACATAGAGGTCTAGGCTAGAGACGTGTTCCGGCGTCGTTAAGCCTAGTGACTGTCGATCTCGTGGAAGGTGGGTGATTCCTCCTGAGGGACGATAGCGCCAGTACGGATTGTGCTCCCACGTACCGTCGTGTATATATTGGGAGACCCCTATAGGCATATATCCATTATCCTTAGGAAGTTGTGTCGGCCGCCCTACTGATCGCAATGCAGTGAACACAGCATTCACGAAGATCGACCGCCCGTACCCTAAAAAGTATTCTGCGGTTTTGCGAAAGGTTTGGCACACCCTCTGCCTAGAACTCCAGAGCAGTTTCTTTTGGCCTTTTTCAGACTCTATAACAGAAAAAGTCCATCCGAGAATTTTTCACTTCGGGCTTTTTAAAACATCGAAGGAGACTAGAGTCATCTTTAGCTTTTTCTCGACTCTTTAAAACTGAAAAAGCAAGTTGTGTCTAAAGCGTCGTTAAAATTTATTTTAAACGGAACAATCACCCTTTAATTCCTGCGTTGATCTTTAGGTTGAAAAGATGGAGCACACCAACCAAGGAATTCCTCTTGGTGGAAATCCTAGTCCCTTCTCCTCTTGGGGAGATGTTGGTGCACCCCACATGGCCACATTGTTGCTTCCAGGACTGACAATTGGCCTACCAGTCTGGCTCTTTTCAACCAATGTCGTTCAGAATACCACCATTCCTGAACAGTCGAGTCAACAGTTAGATCAGACAAGAGTTGCCTCCCAGCCTTCAACTTCATCTTCCTCCCCTCCTTCCTCTTCGCTTGACGGAACTGGTTGAACAAAAAACCGAGTTCGTAAGGAGAAGAAGGAGAAGAAGAAGAAAGAAAAGAAGAAGAAGGAGCCTAAGGCGACTGGGGGCAAACAAGTGTCATCTAACAAAAATCCACACACAACACTCGTAAGGCCTAAATCGCCATGCGTCATATGCAAGGGAGACCACTTCCATAGAGATTGTCCCTGTATCCCCCGGATACTAAGGGACTGGTCCCCCCGTTTGCACAATTCGGTAGCATCGACCTGTGATAGCCATGTCGACTGCTCACCATCAACTAGTGGGAGTGAAGCCCTAGGACAGAGCGGGAAAGCTAAATTTCCCTGCAGACTGTGTGAAGGCGATCACGCCATCCACCGTTGTCCCTTCTTAGACGAGGCAAAAAGAGTTCTGGAAGATCGCCCGATTTTACGAGCGCATCTCCCTCCTGGATATCAAAGACTCCTGCCAAGTCCCTCACTAGTTGAGAACCCGGCTGACCCGCCCAGGTGGTCAGCCGAAGCACCTGTCATTGAAGATGAACCATCTAGATCCATGCCTGACGAAAGTCAAAAGGTTGATACGGCAGTTGACCCGGTTTTGCCTTCAGAGGCTCCATCTTCGAATGACACCATCACAGAGGAGAATAAAGATGACACCGTCCAGATTCTCTTCATCAGCACTGACTCTGATGAACAAGGGGGCAATGCCACCATTCCTTTATCGTAGGAAGGAAGTTCGTCAGAGCGATATCCGGCCGTTTATTCGGTCCCACCACCAAGCAACCTGGTTGTGTCCTTTGATTGGAACCAACTAGGCAGACCCCGGTTGCCAGCCAGTATACCATTCAGAATTATTTGTCAAATATACATAATGGTAATGGCTGGCACTATCATTGATGAGGGGGCATCTGTGAGTATCCTTTCCTCTATTGCTTGGAAAGCGCTTGGTTCGCCAGCGCTTTTACCTGAAATGAGAAATCTATCACGTTTTGATAAAGGAACCAGTCGACCTTTAGGGATCCTCCCCAATGTGCCTATAACATTGAAAGGGAAGACCGTTCAAATGAACATGATGGTCATTCAAGGACCCTTGGATTATAACCTACTCCTTGGACGAGACTATATATATTGCATGGGAGCTATAGTCTCCTCACTCTTTAGAGTAATGTGTTTTTCGCATGAAGGAAGAGTGGTCAAGCTCGTGGACCAACTTTCATTTCCTGGATCACGCATCGCAAATAGTCATATACCATCCATAAATGGTCTATTCATGCAAGAAGTGTCTCAACCCACGGTCCGTCCTCCTGATGAGCGCGAGTAATCCGGGAGGATATGACTGGAACCCAGGGTGCATGCGTCCTGGCCTGCCTTGGCAGGAAAACTTTGGGTATAGGGTAGGTTTCCGCGAGAGAATATGACTAGTCCGTACCCCGTCAGTGGTTGGAAGAGGGGTTGTTCTGGAATAAGATTCTCTTGTCAAAGTTATGTGAGAGGGTGGGTATCGTCACTCACCTCTATCTATTTCGGTAGACATTGCCAAGGAAGTGTTTTGTTTGAAATATTAACAAGACAATCTTTGGGTAACCTGAAAGAGGTAGGCCTCTCCCGGTGAAACGAAAGTTTCGATGGAATTGAAGTAGAGGTAACTTTGAAGTCGTACTTTATACCTGGGGGCATGCAAACCTTTTGGAGTGCAAGCAAAGAGCGGTTATTTATCTGTTTTTTTTGGGTTAGCCGTTTCCTAACTTACATAAAGAGAGGATGCGGAGCAAAGCTTAGTGAGATGAAGCTCCATAAAAAATAGAATCTTGATGAGACACTCTTATCAAATGACTGGGTAATCGAGCAGTTTTAGCATAAAGTTCATGCTCGTTAAAAAATAAACGCAAGATCCGAGCGGTTTTAGCACATAGTTCATGCTCGTTAAAAAATAAACATAAGATTCGAGCAGTTTTAACGCGGACTTCATGCTCATTGAAAAATAAATATAAGCAGTGAGCAAGAGTTTCCTCCAGTGTTTAAGCTCATTTTAAAATAAAAAATGAACCTATCTCGGTAAATAACCACTGTGAATGTAATATCATCAGCCATTAAAGCCTTGGTCGTGTTTTCACCTGCCACCTCCACTTTTCATTTGGCCGATCGTTTACCTCCATATGATTGTTTACCCATTTTGAGGAACAACTGCGAAGAGTGATTTCACCTAGCCATCCTTGTGACACTGCCGTGATTGGAAAATTCCAACCTGTATCTGGAATCAGCTGCTATCCCTGTTTATCACTCATTCCTCAAAAGACGAGTCTTCTTTAAGCTCTTTTCAACTGACTCGTAAAATATGAAAATATTGCCGAGTTTTGGCCTTCCAGCTCGTTAAAGGACAGGAAGAGCTATCCCTCCTCTAGATTTTAATCTTTTTGGACCTGAGGGATTATTGCACAAAAAGATCGAGCGCTTGTTTTGTTCGGCTCATTAAAACTATCGAAAACTCATCCCTTCTGTATTGTTTTATACTTTTTCGGACTTAAGGGATTAGATGACGAAAAAGGAATTTTGGAGTTGACTTTATGTACCTTTTCAGACTCTCTAAAAATGAAAAGGACGGAGTTATCCTTGTCGTTAGACTCGTTAAAATTATTAAATAGCGACAAACTTGTCTTTAGACGAGAACGAGTTTCACTATCGCTAGGTTCGTTAAAACATAGCGATGGGCTTGCTCGAAGGGCAGGTTATAGAACAAGCATATGTTATCCTCCTCAAGCTTGACAAAAATAAAGAGGTACTCGTCAGCAATGACTTGGGAAAAATTGGGAGAAACTAAAGAAAATTTTGATGGTAGCAAGTCTCTCTTGAACATGACACTTTTCCTCCGTACCACAATCGGGTTGGGTTGTTTCATTCACCGGTCACATCACCATGGTCTCGCCATACCATCCATATTTGGGGTAATGCTACCGATCCATCACATCAGTGTCACCATATGTTCAAGAGAATTCGTTCAGAAAGAGTCAACCGGGTCCCATCCACTGTCATACATTATCCTTAATCCATTCATGACCGCCACCATGAATCGTATGCCACAGATCGTTTTCACCTCCATTAAAATCATTAGCTCCGTTCCGCGTCACTGATGTGGGATTCATCAAGGCCCTCCTTTGACGGATCACTTCTTGTCAACATCAGCTCATTATCCAAGAAATTGATCTAGGAACAACCCCTTCAGTACTTTGAAGCTTGCATGCCTCAATGGCAAGTTTCTCACTTCCGGCGACAGGTATACATCAATGACCTTGGACCAGAAGATTTTGCGTGGTGTTCGACGCCAAGTCCTTTATTCAAACCACGTGAATTGTACTGCAGTACCTTGAGGGTCATTATCATTATCGATGATTCCTCTCTCGCTTGTTAACGGTTTACATCATTGACTGGTAATCAAGCGATGTCTTTCCATGTTCGACTTCAGCGCAATTCTCACATGGATCGACTTGTACTTAGAGTGAAGATTGAACGAGTTTGAAGACCTCGGATCTAGTTTCATCCATCTGGGCTGCGATATATATTCAGGAAAAATAAAGACATTTGACATGTACATCATTGCAGCAGATGATCATCCTACTCAAAGGATGATAATTTCGCCAAAATTATCAGTCTACCATCAGACGATCGTCTGTTCTATGTAAAAAAATGAATTTATAAAGCTGAGCATGGGAATGCCCGGATCATGAAAGCAGTATGAATCATAATGTATTGTATTGTATCTTATTATAGGTCTCCTCCCAGCAAATGGATGAACTTCGGACCCTCCTGGATAAAGCATTTCACCCGATAAACGACCTCATACTTTAGGGGGCAATTGTTATAGACATTTTTGTGCCTTACAGCATTGAGCATGAAATGTCCATAATCTAAGGGATCCAAAGTCCCTAAACATGTTGTTCCTACCCCTAGAGGAACAAGGCTAACTAACCACAGCAATTCACAGAAGTTCTCCACCTGAAACCACTAAAAAACAAGTCAATTCAGGATCATGTCAACTGCTCCACTGAGCATCTACGCTGAATGTCAACTGCTACACTGGCTACCTACGTTGAATGTCAACTCCAACACTAGCTACTTGCGCTGAGCGAGTTTGGACAAGTGGCAGGCTCATTCCTCAATGTGTCAATGCTCAGGAAGCTTCCAAAATGACACTTGCCTCAGGGAATTCGACTGGTGATGAGTAAGAGGTTCCAAATCTCCAAGTGGAAGCAAGAAACTCCAAGTGGACTCAAGAACTGAGAGAGGGAGAGGACACTAGTCAGATCTCAAGCTGACTCATCCTCTCTCCAAAATAACTATATATAGATCTCTCCTCCATGAGATCTAGGGGCTGAAATTTTGTTATTGCAAAGAATTGTTGTTGGTTTGAGACTGGAAACATTGGGTGCTTAATGCTTTGAAGGGAGCTGAAGAAGGAATTCCATTCTGCTGGGAAGGAGATGCTGGATTGGAGCCCTCTGGGTTGTATCTCTTCCTCAACCCTGTTATCAATCAATAAAGCTATCTTGGTTTTCTCCTATATACTGGTGTATTTGTATGATTGCATTAGTGTATTTGATTTACTTCTAATCCTGAATCATTTGTGAATATGAATATCTGCCTTTGTGTTGTGTTCTTCTCTTGTCGCAAGTAGCTGTTCTCTTGTCACAGGTAGCTGTTCTCTTGTGATCTCGTGGGAATCAAGTAGTTGTTCTCTTGAGCAAGCGAGGAGGCAAGTAGCTGTGAACACCCAAAGAGAAGAGGATCTAGATCGAGGGACAAACGAAAGACAACGGTAAGTCTATCGATCTCCCCTCTTTCACATTTCATAAAGGAAGAAACCAGAATAGCTATATCTGTTTGTTGCTAAGGCACTGTCACACCTTAGGTGGATAGGATCGTCCTGCATAGGCATTTTTCCCCACAACAGAAACCTTGGATGCACATCATGGTTATATTGGTATTATAAGTTAGAGTTTCCTATTGTATGTTGTTGTTAGCATCTGATGCATATATTGTGCAAGAGAAAGTATTATTGAATGGTGAGGCTAATCAGTACTAATGTATTGGGAATAGCCTTGATAATTGAGCAAGAGTATGTAAGAGAGTTTTCCAGCAAGGCTTGATTCTATCTAAGGACTTGTATTGTATAAATATGATTATTGTTAGGGTAGTATATAGTAGGTTTATTTATAGTAAGTAGATATTGAATTATCTGATGGTAGTATTTGCATAAACCTAAACTTGGCACTGATGGTTTTGTTCAACTATTGAGGGTTTGTTAGTCGTCTTTGATGTTGCTATTTTTGATAGAGACATGTATATGTTGAGACAGGGTTGTTGGAAGAATAATTTATGTAAGGATTTCTAGAGAAAGTATGTTGCTAAGCCAATGTATGATCCCTAGAGCAAGAAAATTTGGTATAGCTATTGATGACCTTGTATTGCAGATTGATAGAGTTAGTAGATAATTTTTGATATTATTTATGTTGATATTGAGCATAAGTAGATCCATTCTGAAAATCGTGAAATGTGGTCCTCTTGCTAAATAGGGTTGGAGGGTGGTGAAAGAAAGGAAAGTGGAGTCTCCTTGAGGTTAGATCCTGAAAATGCTTTAGGGTGGTATGGTGGTGCTAGGGTAGGGTGGAGCCTACATAGGGTGTTGGAGCATCCTTCTAGTTGGTGTTGGTAAACCAAGGCGTTGGAACATCCTTCCAGTTAGAGCTTGTAGATCCAGGAATTGGATTTTCCTTTAGGTTGGATCTTGTAAACAAGGACATTGGAGCATACATCTAGTTGGAGCTAGTAAATCAGGGAGTTGGAGCTTCCTTTAGGTTGGAGCCTGTAAACTAGGGGGTTGGAGCCTCCTTCAGTTGATGTTGTAAATTTTAGAAGTTGGAGATTCCTAATTTATGTAAAATTTATGACCTATATTAAGAAGCATTCGATGTTTTTTCCCCAAGAAGGGTTTCCACCTAAAAATCCCTTTTATATTGTCTTGATGCCATGCTTTGTTTAATGGTGTTGTTTACTGTTCATGTGATGTGGTGTTTATTTATGTTTGGTCTAATGCTAATGTGAATTTAATTCTCTGAATATTAGAAATTAAAGGAAATATTTATTCACCCCCTCTCAATATTATCAACACTAGGAGTGTTTTAATACTTTGAGGAAGAAAAATCATGAGTTTAGTGAAAATCTCAGTGAGTTTGGAAGGCGAGATGAAAACTGCTAAAAGAGTAATTGTTTTGCTACAAGAGACGACCCAATAAGAAGATGAACATGCTAAATTAAATTCTAGAGGAATAAGAAGGTAAGGAGAAGTTCAAAAATGAAAAAATACACCTTTCCATGGAATCACAACAACTCAATGTGGGTTTAACCTAGTAAAACTAAAACATGTAATGTTTCTTGTCGTTGCAAAATAGGTTAAAGTGTGGGAAATAATGAATACTAAACAATGAACATCAAATAAACATCAATAAGGGAAATGAACTAAATGAAAAGTGAAAATTCCATTTAAATAATGTAAGAACTGTAACTATCATCACTAAATGCTAAGATAATGTGCATGAAAAGACTACTCATAAAGCTATCGAATTAACCATGCATGAAAGTAATTTTCATAAATAAAGTGCAAAAGTACTGATCCAAAATGGATTCAGTTTTTACTCTAGATCAAAGTCTTCAAACTCAGTTGAAAGTGGGATCAAGTCAGAGTGATTGACGAGATGATTCCAATGGTGTGAATGGCGTGAATATCTGAGTTCGGATGAAGAAGTTAAGGCCATTCAAAGTTTCAGGCAAACTAGGGCAAAAAAGGTCAAAAAGTCAAAGTAAAAGAAAGCCAAAGTCAAATTGGTCAATGGTCAATAGTAAATACTGTTATAGACATTTTTTGGCACTGCAACCCCAAGCATAAAATGTCCATAAACCAAGGGCTCCTAAGTCCCTAAAAGTGTTGTTCCAACCCCTAAAGGAACAAGGTCAACTGATTACAGCTTTTCCCAGAAGTTCTCCATGAAAAACTACTCAGAACTGGTCAAAACAGGATCATTTCAACTGCTCCATAGGTAAAGTGCATTGCATCTCACCTACGTACACTCAATGGGTGCATTGCATTTCAAAAAGCCCTTCTATGGGGTACGATGGGTGAGAAGAGACAAATGGCAGTGTCAATCCGCGAGGTGGAGAAGCATGGAATCTTCCAGAAACTTCTCCTGTGACACTTGCCATTCTGAATTCGACCAAGGATGAGTAAGAGATCATCAATCTCCAAGTGGAAGCAAGAACTATTAGAGGGAAGACACTAATCAAATCACAAGCTGACTCATTTCCCTTACAGATATCTATATATGGATCCCTCATCCTAGAGATCCGGAGGCTGGAATTTTGCATCTTGTAAGGAATTGTTGTTGGTTTCTTGAGGCAACATCATAGTGTTGGGTGATCTAAGCTTTGCATGAGGTGAAGAAGGGATTACTTGCTGAGAGGATGATGCTAGGTCAGAACAACTGGTTGTAACTCTGTTGGCTCTTTCTTGATTATCAATAAAACTATTCAAGTTTCCCTCCATACTCTTGTGTCATTTATGTTTCATGCATTTGTATGGTCAATTTACATCTGATCCTAGATTGTTTATGATAATAGATCCATGTTCTTGTATAGTGTTATGCTACTTTGATTCTACAGGTACTTTGTGAAGCTGGGTGTACAAGGAAGCAAGTAGCAAAGTACTATCAGAAGAGAGAGGAATCGAACTAGGAACCAAGTGCAAGACAGAGGTTGGTCTCCTTTATTCTTCTCTCATCTATATTTCATAAAGGAAAACGAAAGTAGCTTTACTTTGTTTGTTTCTAAGGTAGCTACCACACCTTAGTGGGATTAGCAGTTCTGCATAGACACTTTTCCCTATAACAAAATGGTGACTCCGCTGGGGAGCGACTAGGTTGTTTGTTTATCTACATTTGTTTATTTTATAAACTTACAGACGAAGCCTGAAGTTGAGCCAGGTAGCTTTCGAACTGCATTTTCTATGCAAATTCAAAGTAGATAAATGCCACTTCAGTCAATCTCCAGGTTTTGTTTATGAATTAAACAACTGATTTACAAACTCTCTAATTTCCCTTGTCGTGGCTCTAGTAACCTCCTTAGATCTGCCCCTGTTGTTGATTTACTGATTACCACTTGCTTGGCCAAAATCCCTGAACTGAACTGCAAACTATGACCCGGAACCCAAGCAAAGTCACGTCCCTGGCCCAGCGCACTCTCTGTTCTGTGAATCTGAAATTCAGTGCACTTCCCGAGTGTAGTAGGTGCACTGCATTTCAAATTCATTGTGTTACAGGTGCGCTGATCAGACTAGGCATTGTTCCTGAATTTTGGTTTCTGTGTTCATTATTTTCAGTTCTATTCATGAGTTTTGCTGCCTATGGTCAGTACACCTCTGTTTGAAGCCCCTTTTCTTGCTGATATTCCACCTCCATTGGAAAAAGAACTATAAATGTTTTTGTGTATTTTTTGAGTCATTTTCTGTTCTCCTTTGTAAAAAAAGTAACGTAATTGTACTGTCGTTTCTTGATTTGAAAGTGTCGCAAGTGTCATTTTCACTCATAGAAGAGAGTTTGATTGCTCTTGATAGCCGATTACCCTGTTACTGTTGTATTTGATCTGAATTTGTAGTTTTTCTAGTGTCGAAAGAAAGTCTTCATTTCCAAATCACAAAGTGTTGTCATTGTCTTCATTTTTGATTTTGAAAAGAAACTTGTTAGTAATTGTCACTTGAAAAGTAATTCAGATTTGCGAATTAGCTTTCTTTTTATCATTCACATATTAAGAAGGCTGAAAACAAATACATGCATGTGCATTTTCATTTAGACTGTTTGATTGGTTTGATTTAGGACAGTGCATATAGTGTGTGCTCTTTGCTCTTTGTTGAAAGAATTCTGTCTTTCTTTCCTCAGTAGCTAGGATTTTCATTGCACAAAGAAGAGAAAAGACTGTTTATCATCTTAGATTGCATTTTAGGAATTGTACATCTACATCACACGGTGAACCTGAAAGGAAAATTTCTTAAGCAAGATCAACTATAAAATAAATTCAATGAATCTAACAATGCTTTGGAACCTAACGCACAACATCTAGAAGTCTAGGCTAGAGACGTATTCCGGTGTCGTAGAGCCTGGTAACTGTTGTTCTCACTGTTGGTTGGGTGATTCCTCCACTTTGAGAAGATAAGTGCCAGTACAGACTTGTGCTCCCATGTACCGTCGAGTATATTTTGGGAGACCACAATAGGCTTAATCCTTTATCCATAGAAAGCTGTGTCTGCCGCCCTATCGATCGCAATGCACTGAACACAACATTCAGGAAGATTGACTGTTGTACCGTAAAAAGTATTCTGCAGTTTTGTGATTGGTTTGGTAATCCATCTACCTAGATTTCTAGAGCAATCCATTTCATTCCTTTTCAGACTCCTTAATGGGAAAGGTCCATCTGAGCACTTGTCACTTCAGGCTCATTAAAAATCGAAGGCGACTAGAGTCATCTTTTGTTTTTTCTCGACTCTTTAAAATTGAAAAAACAAGTTGTGTCAAAGCGTCTAAAATTTATTTTAAACGGAATAATCATCACCTTTCCTATGTTGGTCTTAGGTTGAGAGAATGGAGTCCACCAACCAAGGAATTCCCCTTGGAGGAAATCCTAGTCCCTTCTCCTCTTGGGGAGATGTTGGTGCACCCCATATGGCCACATTGTCGCTTCCAGGATTGAAAATCGGCTTGCCTGTATGGCTCTTCTCAATCTCTGTCGTTCAAAACACCACAATTCCTGAACAATCGAGTTAGCAACTAGGCGATTCCAGAGTTACCCCCCAACCCTCTACTTCCTCCAATTCTTCCTCTCCTCCTTCCTCTTCGCTTGATGAGGCTGGTAAAGCCAAAAATCAAGTACCAGAGAAGAAGAAGGAAACGAAGAAGAAAGAGAAGAAGAAGAAGGAGCCAAAGGCGAAAAGGGGCAAGCAAGCGTCATCTAGCGAAAATCCACACACTACACCGACCAGGCCTAAATCACCATGCGTCATTTGCAAAGGAGACCATTATCATAGAGATTGTCCTTGCATCTCTCGGATTTTAAGGGACTGGTCTCCTCGTTTGCACAATCCGGTGTCGTTAACCTCTGATGATCATGTTGAAAACACACCGTCGACTAGTGAAAGTGAAGCCCCAGGTCAAAAAGGAAAATATAGATTTCCTTGTAAACTGTGCGAAGGTGATCATGCCATCCACTGTTGTCTCTTCTTAGACGAGGCTAAAAGAGTTTTGGACGATCGTCCGGTTTCACTGTTACGACTTCCTCCTGGATATAAAAAACTCTTGTTGAGTCCGTCACTAGTTGAAAATCTAGCTGACCCGCCTAGGTGGTCGGCCGAAGCATCTATCATTGAAGACGAAGCATCTGAACCCATACCAGACGAAATTCAAAAGGTCGAGACGTAGTTGACCCGGTCTTGCCTTCAGAGGTTCCATCTTCAGATGATACAGTCACCAAAGAGAACGAGGATGACACCGTCCAAATTATTTTCGTAAGCACAGACTCTGAAAAACATGGGGGAAATTTACCCATTCCTTTACCATAGGAAGGAAGTTCATCAGAGTCGTACCCGATCGTCTATTCGGTCCCACCTCCAAGCAACCTAGTTGTTTCCTTTGAATGGAATCAACTAGGCAGACCCCGTTTACCGGCTAGTGTACCATTCTGAATCATTGCTCAAATATATAGAATGGTTATGGCCGGTACCATCATAGATGAAGGGGCTTCTGTGAGTATCCTTTCCTCGACTGCTTGAAAAGCGCTTGGTTCACCATCGCTTTTGCCTTAGATGAGAAATCTAACAGGCTTTGACAAAGGAACCAATCGACCGTTAGGGATCCTTCCCAATGTGCCCATAACATTGAGAGGGAAAACCTTCATATGAATGTAATGGTAATCCAAGGACCCCTGGATTATAATCTACTCCTTGGACGAGACTATATTTATTGCATGGGAGCCATTGTCTCATCACTCTTTAGAGTAATGTGTTTTCCGCACGAAGGAAGAGTGGTCAAGCTCGTAGACCAGCTTTCATTTCCTGGATCACACATAGCAAATAGTCATATACCATCCCTGAATGGTCTTTTCACACAAGGAATGTCTCATCAATCCCCAGTCCGTCCACCTGATGAGCGCGAGTGATTTGGGGGACATGACTGAAACCCAGGGGGCATGCTCCCTGGTCTGCTTCGGCATGAAAACTTCGAGTATAGGGTAGGTTTCCGCGAGAGATATATGACTAGTCTGTATTCCCTCGTCAAAGTTATGTAAGTGGAGGCGTCTGCACCGCTCGCCTTTGTCTATTTCGGTAGACATCGCCGAAGAAGTGTTTTGTTTGCGGTGTGGGTAACCTAAAAGAGGTAGACCTTTCCTGATAAAACAAATGTTTTGTCGGTAGAATAAAAAGGTGACCTTGATGCTTTATTTTATACATGGGGGCATGCAAACCTTTTGGCATGCAAGTGAAGAGAGACCATTTATTTTTTATATTTGTAGGTCCTCTAACCCTTTAAACTCGTAGGGTTGGTCGTTTCCTAACTTGCATAAAGAAAGGATGTGGGGCAAAACTCTAAAAATTATCGTTTTCATATATGAGACATTCTTATTATACGACTGGATTAATCAAGCAGTTTTAACACGGACTTCATGCTCGTTTAAAAATAAACATAAGAAATGAGCAAATGTTTCCCCCAGCGTTTAAGCTCAATAAAAAATGAACCAATTCTCGGTAAATAACCATCGTGAATGTAGTACTTCAGCCTTTAAAGCCTTGGTCATGTTCCCATCATCACCTCCACTCTGTATCGGCCGATCATTCACCTCCATTTGATTGTTTACCCCTTTTGAGGAGTAGATGCGAAGAGTGATCCCACTAGCCATCCTTGTAACACTGCCGTGATTGGAAAATTCCAAACCTTACCTGGAATCAGCTGCTACCCAATTTTATCACTTGTTCCTTAAAGACGAGTCTCCTTTAAGCTCTTTTCAACTGACTCGTAAAATATGAAAAGATTGTTGAGCCATTGGCCTCTCCAGCTCGTTAAAGGGATCGGAAGTGCTATCCCTCCTTTAGATTTTAATCTTTTTGGACCTGAGGGGTTATTACACAAAAATATCAAGCACTTGTTTTGTTCGGCTCGTTAAAAGTATCGAAAATTCATCTCTTCTGTATTGTTTTATACTTTTTCGGACTTAAGGGATTAGATGACGAAAAATGATTTTGGAGTTTCCTTTACATCCCTTTTCAGACTTTCTAAAATTGAAAAGGACCGAGTTATATTTGTCTTTAAACTCGTTAAAACCTAATAGCGACAAACTTGTCCATAGCAGACAAGAACAAGTTTCACTATCGCTAGGCTCGTTAAAACATAGCGATGGGTTTTCCCGAAGGGAAAATTATAGAACAAGCATATGTTATCCTCCTCAAGCTTGAAAAAAATAAAGAGGTACTGGTCAGCAATGACTGGGGAAAAAATTGGGAAGAAAACTTGAAGAAACTTTGTCGGTAGCAAGTTACTCTTGAACATGACACTTTCACTCTGCATCCAAGTCGGGTTGGGTTGTTTCATTCACCGGTCACATCACCATAGTCCCATCACACCATCCACATTTGGGGTTAATTCTACCAATCCATCACGTCAGTGTCGCCGATATGTTCAAGAGAAGTCACTCAGAGAATTCACCTATGTCTCACCCACCGCAATACATTTACGCTCCATTCTTTCATGACTGCCACCCTGAACCTTATATCACCAGATCGTTTTCACCTCCTTAAAACCATTTTCTCCATTCTGTGTCATTGATGTGGGATTCATTAAGGCCCTCCTATGATGGATCGCTTCTTGTCGACATCAGCTCATTATCCAAGAAGTTGATCTAGGGACATCCCTTTCAGTACTTTGAAGCTTGCATGCCTCAATGGCAAGTTTCTCACTTACGGTGACAGGTTTACATCAATGGCCTTCGACCGAAAGATTTTGCATGGTGTTCAATGCCAAGTCCTTTATTCACACCACGTGAATTGTACTGCAATACCTTGAGGGTCATTATCATTATCGGTGATTCCTCTCGTGCCTGTTAACACCTTACATCATTGCCTGGTAATCAGGCGTTGTCTTTCCATGTTCGACTCCAGAACATATCTCACGTGGATTTACTTGTACTTTGAGTGAAGATCGAACGAGATTGAAGACCCCGGATCTAGTTTCATCCATCCGAGATGCAATATATATTCAGGGAAATAAAGACATCAAATGTACATCATTGCTGCACAGATAATCATCCAATCAAAGGGATGATGGCTCTACTAGAATCATCAGTCTACACTTAGACGATTGTCTGTCCTATGTACATGAAAATGAATTTACAAAGCTGAGCATGGGAATGCCCACCTCAGCTAGATCATGAAAATATTATGAAGATAATGTATTGTATTATGTCTTATTACAGGTCTCCTCCCAGCTTGAAAGAACTTCGGACCCTCATGATAAAGCATTTCACCCGACATCAAAAAAGATTAACGACCTCATGCTTTAGGGGGCAACTGTTATAGATATTTTTGGGCACTGCAACCCCAAGCATAAAATGTCCATAAACCAAGGGCTCCTAAGTCCCTAAAAGTGTTGTTCCAACCCCTAAAGGAACAAGGTCAACTGATTACAGCTTCTCCCAGAAGTTCTCCATGAAAAACTACTCAGAATTGGTCAAAACAGGATCATTTCACCTGCTCCATAGGCAAAGTGCGTTGCATCTCACCTAAGTACACTCAGTGGGTGCGTTGCATTTCAAAAAGCCCTTCTATGGGGTGCGATGGGTGAGAAGAGATAAATGGCAGTGTCAATCTGCGAGGTGGAGAAGCATGGAATCTTCCAGAAACTTCTCCTGTGACACTTGCCATTCTGAATTCGACCAAGGATTAGTAAGAGATCATCAATCTCCAAGCAGAAGCAAGAACTATCAGAGGGAAGACACTAATCAAATCACAAGCTGACTCATATCCCTTACAGATATCTATATATGGATCCCTCATCCTAGAGATCCGGAGGCTGGAATTTTGCATCTTGTAAGGAATTATTGTTGGTTTCTTGAGGCAACATCATAGTGTTGGGTGATCTAAGATTTGCATGAGGTGAAGAAGGGCTTACTTGCTGAGAGGATGATGCTGGGTTAGAACAACTGGTTGTAACTCTCTTGGCTCTTTCTTGATTATCAATAAAGCTATTCAAGTTTCCCTCCATACTCTTGTGTCATTTATGTTTCATGCATTTGTATGGTCAATTTACATATGATCCTAGATTGTTTATGATAATAGATCCATGTTCTTGTATAGTGTTATGCTACTTTGATTCTATAGGTACTCTATGAAGCTGGGTGTACAAGGAAGCAAGTAGCAAAGGACTATCAGAAGAGAGAGGAATCGAACTAGGAACCAAGCGCAAGACAGAGCTTGGTCTCCTTTATTCTTCTCTCATCTATATTTCATAAAGGAAAATGAAAGTAGCTTTACTTTGTTTGTTTCTAAGGTAGCTACCACACCTTAGTGGGATTAGCAGTTCTGCATAGACACTTTTCCCTGTAACAAATACTGACGTTAGTAGGACATGTGTCGTCCCGGGAATATGCCACATGCTTGTGATGATGTCAGAAAGGAGGGTGACATCATAGTTTATGGTTGGTGCATATGGACCAATCCGATGCTGACATATGGCAGCCTAGATTTGTCCAATAATGTTATGCAAATCCAAAACTTTTGGGGTTAGGGAGGATTGAACCCCTAACCTCTCGAAACAACAATGACTTTGCTGCATTGCATGCACTGATTGGGCTACGGATGGATCTTATTAACCATAGAGGCGATATTGTATTTAAATGATGATGTTTTGGGTATGCCGGAAAAAGGGCTAGATGGTTGGGTCAACCCCAAATAGCCAGTCCGTTAGCATTAAATGTTGTATTGTAAACCACTAGAGTCAAAACAAATGTCATGTGGTAAATCATATAGATATATATTATATCGTAAACCATATCCAAATTTTAATGCTATATCCATATCATATATAAGATATATATTATATGCGATGTAAAATGCGGAAGTGTCGGGTGGGGGTTTCGAACCACCAACCTTCCCATTACAAATACCAATGTCGTCACACTATTCCACTAACCAACAAATCTAGTGATCAAACTTGATAATAGAGTCGAACCACTTTTTAATTAAACTAAATGCAGGTTTAGTCCCCGAGGAGCATGTGGGTGCCCAAAGGCAGATTTGATAGGAGAAGGTAGTTTTGACAATGTAGAAGTGGTTTTGCACAACTGATAAGTGGTTTTTACTCAAGCAAAGGTGGTTTTTGACTTTCCAGGGAGTCTGGAGGTCACAGTGGCCAAATATGGTCAAGTTTATACTCGTTTGACTTGAAATTTAGAGTTGAGCGTAGTGGTGAGGTTCATTTTCTCATCTGAGACTATGTTTTGGAGATCATGCCTATAACAACATTTTTTAAGACAAAATAAAGAGATCAACACTGGAAGTGAAAGGACCAGGAGATGTAGCTAGGAAGTCTAGTGAACTCCTTTATTAAATTCTGTTTTTGTTGATGTGTTTGAACATGTTTTCAAATGTTTAATTGTTTATGTTATTCACAATATTTTTGATCCATTGCATTAAGTAACATAAGCGAACTCACACATAGTCTATAATAACATTTTCACTAATGGATCAAGTGGTATGAGAGCAAGAAGGTTTCTAAGGTTTGATAAGTTTGTGTGAAGGTTTGAATTCTTACTAGCTTGGGGCTCAAATGAGGCAGAGGAGAGCTTGTTGAGGCAAATCCAGAAATTGGAGGGGTCTTTTCATGAAGAAGAATGGTAGAAGAAAACCCACTTGGGTTAGAATCCCAATTCTTGGATAGTTTCATGATGATACTTGCCACAGTGGAAGAGATGTATAATGAGTTTTAAAAAGGGTAAAGGTGAAGGGACTTCATCACTTAAACCAGAAAAAGGAGCAGAGGAACCTTTTCTTTTTACTCTTCCAGATAAATAAGACAAAGGAAAGGTTGAAAAGGCTCCTCCATCTCCTTCATCATCACCATCATCATCATCATCATCGTCTTCTTCTCATAAAACTAGTTCTTCTAAGAAGAAGAAAAAGAAAGCCTCTTTGATCAAATTAGATGTAAAATTTTATTTTCCAATTTATGATGGAGAACTTAATGCTGAAAAGCTTGATAATTGGATAAGGAAAATTGATGTATATTGCAGGGTGGAGAAAGTTGAATCAGAAAGGAAGAAGATCCAGCTTGCTAGCATTCGACTTGGAGGAACCACACTTGTATGGTGGGAAGGCAAGACACAAGCAGATCTCCAAAATCATGGTAAAATCATTTCAACTTGGAATGAATTTGTTTATGCTATTAAAAAGAAATTTATCCATTGGCTTATATGCAACAATCAATGATGAGTTGGCAAACACTACATCAATTAAAAGGCCAAAGTGTTCAAAGTTATACTCAAGAATTTCATAAGAGAGCTTTAACAATAGGCATTTCATTGGAATCACTAGAAACCTTGTTGAAATACATAGGTGGTCTTCATAGTTATTTGAGGAATACCATACTTCTGTTTAATCCAACTAGCTTAGATGATGTATCTGTTCAAGCAACTCATCTAGAAGCTAGAGGTAAAAATGTAACCCCAGATGTTGGGAAATCATCCAAACCTATTGAAGGCAAGAATAAAGGCAAGAAGAAACTTAAGTGGAAAGAGAAGAAAACAAACACCGTGAAGAAGGATAAACCTTCATGCACTCATTGTAAGAAGGAAGGACAGGATGAGGCACACTATTGGTCTTTGCATCTGGAATTGAAGCCTAAGAAGTTTGGAGGTAAGGAGTGAAAGATTGCTGCTACTATTCAAAAGGACTTGGGATCAAATTTAGGTGATGAGACAACAATTACAGCTACAAGTATAAAAGGTAAAGATTATAAAGCATCTATAAGTACTTCTTCAAATTCTGTTGATAATGATAATGATGAGAAGAAAATAAATGAGCTATTTCACATAAGAGTCATTTCCAAGCATAATAAAATTGATACTTTATTTGATAGTGGGTTGCAAGTTAACTTGATTTCCGAAGCAATTGTAAAGAAGTTAGGTCTAGAAACAAAACCTCATAAAAAGCCATATCCATTAGGTTGGGTGTGTGATAAAACTAAGCTACAAGTTACGAAACAATGTAAACTTCGTTTTTCTATTGGGTCAAAGTTTATAGATGAGGTTGAGTTAGACATAGTCCCATTGGACATATGTGGAATTGTATTAGGAATTCCATACTTGTACGATAGAAATGATATCTTCTATCAAACAAAAAATAAGTATCAACTCACTAAGGATGGAATTGAATATATTGTAAGAGCTCATAAACTCAATGATAACTTCTCTCTCATAAATTCTAGACATATGAAAAGTATTGTAAATGCAAGTAAACAATTTTTACTCATGATTGTAAAAGTAAAGGATATTGATAAATTCGATGCATTCAAAGGCTGTAATCCTAAATAGAAAGCAGATCTAGTTAAAGTTGTTTCCGATTATGATATTCTGTTTCAAGAGCCTAAAGGGCTTCCACCCAAGCGAGAGATACAACATGAGATTTATTTGCAATAGGATGCTCCACTACCTAACATTGGAATGTACAGGTTATCAGCTCTAGAGAATGCAAAAATAAGGAAGCAGGTACAGGAGTTTCTTGATCAAGGGTTTATTCGACCAAGCACATCACTGTGCAGATCACCTATTGTGTTAGTGCAAAAGAAAGACAGTTCGTGGAGAATGTGCATTGATTTTAGAGCATTAAATAAAATCACAATAAAGAATCATTATCCTCTTCCTCATATTGATGATTTGTTAGATCAGTTAAAAGATGCAGTTTACTTCTCTAAATTGGACTTGTGAAGCAGCTACCATGAGATGAGAGTTGCAGAATAGGATGTGTGGAAGACTACTTTCAAAACAAAGTGAGGACTCTATGAATGGATGGTTATGCCTTTTGGCTTCACTAACACTCCAGCCACATTCATGCGAGTCATGAATGATGTATTTAGGCCATTCATTGATGATTTTGTAATAGTCTATTTAGATGATATTCTTGTTTTTAGTAGAACATAGGATGAACATGTTAAGCATGTAAAAGCAGGTTTTAGATGTTTTTAAAAGAGAAAATCCCTATGTAAAACTATCAAAATGTGAATTTGGCAGAACATCTTTGAATTATTTGGGTTATATTGTAGGGGGTGGTGAATTGAAGATAGATACCTCTAAGGTCGAAGTCATTGTAAATTGACCTAAGCCCAATATTGCTACAGAAGTTAGAAGTTTCTTAGGGGTAGCACAATATTGGAGAAAGTTTATTGCTAACTTTTCATTGATTTCAACTCCTTTACATGCTTTGAAAAGTGTGAAACATGTGTTTCAGTGGGGAGGCAAACAACATAAAGCCTTTGATGTAGGTTTTAACCCTGTACAGAAATTACCTGCATACGAATTCTTAAACAAAGAAAATAAACAATGCGAGAGCATAACCCATAAAACACATATGCACAGAGATTTTTCCCTGGATCCCAAAACTGGGACTACCAGCTTGATTTTTCATTATGTTCCTTTCAATGTTACAATACATATTTATACATGCCGAAGCATCCAATACCATGGACCGAAAAACCATCGCGTCCAATACCATGTGCGAAAATCATGCACAAAACCATAGGTAGGTTTGCCCAACCTAATATAGGGTCCAAAATTTTTTTTCTCTACCCGCCCCCCCTGTGACCCCCCCGCTGCGCAATCGGCGCAACGAAGGGGGGCTTCTGCCCCCCTCTAACCCCCCGTTTCACTATGTCGGTTAGTCGTGGAAAGAATATAACACAACCCAACAATCTCCCACTTGTTGTTTTCTTTCCACAGGGCGCCACAGGAGAGCTTAGTCATTTTTCCAGCCCTGAAACACCCATTGTTTCTCTACACCAAGAGAACTTCTCAGTGCTCACAGATTTTGTCAATGCATCTGCAGTATTCTTCAAAGTGTCCCCCTTTACCAGCAACACCTTTTTGTCTTCTATCATATCCCTCACAAAGTGATACTGAACATCAATGTGCTTTGTCTTTGAATGATAAGCAGGGTTCTTTGCCAAGAAAATTGCACTTTGGCTGTCACAGTCTATTCTTATAGCTCCCTGTACTAACCCCATACTTGAACACAATCTCTGCAACCAAACTGCTTCCTTGCTTGCATGAGTGGCTGCCATGTATTCTGCCTCTGTAGTTGATAGTGCCACTACAGATTGTTTCTTACTCATCCAACTGACTGCACCTCCAAATAGGTTAAACACATACCCACTTGTAGATCTTCTCTGATCCAGATCTCCAGCCCAGTCTGCATCAACAAAACCATGAATATCTAACACTCTGTCCAATCCTGGTATTCCTTGGTAGCACAAACCATAATCACTAGTGCCACGCAAATACATGAAAACCCGCTTCACTGCTGTCCAGTGCTCCTTCCCAGGTTTTGACATAAACCTGCTCAATACTCCCACTGCATGTGCAATGTCTGGTCTAGTACAGACCATTGCATACATCAGGCTACCGACTGCACTTGCATATGGAACACGGGACATGTCCTCTTCCTCTTCTTGTGTCTTGGGACACTGTTCAGCAGATAACCTCACACCTACAGGAATAGGAACCTTCACCGGTTTACTATCCTGCATATTAAACCTCTGCAGTATTGTCTCGACATACTTCCTCTGGTTTAACCAGAGCTTCCTCTTTGCCCGATCTCTTTTAATTTCCATGCCCAAAATATAGTTTGCAGCACCAAGATCTTTCATGTCAAATTTGGAGGACAATTGGGTCTTCAAATCCTGGATAATTTCTTTGTCATTTCCAACCAGCAACATATCATCCACATACAAGACCAGATAAATAACACGGTCACCAATTAATTTAAAATACACACAATGATCTGCTTTGCTTCTGGTGAAGCCAAGTCCCCGTATAAATGTATCAAATTTCTGATACCACATCCTTGGTGACTGTTTTAACCCATACAAAGACTTCTTTAACTTGCATACCAGTTCTTTCTTACCCTTCACCGCAAAGCCTTCAGGTTGCCTCATGTACATTTCCTCTTCCAAATCCCCGTGAAGAAATGCTGTCTTCACATCCATCTGTTCTACCTCAAAATAAAAAGCAGCAGCAACAGATAAAAGTAATCTAATAGAAGCTACCTTGGCAACAGGAGAAAAAATATCACCAAAATCAATTCCCGGCACCTGGGAATAACCTTTTGCTACCAACCGAGCTTTGTATTTCTCCACCTTTCCTTCTGCATTAGTCTTCTTCTTGAACACCCATTTGCTGCCAATGGGTTTCCTTACATCCGGCAACTCTACCAGATCCCAAGCCTCATTTTTGTGCAAAGATGCCATTTCATCAACCATGGCCTCTTTCCAGAGTTTTCCATCCTCTGAATCCACTGCTTCCTTCACAGTTCTGGGATCATCATCAGTAACAGACAAAGCAAAATTTGAACTGAAAGCAGATGGACTATACCTTTCTGGCTGCCTTCTTTCTCGACCTGATCTTCTCACAGCCGGAGTTTGTGGCTCTTCATCTTCTGATTCCTCCTCTGCTGCAGAGTCTGATTCTTCCTCCTTTGGCTCAAACTCTATATTCTCAGGTTCCTTTGGTTGGACTTCATGTTGAATAACATCTTTTACCTCTCTGAACACCACATATCGGCTGTACACAACCTTCCATGTGACTGGGTTCCAAAGCTTATAACCCTTTAAACCATCCTTATACCCAATAAAGATACACTTTTCAGATTTACTATCCAACTTGGTTCGTTTCTCCTTTGGAACATGTACATATGCATCACATCCAAATACCCTCAGATGTGAAAGAGAGGGTTTGTTACCAGTCCATACTTCTTGTGGAGTCTTATCCTCCAACGCTGATGAGGGTGATCTGTTGATCAGGTAACGTGCAGTATCCACCGCCTCTGCCCAGAATTCCTGTCCTAACCCGGCACCACTGAGCATGCTTCTTGCCCTTTCCATCAACGTCTTGTTCATTCTTTCTGCGACTCCATTTTGCTGAGGTGTATATGGAGTAGTCTTCTGCCGTGCTATACCACACTTCTTACAAAATTCTTCAAATTCCTTGCTGCAAAATTCTCCACCATTATCTGTCCTCAGCACCTTTATCTTCTTCTCTGTCTGATTTTCCACTAGAGCCTTAAATTCTTTAAACCTGTCAAAGACTTTAGATTTCTTCTTAAGGAAATATATCCATGTATTCCTTGAGAAGTCATCTATGAATGATACATAGTACACAGACTTACCCAGTGATGGAACCTTCACAGGTCCAAACACATCACTGTGCACAAGCTCTAATATCTGTTTCGTCCTCTTACCACCAGAGGGGAAACTCACTCGATTCTGCTTCCCATACACACAATTTTCATAGAAATAAAAATCCAGAGAGCTATCATTCATACCTTCTACCATACCTTTACCATGAAGTATTCGAAGAACCTTCTCTCCAATATGTCCAAGCCTTTGATGCCACAACATGGTCTTCTCTCCAGAGACCACTAGATTTTCTACTCCATTTTCAGGAACCATAGAACTATTGCACCCATCAACAACAGCGCTACCTTGCAGCTTGTACAGAGTTCCAATCCGAACTCCCCGCATCAATATCAGTGCTCCTCGAACCATCTTGCAGGTATCTTTCTCGAACACCGTCTTTACACCTGCATCATCCAACTTGCTTACAGAAATCAGATTTCTGGCCAATGCAGGAATATGTAGAACACCCGGAAGTGTTCTAACCCTTCCACCTTGCAACTTCAAATTTACTTTTCCCTGACCAATGATTCTAGCCTTCCTATCATCTCCTAAGAAGACATCACCACCATCGTATTTCTCATACTCGCAGAACCACTCTCTATGGGGAGTGAAGTGAAAGGATGCACCTGAGTCAATCAACCATGCCTCATGATCTACATGTGTACTTGAAGAAGCCAAGTACACATCCCCACCTTCATCTGAGGTGGTTTTCGCCTCTGCAGAAGGAGCATCATCAGATCCCTTTCCTTTATCAGGAGCTTTAGATTTACAATCCCTTCTGAAGTGCCCTTCCTTTCTGCATTTCCAGCACACCACCTTTGTAGGTTTTCCTGGAGATTTAGATCTCCCTCTAGATTTAGATCTCCCACTCGATGACTTATTTTTGTTTCTGTTCTGGGACCGTCCTCATACAGACAAGGCATCACCATTCTGGTTGTCCATATTCTTCCGTCTCATCTCCTCCGTCAACAAGGCTGAGACTATTTCATCAAACTGCAAAGCAGTTGCATTGCTACCTATTGCAATAACCAGACTATCCCACGAATCTGGTAGAGAACACAATAGACTGATGCACTTATCTTCATCTGAAATTTTAATATCAACAGATAATAATTGACTTACCACAGTATTAAATGCATTCAGATGCTCTGTCACCGAGTCTCCATCTTTCATCCTCAGGTTATACGGCTTTTTCCGCAGGAACAGTTTATTCACCAGAGACTTAGATTGGTACAAAGTCCCTAACTTGACCCACAAAGCCTTTGCCATAGCTTCCCCTAATACATTCAACAATACTGAATCTGAGACACATAATCGTATTGTGCTCTTTGCCTTCCGATCCAATTTCTTCCATTCTTCATCGGTCACTCTCGATGGTTTAGTACCCAGATCTACCACGATCCATTGATCTTTATCAACCAACAGATCCTCCATCTTGAGTTTCCACAAATCAAAACTCTGACCATTGAACTTCTCAATCTCGATCTTTCCACTACTTACCATCTTCTTTCACCACCAGAATTGATCTCGCAGATCTCCCATTGAACAGGGTCTAGCACAGGCCCGAGCGAAACCCCTCAGCAACAAAGGCGTCCCCTTGAAGCCAAAACTGCTCTGATACCAAATGTAGGTTTTAACCCTGTACAGAAATTACCTGCATACGAATTCTTAAACAAAGAAAATAAACAATGCGAGAGCATAACCCATAAAACACATATGCACAGAGATCTTTCCCTGGATCCCAAAACCGGGACTACCAGCTTGATTTTTCATTATGTTCCTTTCAATGTTACAATACATATTTATACATGCCAAAGCATCCAATAACATGGACCGAAAAACCATCGCGTCCAATACCATGTACGAAAATCATGCACAAAACCATAGGTAGGTTTGCCCAACCTAATATAGGGTCCAAAAAAATTTTTCCCAGGGCGCTGCCCCGGACCCCGTAGAGGGGGGCTACCCGCCCCTCTAACCCCTCTAACCCCCCTACTGGAAAAAAACACAACACAAACAACATTTATCACAATAATAAATTTAAATTTTGAACATCAGTTGGATTTCAAAGGATTGGTGTTAGTATTGCTCTAGTCTTTCCATGGTTTCTTTAGTGTCTAAGATCTAGAAGAGAGTCTTGTTGCTATGGTCAAATAGGGTCAACACTCCATTCTTGCCCATCACTGGTCCCACACCATACATAATTTCCATGTGTCAAAATTGTGTCAAGGTTTTCATGCACTACGAAACACCTAGGAGTTTTCGTAGTGCAAAAATCAGAATTTTCACTGAACTAGGAGTTTTCGTAGCATGCTACGAAACCCTTGAAAAAGCCTGTTTCAGCATAAAAAACTTTGTTTTATGCTTTTACTAGTCAACTTCTAGAAGGGGTTTTGAGCAGCTGAGAACTCAATTTTGAAAAATGAAAGAGGATTTTATTCATAACATACTCAAATACAAAAACCTCTTTTATTTTCATCAAATTAGTTCTGAGGTGGGAGGAATTTATGGTTAAACTTGCGTTACGAAACTGCTCAAAGTCAAACTTTGTCTTTTGGTTTTAGCAATCTTTTTCAAGATCAGTTTCTAGTCATAGGAAAATGTATTTTGGAATTTTGAAGGAGTTTTATTTTCAAAAACTCTCCAGCTACAATAACCTATCTCACTTTTTTCATAAGTGTTTTCAGTTGGGAGACACTAAACTTTGTTTGAAACCCTAATTTCAGAAAAGAGATTTTTCCCATTTTACACGTGTTTGCCAATGACAGATTCTGGACAACTGGAGAAGTGTTTTAAAGAATCAAGAGAGGTTTTTGTTCTAGACAGCATGGGCTACAAAAAACTCCTTCATTTTTTTAAAATATGTCATTGATGAGAAGATAAATTCTCTATCCCACATGCCAATTTCCAAGGATCCTAAACCTAAAAACAGGGAAACATATTCCCTAATTTCTAGGGTTTGTCACCAGCAGTAAGGTGACAATGTGGGAGGCTTCATCAAATTTGAATTCGTCAGGTTGCATCTATCAAATAATGCTTTCAATGTTTAGATAAGGTTGTTGTAATCATAATAAGGAGTTACACTCCTAGTTGTATTAGGTCACTAGCACTGCTAGTTAACAGCTAGTTCTAATTAATGGTTTGCTTTATGGTTAGAATAGGTGTCATTCATAGAAAATTCGAATTCTCTTGATGATGGATGAAGGAATACATGTTGTAAATGCTATATATACAGCAAGAGGTCGAATTAGCAAAGGGTTGGAGACTTTTTGGCTCAACTGCTACTCTATGTGGAGACCGTGTATATTTTTAACCTAATGCAGAGTTTCTACTTAGAAAACTCAAGATTCATGAATAGTTCTTGTATGTTCTTGTTTTGATGGCATCTCCCAATACTTACATTGTAGTAGTGTTTACTTATGATACTCAAAACTCATCAATGATGCTCTGACTTCTTTCATAGATAAACTAACTCTGTTTCACTATTTTATATTTCCATTTCTACACTTGAACTCTATAATGCCTTGAATTCCATGCTAGGTAGAATGTTTTGGATTCACTACTTAGGATTCAAAGAGAGTTTTAATGTCCTATTGTCTCATGGACTTCCTCTTTCACTTACTTGCAGTGGTATGAATACATGTTACTTAGAACTCATCAATGATGCTCTGATTTCCTTCATGTATTTATAAACTGTGTTTCCTTGCATTGTATCTTTGTTTTGTTGATGTATAAAAACTCTCTATGCCCTGACTTCATGTTAAGCTAATCTTGTTGTGGTACTGAAACATATTTTGACTCCATAGCCCAATGGTAACAAGCCTTCATCTTTTCAACTTACAAACACATAAAACCAAGATAGAGTTAGCCATCTATCCATATCTTTAATCAATATCATTAACCCTTTGAGAGAGCCCTCTCAGGATGAGGAGGCTAAGCCTTAGCTAAAAGATTGGTTTGAAATAGTTACACTGAGATAGTCTGATTAGTAGCCTATCAAGGTTCTATTTTGGTGATAACATTTTGGTGCGTCTCCTAGGAGCTTGAAGTCTATTCATTCCCGAAATAAAGAAGCTGAACTTCTGAAGGTAGCAGGAGCTCAAACATCTTTTCGAGGCTGCAAAACTACCTTGGTGACTCCACACATCAAATAACAAATTGGAAGGTGACTCCACTGCTAGAAGATCAGTAGCTTGATGAAGTTCCAAGATGATTTCTATTGCAAGAATGAATTCCAAGTATGCCCCTATGAATCGGTATCACATCCCTGGTTTTCCAAATCCTATGCACAAGGTTGATTGGTTAGATGATCTTCCAATATTCAAAGATGAAAAGAAAGACAATGCTGCTCTTCATTTGGTTAGGTTCCATATGCATGTACGCAGTCTTATGGTTTAGTTCCCCGAAGATTGTTTCATGAAGATGTTTATGACCACTTTAGAAGGAAAAGCATGGTCTTGGTATAAAATCTTGGAAAATGGCTCATTATATTTTCTTGCGGATTTCCATGATGTATTCTATGACATGTATAAAGAGTGTCATCCCTCCTTATTGTTGGTCAAAGATTGTTGTAAACGTTCTGCGAGTTTTATTCAATATTTGGAGGATTGTTATGATGATGAATTTATGGATGAAGAAATTTTAGAGGCTCTTCATAACAATACATTTCAACAACTAGAAGAAAGGATAACATCCCATGAAATGCAGCATGAAAATCAGTAGGGGTTTACTTATGAAAATCATATTACATTATCTGAGATTGATGTAGAGATGCAGCAGACTTGTTAGTCTTCACATAATAATGAAGATGAAAATAATTGCAAACACCAAGAAGAAATACTGGAAGAAATTTTTTATAACCCTCAGGCAGAGGAAAAGGTTGATCATTTATGTAATTCATTGAAGCAGATTACTTCAAAGAATGATCATAATAGTGAGGAAAATTACATTGTCTATGGGAATCATGTAGAAAGGCAGTTGGATAGCATATCAAAGGAATTTTGTGTGGTTGAGAATCAATTGTCTCAAGATATATAATGTTATGATGATCATCAAAATAACCATGTCCTCTTTGACCCTATAAATGAATACATGGCATAGTTTTGCACATCAGTATTTCATTTTCATTTGCATTATGAAGATCATATACATTATAAGCTGATTTGGTCATCTCACTATCATGGTTATTTTGAGGTTGAATGCAGTCAAGAGATTCAAGTGTCAGATCAGATCGATGACTGGCTTCGTTGGAAATTTCATGTTCCTTGAGTTATAAGTGGAGATTGCAGCTGATAGGGTAGGTAGGTAGGAAAATGAAAATAAGCTCAATGTTGACTAACCATTTTTCAGTAGATATAGATTTCTTTCTCCTACAGTGATCATCAAGCTTAAGCCTGAGGTGAAGGCCCAAGTAGCTTAAAGGGGATGTCTGTCAAATAAATTTATGTTTATCATAAGAGGATGAAGCACTAGACTTGCGAGTTCTTAGTGTACCAAAAGGGCACACTATCCCAAGTGGAGCCACTGTTATCACTCAAAAAAAAATTCCTAAATTTTGAACCTCAGTTGGATTCCAAAGGATTGGTGTTAGTCTTGGTCTAGTCTCACCATGGTTGCTTTAGTGTCTAAAATCTAGAAGAGAGTCTTGTTGGTATGGTAAAATAGGGCCAACACTCCATTCTTGCCCATCACTGGTCCCACATCACACATAATTTCCATGTGTCAAACTTGTGTCAAGGTTTTCATGCACTACGAAACTACCTAGGAGTTTTCGTAGCGCAAAACCCAAAATTTGTAGAAATTTTGAATAATTAATCACTTATTCACAGAGATTATCCCGATTATACACTATTATTGAATACATGCACAATACATAATCTCCTCTACGTTGATCATCAATTTAGCAGCATCAAAAACAATGAAACATCAATTGCATGCACACATTAACACAGTATGTATCCCGGGGAAAGCATACAGCTAACAACCCCACACTATCTGTATATTATAATGATTGAGAACATGTAACAATACATAGTACAATACTCCTCACAAGTACTCAGTACTATCTCCACCTGTTACACACAAAACTAGCTTAGATCCGAACAAGTCACATGTTCAAATCTTCTTCGCTGCTTTGCCTGCCTCCACTGCACAATACCAAGTGAAAATCACGTGAGCACAAGCTAAAATTGCACAGATATTGGCCCACACTACGTAGTGCTCATTGGAATAACTCAATCCCATGCATGTGTAAATCTCATGCACAACTGATAGTCACAACTCACCCTTTCAGTTACCTCTAACATCTGTCTCAGTTGAACTGTCCATGCACTGAGTTAACTGATGTATTCTTTAGTTGCTTTATGATTTAATAACTAGTGAATTAATTAACAATCAATTCACACAACTCATCACTAGTGTATCCTTTAGTTAGTCTAAATAAAACTAGTTCAACTAAGTCAAACTGAACACAACTCCATCAACTCCACATCCAACTCCATAGAACTCAGATGCATGAGTTCTAACTGAATCCGTCCATGCAATAGCTCAACTAACACACAAGAAACCATGTGATTCCTTCTGTCAGTTGCATGTGCCACATCCGTAGCTCAAATTGAAGTTCTCCAAGAGAATAAGATAATGTTTAGACTCCAAATATTACTAAGGGCTAATAATATTTGTCTGTTTCTATTTTTAGCCTCGCAGTATAAAAATAGACTCTGATCACTCCGCTGTGAACCAAAAATAGAAGTCCATCTATTTTTCCCAACATGACCAATCATCCATAAATAGCATCCTGCAACTCATAGACCATGATCCATATGTCTAAAAATAGACTTTGCGCCAAAAATAGCCTGCGGGCCCACTTAGTGAAGGTGACTCCTTTCCACTAAGCTCCATCATCTTGTTGCATTTTCAACACTCCCTCTCAACAAGATATGGATTATTTGCAACCCCTATCCTGCAACTCTAGAATGTTCTGCATGCAACACATTTTCTCGGTCCACTTGCTCCAACAACACTTGGAACAAAAATACTCCCAACTGACCACTCTGTTGGGCTAGGAACATACTCTGATGCTAAAGCTCTACCTGCTGCTGACAAGTGCTCCCTCTCTTACATCTACGCTACTGCAACATCTCCATGAATCTCGCACCATTGCACACTTCTCTGTGCCACCTAGCACTGTGCAAAACACTTGTGCCTCTCGCATTTCTGTAGCCTGCTAGCTATGCGCTGTCCTGGGATTCCCTACACTGTCGCTCTCTCTGCTGCTCCATCCGCATCTGTTTCTACCCAATCAGTGAGTTCTTGCTACTCCACATCAGGGCTCTCGTAGCAAGGTCTCATCCAAGAGGTTGGGTACCTCAAGGATCCTGCCCCTCCTTCTTGGGACGATCAATCCACATCACCCCACCTCCTACCTGGAGGTATGGATGCATGAGATCCCTCAGCCCACCTGGCTCAAAGTTTCCCCCTACTGGAGGTCTTTGCATGAGTAGATGCCTCTAATCAATCTCCTCTCATCTTCCCTTGTTGTGGCTGCTCCACAACCTCCTGAAGCTGTTGCACCAATCGTGGCTCCTCCACAATCGTCTGAGACTTCTTTTGGCTCTGCATGTTGAGAGGTAATATATGCTCCCTATCAACCACCAAGTTTCCATCAGTTGCCTCGCTGCTCAAGGCTTTGCATGCATCTTCAACATCAAGAGCATACAAGTTATTGACCCGTGAACCAATCTGCTTCACCTGTCTAGTGATGATGTGTCTAAGGAAAACCTTTCCCTTACGGAAGACTACATCATAGCCTCTGCCTTCCAGCATCGCGATTGACACCAAGTTTCTCTTCAGTCCTGGTACATACTTAACATCGGTCAAGGTAAGGCGAGCTCCATGCTCCCTTTGAAAAATAACCATGCCTACACTTGAGACACTATACTTCTCATCATTACCCATCGCTATGAGTATCTGGAGATCTTTCTCCTCCAAAGTACTAAAAAAACTTTTGTCACCGGTCATGCGGAAAGAAGCTCCACTGTCAAGAAACCAACCACTTCCCACCATGGATGAAGCCATGCATGCAAAGAGTGTGAAATCCAACTCAAACTATGAAGCAAGTGCCTCATCTTCAGATCCTTCCCCAGATCCCTTCTTGGATTTATTCTTTGGGCAATTAGTAGCATAATGGCCCAACTCATGACAACGAAAGAATCTCACCTTCGACTTCTCAACCTTCTTCCCATCATTGGAAGAACTGGATTCGGAAAGAGAACCCTTCTCCTTCCCCTTCTTCGCCTTACTCGCTAAGGCACAGTTCTCCTCATCATGCATGGATGAAGAATTGTCTCTGGTGCTCCGTCTGATCTCCTCTTGCACAAGATCTGACCAAAGTCTCTCCCATCCTGGAAATTTCTCCCGACCATTGACAGAGTCCTGATAAGAATGCCAACTCTTTGGAAGACCAAGGAGAGCCAAGCTCACCAAGTACTCATCATTGACAGTCACCCCCACACTTCCCAGCTCATCCCGGCATTGGGTGAAATTCGTGAGATACTGGGGCATACTGTCTCCATTCTCACACTTAATGTTTCTGATTTTATCCTTGAGCGCCAACTTCCTCTGGTTGCTCTTGCTTTGGAAATAGATCTATCAATACTTTCCACATCAAGTATGGAGAAGCCTTTCCATGCAGGCTGGATACAATGTAATCCTTCACGCCCTCCAACAGAATCCTTCGACACTTTGCTGTCTTCTTTTGCCAAACCACAGCTTCAGCAACATCAGTAGGCTTTGGGACCTCAGCCTCTATGAACTCCTTCAGCCCATTATCATCTAACACCACCTCCATCCTGTCCTTCCATGCAATATAGTTTTAGCTGCCCTCAAGAGCATACTCCAATCACAATCCGTTGAAAGACATGGCCACGTTGACACCAAGAAAACACTGCTGGAAATTCAAATTCCACCAGCTCCAAACTCAACTGCCTCAGATCTAAAATTCGTGAGAACAAAGTATTTCTCGTACGGAGATTGACTGTATGGGCTTTTACCAGATATCTCACCTTCCAAAGGAAGGATGAATCCATAGGCTACCTGGCCGATTACAGACTCTGCCTAAAGAAATAAAATGTAAACACTTTCTGAAAAGTAGATCTGATGATCACCACCTATGATACCATGTAAAAATTTTGAATAATTAATCACTTATTCACGGATATTTTCCCGATTATACACTATTGCGGAATACATGCACAATACATAATCTCCTCTGCGTTGATCATTAATTTAGCAGCATCAAGAACAATGAAACATCAATCACATGTGCACATTAACACAGTATGTATCCCGGGGAAAGCATATAGTTGAAAACCTCACACTATCTGTATATTATAATGATTGAGAACATGTAACAATACATAGTACAATACTCCTCACAAGTACTCAGTACTATCTGGACCACCTGTTATACACAAAACTAGCTCAGATCTGAACAAGTCACAGGTTCAAATCTTCTTCTCTGCTTTGCCTACCTCCACTGCACAATACCAAGTGAAAATCATGTGAGCACAAGCTACAATTGCATAGATATTGGCCCACAATGCGCAGTCCTCATTGGCATAACTCAATCCCATGCATGTGCAAATCTCATGCACAACTGATAGTCACAACTCACCCTTTCACTTACCTTTAACACTTGTCTCTGTTGAACTGTCCATGCACTGAGTTAACTAATGTATTATTTAGTTGCTTTATGAGTTAATAATTAGTGAATTAATTAACAATCAATTCACACAACTCATCACTAGTGTATTCTTTAGTTAGACTAAATACAACTAGTTCAACTAAGTCAAACTGAACACAACTCCATCAACTCCACATCCAACTCCACAGAACTCACATGCATGAGTTCTAACTGAAGTCCTCCATGCAATAGCTCAACTAACACATAAGAAACCACATGATTCCTTTTTTCAGCTGCATGTGCCACATTCGTAGCTTGAACTAAAGTGCTCCAAGAGAATAAGATAATGTTTAGAGTCCAAATATTACTAAGGGCTAATAATATTTGATTGTTTCTATTTTTAGCCTAGCAGTCTAAAAATAGACTCTAATCACTCCACTGTAAACCAAAAATAGAAGTCCATCTATTTTTGCCAACATGACCAATCATCCATAAACAACATCCTGCAACTCATAGACCATGATCCATATGTCTAAAAATAGACATAGTCTAAAAATAGACTTTGTGCCAAAAATAGCCTGTGGGCCCACTTAGTGAAGGTGAATCGTTTCCATTAATCTCCATCATCTTCTTCCATTTTCAACAGAATTTGCACCGAACTAGGAGTTTTTGTAGCGCGCTATGAAACCCCTGAAAAGCGTGTTTCAACATAAAAAACTTTGTTTTCTGCTTTTACTAGTCAACTTCCAGAAGGGTTCCTGAGTAGCTGAGAACTCAATCTAGAAAAATTAAAGAGGCTTTTCATCCTAACGTGCTCAGAAACAAAAACCTCTTTCAGTTTCTTCAAATTCGTTCTGAGGTGGGAGAAATTTATGGTTAAACGTGCACTACGAAACTGCTGAAAGTCAAGCTTTGTCTTTTGGTTTTAGCAATCTTTTTCAAGATCAGTTTTTGGTCGTAGGAAAAGGTATTTCGGAATTTTGAAGGAAAATTCTCTTCATAAAATCTCAAGATACAATAACCTATCTCACTTTCTTCATAAGTGTTTTCAGTTGGGAGATACTAAACTTTGTTTGAAACCCTAATTTCAGAAAATGGATTTTTCCTGTTTTACACGTGTTTTCCAAGGACAGATTCTGGACAGCTGGAGAAGTGTTTTAAAAAAACAAGAGAGGTTTTTGTTCTAGATAGCATGGGCCACAAAAATGTCCTTCAGTTTCATAAAATATGTCATTGATGAGAAGATAAAGGCTCTATCCCATGTGCCAATTTTCAATGATCCTAAACCTGAAAACATGGAAACATCTTACCTAATTTCTAGGGTTTGTCATTAGCAGTAAGGTGACAACATGGGAGGCTTCATCAAATTCGAATTCATGAGGTTGTAGCTATTAAATAATTATTTAAATGTTTAGATAAGGTTGTTGTAATCATAATAAGGAGTTACACTCCTAGTTGTATTAGGTCACTAGCACTGCTAGTTAACAACTAGTTCTAATTAATGGTTTGTTTTATGGTTATAATAGGTGTTGTTCATAGAAAATTCGAATTATCTTGATGAGGGATGAAGGAATACATGTTGTAAATGCTATATATAAAGCAAGAGGTTGAATTACCAAAGGGTTGGAGACTTTTTGGCTCAGCTGTTGCTCTATGTGCAGCCTGTGTATATTTTTAACCTAATGCAGAGTTTCTACTTAGACAACTCAAGATTCATGAAGAGTTCTTGTATGTTCTTGTTTTTATGGCATCTTCCAATACTTAAATTGCAGTGGTGTTTACTTATGATACTCAGAACTCATCAATGATGCTCTGACTTCTTTCATAGATAAACTAACTATGTTTCACTGTTTTATATTTCCATTTCTGCACTTGAACTCTATAATGCCTTGACTTCCATGCTAGGTAGAATGTTTTGGCTTCACTACTCAGGATTCAGATAGAGTTTTAATGTCCTATTGTCTCATGGCTTTCCTATTTCACTTACTTGCAGTGGTATGAATACATGTTACTTAGAACTCATCAATGATGCTCTGACTTCCTTCATGTATTTATAAAATTTGTTTCCTTGCATTGTATCTTTGTTTTGTTGATGTATAACAACTCTCTATGCCCCGACTTCATGTTAAGCTGATCTTGCTGCGGTACTGAAACATACTTTGACTCCATAGCCCAATGGTATCAAGCCTTCATATTTTCAACATACAACCACATAAAACCAAGATAGAGTTATCCATCTATCCATATATTTAATCAATATCATTAACCCTTTGAGGGAGCCCTCTCAGGCTGAGGAGGCTAAGACTTAGCTAAAAGATTGGTTTGAAATAGTTACACTGAGATAGTCTGATCAGTAGCCTATCAAGGTTCTATTTTGGTGATAACATTTTGGTGCATCTGCCGGGAGCCTGAAGTCTATTCATTCCCGAAATAAAGAAGTTGAACTTCTAAAGGTAGCAGGAGCTCAAACATCTTTTCGAGGCTGCAAAACTACCTTGGTGACTCCACACATCAAATAAAAAATTGGAAGGTGACTCCAATGCTATAAGATCAGTAGTTTGATGAAATTTCAAGATGAGTTCTATTGCAAGAATGAATGCCAAGTATGCCCCTATGAATCGGTCTCACATCCATGGTTTTCCAAATCCTATGCCAAAGGTTGATTGGTTATATGATATTCCAATATTCAAAGATGAAAAGAAAGACAATGCTGCTCTTCATTTGGTTAGGTTCCATATGCATGTACGCAGTCTTAAGGTTTAGTTCCCTGAAGATTGTTTCATGAAGACGTTTATGACCACTTTATAAGGAAAAGCATGGTCTTGGTATAAAAGCTTGGAAAATGGTTCATTATATTCTCCTGCTGATTTCCATGATGTATTCTATGACATGTATAAAGAGTGTCATCCCTCCTTATTGCTGGTCAAAGATTGTTGTAAACGTTCTGCGAGTTTTATTCAATATTTGGAGGATTGTTATGATGATGACGAATTTATGGATGAAGAAATTTTAGAGGCTCTTCATAACAATACATTTCAACAACTAGAAGAAAGGATAAAATCCCATGAAATGTAGCATGAAAATCAGCAGGGGTTTACTTATGAAAATCATATTACATTCTCTAAGATTGATGTAGAGATGCAGCAGACTTGTTAGTCTTAAGATAATAATGAAGATGAAAATAATTACAAACACCAAGAAGAAATACTAGAATAAATTTTTTATAACCCTCAGGCAGAGGAAAAGGTTGATCATTTATGTAATTCCTTGCAGCAGATTACTTCGAAGAATGATCATAATAGTGAGGAAAATTACATTGTCTATGGGAATCATGCAGAAAGGCAGTTGGATAGCATATCAAAGGAATTTTGTGTGGTTGAGAATCAATTTTTTGAAGATATAGAATGTTATGATGATCATCAAAATAACCATGTCCTCTTTGACCCTATAAATGAATACATGGCATAGTTTTGCACATCAATTTTCATTTTCATTTGCATTATGAAGATCATGTATATTATAAGTTGATTTGGTCATCTCACTATCATGGTTATTTTGAGGTTGAATGCAGTCAAGAGATTCAAGTTTTAGATCAGATCGATGACTGGCTTCTTTGGAAATTTCATGTTCCTTGAGCTATAAGTGGAGATTGGAGCTGATAGGGTAGGTAGGTAGGAAAATGCAAATAAGCTCAATGTTGACTGAGAATTTTTCAGTAGATATAGAATTCTTTCTCCTGCAGTGATCATCAAGCTTAAGCTTGAGGTGAAGGCCCAAGTAGCTTAAAGGGATGCCTGTCAAATAAATTTATGTTTATCATAATAGGATGAAGCACTGGACCTGCGAGTTCTTAGTGTACCACAAGGGCACACTATCCCAAGTGGAGCCACTATTATCACTAAAGAACAAATTCCTAAATTTTGAAAATCAGTTGGATTCCAAAGGATTGGTGTTAGTCTTGGTCTAGTCTTTCCATGGTTGCTTTAGTGTCTAAGTTCTAGAAGAGAGTCTTGTTGGTATGGTCAAATAGGGTCAACATTCCATTCTTGCCCATCACTGGTCCCACATCACACATAATTTCCATGTGTCAAACTTGTGCCAAGATTTTCATGCACTAGGGAACTGCCTATGACTTTTCGTAGTGCAAAACCCTGAATTTGCACTAAACTAGGAGTTTTCGTATCGTGCTACGAAACCCCTGAAAAAACCTGTTTCATCATAAAAAACTCTGTTTTCTGCTTTTACTAGTCAAATTCCAGAAAGGTTACTAAGCAGCTGAGAACCCAATTTTGAAAAATGAAAGGCTATTTTATTCCTAACATACTAAACTACAAAAACCTCTTTCAGTTTCTTCAAATTAGTTTTGAGGTGGGAGGAATTTATGGTTAAACGTGTGTTACGAAATTGCTGAAAGTCAAGCTTTGTCTTCTAGTTTTAGCAGTCTTTTTCAAGATCCATTTCGGCTCATAGGAAAACGTATTTTGGAATTCTAAAAGATGTTTCTCTTCATAAAGTCTCCTGCTACAATATCCTATCTCAATTTATTCATAAGTGTTTTCATTTGGGAGATACTAAACTTTGTTTGAAACCCTAATTTCAGAAAACAGATTTTTTCTATTTTACACGTGTTTTCCAAGGACATATTTTGGACAACTGGAGTAGTGTTTTAAAAAACAAAGAGAGGAATTTGTTCTAGATAGCATGGGCTACAAAAACCACCTTCAGTTTTGTAAAATATATCATTTATGAGAAGATAAATGCTTTGTCCCACGTGCCAATTTTCAAGGATCCTAAACCTGAAAACATGTTCCCTAATTTCTAGGGTTTGTCATCAGCAGTAAGGTGAAAACGTGGGAGGCTTCATAAAATTTGAATTTATGAGGTTTCAGCTGTCAAATAATGCTTTCAATGTTTAGATAAGGTTGTTGTAATCATAATAAGGAGTTACACTCCTAGTTGTATTAGGTCACTAGCATTGCTAGTTAACAACTAGTTCTAATTAATGGTCTGTTTTATGGTTAGAATAGGTGTCATTCATAGAAAATTCAAATTCTCTTGATGAGGGATGAAGGAATACATGTTGTAAATGCTATATATAAAGCAAGAGGTCGAATTAGCAAAGGGTTGGAGACTTTTTGGCTCAGCTGCTACTCTATGTGCAGACTGTGTATATTTTTAACCTAATGCAGAGTTTCTACTTAGACAACTCAAGATTCATGAAGAGTTCTTGTATGTTCTTGTTTTGATGGCATCTTCAAATACTTACATTGCAGTATTTTTTACTTATGATACTCAGAACTCATCAAAGATGCTCTGACTTCTTTCATAGATAAACTAACTATGTTTCACTGTTTTATATTTCCCTTTCTGCACTTGAACTCTATAATGCCTTGACTGCCATGCTAGGTGTTGGAAATAATACTGAGAGGGGGGGGTGAATCAGTATTATCACATTTAATAAAACTTTTTCAATTCCATATTCAGATTCATATATGCTACTTCCACAACTTCTTAAGATTAAGTTAATCGATCTTCAATGAGTGCATTAGGACATTATCAACCATATTATCAGTTAATAGATGCAGTAACATAAAGTAGATCATCACACATAAGGCACACACATGAACACAATGATATAAGGTGGAAACCCAATGCGGGAGAAAACCACCTGCTGCAAGTCATCTCAATCTTCTTCTTAATAAGAAAATCCTTTTACAATATTTGTACTGGTGCAGCCTCATACCAGTACGGGAGCTACAACCCCCTTTGCTCTTGTACTAGCCGATCCATTTACTAGTACGCAGGCTACTACCTGCTACAATGCTCCAAATATTTCCTTTAGCTCTTGTACTAGCTTAGATACTAGTACGTAGGCGCTGGCCTACAATCTTATCTCCTCCAAGTACCACGTTTCATCTATTTTCATATTGGATACACTGAAGCACAACTCATAATCTGAAAGGCCACATTTCATCCAATTTTCATACAAGGACCACTTTTCATTAATTTTCAAACTGGATCCATAAGCATCAATTAATCATCAAGTGTAAGAGAATCACCCAATCAACTGTAGTAACCAGATCAACAATAATAGGACCAAACCCAAAACACCATAATGATAAACAAAGATTTTAAGAGAAGGAAGCACCCTGCTCAACTGCTAGCCTGAGTCAGGACTCACCCTGCTCAACTGCTAGCCTGAGTCCCGGACTCACCCTGCTCAACTGCTGGCCTGAGTCCCTGGACGCACCCTGCTCAACTGCTAGCCTGCGTCCCGGACGCACCCTGCTCAACTGCTAGCCTGCGTCCCTCGCTCTGAGTCTATTGAACTGCGTGCGTCCCGGCGCACCTGAACCCTTCTGCACCTGCGTCCCGGTGCACCTAAAACACTTCTGCGCCTGCGTCCCGGCGCACCTGAACCCTTACTGCACCTGCGTCCCTCCGGGCATAGATGATTTCAAGACTTCAGAAGTAACCCAGACAGTCAGATCTACAGATCTGAACATGCGCCGAAGAGATCTCGGTCCATCAGTAGATTTGCCTTGTTTAGATCTAGACTAGATCTAGCCCTCATAAGATCTTCAACCAAAACCATGCTAAAGCCAAATGATCTCCTTTGCTTTATATAGGCAAGCTCCTCCTAAAATCATGGAACAATACCACGAGCCGACACTATAATAACCCAAAACCGTCGGCTAAATACCAAGAGTAAAACATAAGAAACCCCCATGTGCTTTTTACTGCCTTGAAATGTGTGCACTGGGTGGACGCACCCCCTGAACAGCTGGGCTGCATCCCTAGACGCGGTTTCTGCTTGGTTTACCTGCGGGTACGCACTTTCTGTGAGGTGTACCTGCGTACCCCTTATTTTCTTCAATATTTGAACCTCTGCTTACTAAGAACTTGCCATTTGATTCCTTTGAGCTATCCTGTATTATGTCACATTTGATATCTCTTCTGTAGATTCATCTGAATGTATATAAGTGAGATGATTTTCTATGAGAGGGTTGCCATCAAGTACAACACATGCATCATAATGCCAACAATCTCCCCCTTTGGACTTGATGGCAACAACACCAAATCACTCTCCCCCTTTGACATCAAGGGCAAAGGGGTATGCTCCCCCTAAGGACATGCTCCCTTTGACTATAAACCAGATCTGCTGAAGTCTCTGAAAGATCTTCCCCTTTGTATATGTCATGGTGCTCCAATCTGATAATGGTCTTTCTGAGAACAAGTTGAGATGTCTGCTTTGCTATATAGTGTTGTTCATGCTCAATCTCCCCTTGACTGTAAACAAGGTCTGCAAAAAGATGTTCTACAAGAAGAACATGACTCTATATATCATAAATGACCTTCCTATCACTAAAAGACTCAATACATACATTCATCACCCATCACTAAGGATCATCCATTCAACCAAGTGGGAATATATCAGAAATATGAAAACCAAATACATTACATCTTTATCCCATGGATAGTGGGGGGACATAGGCCGTTACATGACCTGAAGAGATGACTACAATAGATAGACCATTACAACATGAGTCTTGCTATGACCTTTCAAACATCTAAAGATCATGACAAACATGATCAACAGCACTGTATAATCTGCTCCATAGTATTTGTCAACATCAACTCATCCATGAATCAAGAGCCATCAAATGAAAGCATCAGCATCAATCAACATATGTATGAATAATCATCCCTGTATCCAGCCAACAATCCTCATCCATTTGTGCCAAGAAAGAAATCATGCATCATGCTCATGTCAACATCATCATGAAATGCATATGAGTAACTCATCATCATCATGTCTCCAACAATGCGACTTTGAATAATCATCCACGAAATCAGCCAACCTCATCCATATATGTGCCAAGGACAATAAAGACTTCATGCAAGCATCATTAGAGAATCAACCATAAATCTGATCATGTGACCAACTCATAATAGCAAGATGAATCATAAGCATTGTCACCAAGGACCATAATGCCAACAATGCATTCAGGACATATGCTCCCCCTGAACCAGTGCCATCTGTCAAATCTGATCATCAATAAGAAGAATCAGCCAATAAATGCCTTGAGACAGGTACGCACTTCATCTTCTGCTTTCCTGCGTACTGTTGCTGCAGGGACGCACCCAAAAACACTATCGCGCCGCGTACTTTGCTGGAGGGACGCACTCAGTAATACTATCGCGCCGCGTCTTTTTGCTGCAGGGACGCACCTGAGCCTTATTCTGCTCTGCGTCGCCACGCAGATCTCCAGTTACTGAACTGCGTCCTGGACGCACCTGAGCTTCGTCTGTACTGCGTCCGCACGCAGGTCTCCTGTTACTGCACTGCGTCCCCACGCAGCTCTTCAGTTAAACACCTGCGTCCTTCTGATTAGGGCCAAATTTAACAGTCCTCCTTTGTGTCACTGACAGTCAGATTCCCAGATCTGATAGACTCATTTCCAACTTCACTTACCTACTGCCTTCAAACAAGCATATACGCGATTGTGCAGTATCCAACTCGCGTATATATATATGCGACTTTGCCTTTATGAAGTATGAGATTTAGGAACCTGAAGTTTTGTACTTCCAGCTCCCTCTGATTCTGGTATGTTTGTATATTGTGCTGTGCCATCCTTTTCTGACTGAACTTCCTTTTTCCTCCATATCTTCAAACGTGATGATGACATTTTCTCCTTTTGATATGGTGCCCACACTTTGTTCCTGCATTCCTTAGCTATATGTCCAGGCTTGTTACATGCATAACATCTTCCATGTTTCATATTCCTCCTGTAACAATCAGCAGCTTTGTGACCAAACGTATTGCAAGCAAAGCAATATCCATAAAAATACCTTGAGTGTGATGATCTTTCTGCATAATGATCTTGAACCCTTCTTCTTCTACATCTAGCTGCAACATGTCCAAGGTTATGACATACATAACATTCAACATTATTCATAGAAGGGGTAAAGAATTTTCTTTGAGGAATTTCTTTCCTTGGTTGATGATGAGATTGATCTTTCATTCCTTCATTGATCACTTTAGATTTCTCTTTAGAATTTCTTGCCTCACCTTGTGAACTAGATTCACCTTCAACAGATTTATGGAAACCAAGACCAGTCTTTATAGCAGGGGACCTTTGACTACTAAGAATATCATCCAATACTTTAGAGCTATCTTGAAATCGTAAAAGCTTATCCTTTTCCTCTAGTTTACCTTTCAAGATATCTACCTCAACCTGGAGCTGTTCTTCCTTTTCAAGAGATTTCTTTTTCAAAACTTCTTCAGCTTTCCTTCCTTCTTCCATTTGTTCCCTTAGTTTGAGAATCTCTTTTTCTTGTTCTTCATTCAGATCCTGCTGCATTTGACGAACTCGGAAGGCACATTCTAGTTGAGATTTTAAGCTGGTGACTTCGTTTTCTTGTTTTTCAATAGCTTGGAGTAGATCTGTATTCTGCTTCTTTGATTCTTCAAGATCTCCTTTTAGTGAGAGGATTGTAGCTTCAAGATTTTCATAATAACTGGATCGATCTCTGAGCTCCTTGATTGTTGTGTCCTTTTCAATGACTTCATTTCTTAGAGATGTTGCTTCATCCTGCAACTTTTGATACCTTTCCTTGCATAACTTGAGGGCATTACTCTTTACATCAAAACGTTTCTCTTGTTCAATAATTTTGTTTGTCAGCCTGTTAAATTCTGCCTCTATTTGACATCTTTCTTGTTCACCCATAAGAGCAAGTTCAGTAGTCTCACTATCACTTTCATCTCTTTCACAAGGAAATATAGCTGGAACATCAGAGGATAACACATTCATACCTGATAATGATTCTGAATCTGATTCTGAATCTGAAGAGCTTCTTATGCCTAATCCCCAATCGATTCTTCCACTGTCATAGTTCTTCTGAGATGACTTCTTTTTCTTATTAGCTTTCTTCTTAAGCTTCTTTCCCATTGTTCCACGGATCTCCTTCAAGTGATCAAGCTTCTATCAAAGGACCTGCTCTGATACCAATTGTTGGAAATAATACTGAGAGGGGGGGGGGGTGAATCAGTATTATCACATTTAATAAAACTTTTTCAATTCCATATTTAGATTCATATATGCTACTTCCACAACTTCTTAATATTAAGTTAATCGATCTTCAATGAGTGCATTAGGACATTATCAACCATATTATCAGTTAATAGATGCAGTAACATAAAGTAGATCATCACACATAAGGCACACACATGAACACAATGATATAAGGTGGAAACCTAATGTGGGAGAAAACCACCTGCTGCAAGTCATCTCAATCTTCTTCTTAATAAGAAAATCCTTTTACAATATTTGTACTGGTGCAGCCTCATACCAGTACGGGAGCTACAACCCCCTTTGCTCTTGTACTAGCCGATCCATTTACTAGTACGCAGGCTACTACCTGCTACAATGCTCCAAAGATTTCCTTTAGCTCTTGTACTAGCTTAGATACTAGTACGTAGGCGCTGGCCTACAATCTTCTCTCCTCCAAGTACCACGTTTCATCTATTTTCATACTGGATACACTGAAGCACAACTCATAATCTGAAAGGCCACATTTCATCCAATTTTCATACAAGGACCACTTTTCATTAATTTTCAAACTGGATCCATAAGCATCAATTAATCATCAAGTGTAAGAGAATCACCCAATCAACTGTAGTAACCAGATCAACAATAATAGGACCAAACCCAGAACACCATAATGATAAACAAAGATTTTAAGAGAAGGAAGCACCCTGCTCAACTGCTAGCCTAAGTCTGGACTCACCCTGCTCAACTGCTAGCCTGAGTCCCGGACTCACCCTGCTCAACTGCTGGCCTGAGTCCCTGGACGCACCCTGCTCAACTGCTAGCCTGCGTCCCGGACGCACCCTGCTCAACTGCTAGCCTGCGTCCCTCGCTCTGAGTCTATTGAACTGCGTGCGTCTCGGCGCACCTGAACCCTTCTGCGCCTGCGTCCCGGCGCACCTGAAACACTTCTGCGCCTGCGTCCCGACGCACCTGAACCCTTACTGCACCTGCGTCCCTCCGGGCATAGATGATTTCAAGACTTCAGAAATAACCCAGACAGTCAGATCTACAGATCTGAACATGCGCCGAAGAGATCTCGGTCCATCAGTAGATTCGCCTTGTTTAGATCTAGACCAGATCTAGCCCTCATAAGATCTTCAACCAAAACCATGCTAAAGCCAAATGATCTCCTTTGCTTTATATAGGCAAGCTCCTCCTAAAATCATGGAACAATACCACGAGCCGACACCATAATAACCCAAAACCGTCGGCTAAATACCAAGAGTAAAACATAAGAAACCCCCACATGCTTTTTACTGCCTTGAAATGTGTGCACTGGGTGGACGCACCCCCTGAACGGCTGGGCTGCGTCCCTAGATGCGGTTTCTGCTTGGTTTACCTGCGGGTACGCACTTTCTGTGAGGTGTACCTGCGTACCCCTTATTTTCTTCAATATTTGAACCTCTGCTTACTAAGAACTTGCCATTTGATTCCTTTGAGCTATCCTGTATTATGTCACATTTGATATCTCTTCTGTAGATTCATCTGAATGTATATAAGTGAGATGATTTTCTATGAGAGGGTTGCCATCAAGTACAACACATGCATCATAATGCCAACACTAGGTAGAATGTTTTGGCTTCACTACTTAGGAATCAAAGAGAGTTTTAATGTCCTATTGTCTCATGGCTTTCCTCTTTCACTTACTTGCAGTGGTATGAATACATGTTACTTAGAACTCATCAATGATGCTCTGACTTCCTTCATGTATTTATAAACTGTGTTTCCTTGCATTGTATCTTTGTTTTGTTGATGTATAAAAACTCTCTATGCCCTGACTTCATGTTAAGCTGATCTTGCTGTGGTACTGAAACATACTTTGACTCCATATCCCAATGGTAGCAAGCCTTAATCTTTTCAACCTACAAACACATAAAACCAAGATAAAGTTAGCCATCTATCCATATCTTTAATCAATATCATTAACCCTTTGAGAGATCCCTCTCAGGCTGAGGAGGCTAAGCCTTAGCTAAAACATTGGTTTGAAATAGTTACATTGAGATAGTCTGGTCAGTAGCCTATCGGGGTTCTATTTTGGTGATAACATTTTGGTGTTTCTGCCGGGAGCCTGAAGTCTATTCATTCCCGAAATAAAGAAGCTGAACTTCTGAAGGTAGCAGAAGCTCAAACATCTTTTCGAGGCTGCAAAACTACCTTGGTGACTCCACACATAAAATAATAAATTGAAAGGTGACTCCACTACTAGAAGATCAGTAGCTTGATGAAGTTTCAAGATGAGTTCTATTGCAAGAATGAATGCCAGGTATGCCCCTATGAATCAGTCTCACATCCCTGGTTTTCCAAATCCTATGCCAAAGGTTGATTGGTTAGATGATCTTCCAATATTCAAAGATGAAAAGAAAGACAATGATGCTCTTCATTTGGCTAGGTTCCATATGCATGTACACAGTCTTAAGGTTCAGTTCCGTGAAGATTGTCTCATGAAGATGTTTATGACCACTTTAGAAGGAAAAGCATGGTCTTGGTATAAAATCATGGAAAATGGTTCAATATATTCTCTTGCTAATTTCCACGATGTATTCTATGACATGTATAAAGAGTGTCATCCCTCCTTATTGCTTGTCAAAGGTTGTTGTAAATGTTCTGCGAGTTTTATTCAATATTTGGAGGATTGTTATGATGATGATGAATTTATGGATGATGAAATTTTAGAGGCTCTTCATAACAATACATTTCAACAACTAGAAGCAAGGATAACATCCCATGAAATGCAGCATGAAAATCAGCAGGGGTTTACTTATGAAAATCATATTACATCCTCTGAGATTGATGTAGAGATGTAGCAGACTTGTCAGTCTTCAGATCATAATGAAGATGAAAATAATTGCAAAGACTAAGAAGAAATACTGGAAGAAAATTTTTATAACCCTCAGGTAGAGGAAAAGGTTGATCATTTATGTAATTCCTTGCAGCAGATTATGTTATGCTCTTAACCTGCAAAAAGATACCCAAATACAGAATATGCGAAGAAAGATACCCAGAAGATAAAATAGTGAGAGACAAAAACAAATATTTTATTATTCAGAAAGCAATGTTCACTGGCCTCTTCGAGGGGGCAACCTCCAATAGAGCAGAGCTCGATACAAAAATAAGACAAGATGATCCTCACAAGGAGTCTCTATCCTTTATATATGACTCATACATGCAATACCAAGGATCAATACCATGGGTTTTATTAATACCATCTATCTAATACTACGGCCCATTTGCAACTAACTGTGGTCCCGTCATTTATTGCGGGTTAACCACTTACAATTATTAATATGGGCTTTATTGACTCTTGACTATGACTCGATCCCATTACATAAATAAGGGGGCTAGGGTGGGACCCTGACATGCCCTCCTCCTTAAGACTAGCCTTGTCCTCAAGGTTGAAGCTGTGGAAACTGCTGAAGAATAGTGGTTGGTTCCCAAGTTGCATCTTCCGGAGAGGTGTCTTTCCACTTGACGAGGACTTCCCTAATCATGTGGCCCTGCAGGTGCCTGTCTCGTGTGTCTAGGACCTGTTCAGGTTGGAGCTAGATTGATCCTTCTTCGTCCAATTTAGGTAGACTGGTTTGAATTATGCAATTGTTCCCAATCACTTTCTTGAGGCATGAAACATGGAAAACTGGATGGATTTTTGCAGTAGGTGGCAAAGCCAACTTGTAAGCCACTTCTCCAATGCGCTGAAGTACTTGATATGGTCCGTAGAATTTTGGAGATAGTTTCTGACAACCCTTGTATTTGAGTGATGTTTGCTTATATGGTTGCAGCCTCAAAAAGACCTGACCCCCTTCTTGAAATTGGCGCTCTGAGCGATGTTGGTCTACCTGTTGCTTCATGCAGTTTTGAGCTTGATGAAGATTCTCTCTAAGATGGGTGAGCATGGTTACGCGGTGTTGTAGGAGTTGATCCACTGCTTGTACCTTTGAGCACCCCTTGATATAAGAAGTAGGGGAAGGAGAGAGTTGACCATATACTACTTCATAGGGAGTCATTTTGGTGGTGGCATGATAGTTGGTGTTATACCACCATTCAGCCAGAGGTAACCACTGTACCCAAAGATGTTGCTTTTCTGAAGTGAAACACCTAAGGTATGTTTCCAGACATTTGTTGACGGCTTCAGTTTGACCATCTGTTTGTGGATGATAGGAAGTACTGAGTTTTAGTTTAGTGCCTTGTAGCCTGAAGAGTACCTGCCAAAAATTACTGGTGAAGATCGGGTCGCGATCGGACACAACAGAAGTGGGCATGCCATGCAATTTGAAGATCTGATCCATGAAAGATTGAGCGACCAAAGTCAGTGTAAACGGGTGGGGTAGGGTGCAGAAATGAGCATACTTTGAAAGTCTGTCCACAACCACCATGATGACTGACTTGTTTCCTGACTTTGGAAGACCGGTAATGAAATCCATAGAAACCTCCGTCCATATTGATGCCAGTATGGGCAACGATTATAATGTGCCTGGTGTGTTGACGGTCTCCCATTTGCGGTGTTGACAGACATCGCATTCTGCTGCGAAAGTAAGGATGTCCTTTTTCATGCCTATCCAAAAAAATGATCTTCTGGTGCGAGCATATGTCTTCTGAAAGCCTAAATGTCCTGAAATGGGGGATGAGTGCAATTATGCCAAAATGCGACTTTTGAGGGTGGATGTTGGTGATATTACGACTCTATCCCTGTAGCAAAGAATCTCATCCTGCCACGAGTATCCCTTGGTGGAATTTGGATCCACCTGCAATTGAGAAATGAGTTGGGAGAGCCTGGGATGTGAAAACCATTCCCTGCGAGCCGCTTCAATCCATTCTGGATTGGGGAGGGAAATTGCTAGCAGAGTACTTTCCTCCTCAAATTGGCGAGATAATGCATCTGCTACACTATTGTCTTGCCCTTTCTTGTAAATGATCTCATAATCATATCCTAGCATTTTGGCGAGCCATTTATTTTGTTGTGGGGAGGATAGGCATTGCTCCAAAAAATATTTAAGACTGTGATGGTCTGTGCAGATTTGGAAACGTCACCCCAATAAGTAAGGTTGTCAGGTCTCTACTGCATGTAAGATGGCCATCATTTCCTTCTCGTAGGTAGATTGGCCCAGATTCTTCCCACTTAATTGTTGGCTTGTGAAGGCCAAAGGTCTCCCTTCCTGCATTAAGACCGCCCCAATACCCGTACCCAAAGCATCACATTCAATGATGAAAGATTTGGTGAAGTCAGGTAGTGCTAAGACTGGAGTGGAACACATGGAATTTTTGAGAGCTGTAAATGCCTGTTGTGCGTCCTCATTCAAGAAGAATGAATTTTTTCTTCAAGAGTTGAGTGAGGGGCTTCGCTATGTGACCATAGTTGCGGATAAATTTACGATAATAGCCTGTGAGACTCAAAAATCCTCTCAATCTCTTCAAGGTCTTAGATTGAGGCCAATCCTACATTGCCTGGATCTTTTTGGGGTTCACCTTGACACCTTCATGCCCCACAATGTGGCCCAAATACTCAACTTCTTCCATGCCAAATGAGCACTTGGACATATTGGAAAATAATTTATGCTTGCGGAGCAGTTGCAAGAGTAGATCTACATGTTGAAGATGTGCGGCCCAAGTGCAACTATAGATGAGGATGTCATCGAAGAAGACAAGGACAAATTTCATGAGATATGGTTTGAGAAAGTGGTTCATAAGGCTCTGAAAAGTAGAGGGGGCATTACAAAGACTGAATGGCATGACCAGGAACTCATAATGGCCTTCATGAGTTCTGAAAGCAGTCTTTGGAATGTCGACTTCCTTCATGCGAATTTGGTGGTAGCCCGAGCAAAGATCCAACTTAGTGAAGAATTGAGCCCCATTGAGTTCATACAACAAATCGTTAACCGCCGAGATGGGAAATTTATCTTTGAATGTCAACTTATTGAGGGCCCTAAAGTCTGGATACATCCGCCACTCCCCATCTTTCTTGAGCACCATGACCACCAGTGATGAATAAGGACTAATGCTGGGATGAATGACACCTGCTTCCAAAAGTTCCTTGATTATTTTTCTATTTCATTCTTTTGGGTGAATGGATATCTGTATGGGCACACATTTGGGGGTTGGGCCCCTGGAACCAAGGTGATGCTATGATCATGTTCCCCTCTCAAGGGTGGAAGCTCATGAGGGTTGTCAAAGATCGGCAGATGGTTATTTAAAATCTGTGGCATCTCAAGATGAATCGGCAGAGACTTGGTTTCGACTACCTGGATGGCATTAAATTGAGCTATAACTCCATGATGGCCCTTTTTTAGAAATTTTTCCATCCTATGCAAGCTGATAATAGAGGGAGCTCCCGCCTGGAGTCCACGGAGGGTATGTGTGGAGTTGTTTTGCTTAAAACTCATATATAACTCCTGGAAATCCATTGTGATTGGCCCAAGAGTGCGAAGCCATTCAGCACCGAGGACAATGTTGCACCCTCCCATGTGTATGGCAAACATGTGGGTCTTCAACTGATAATCCCCCATTTGAAGTTTGACATTTTCACAGTGGCCTTCACATTTCATTATGCCCCCATCCGCAATTTGGACTTGGAAGTTAGAAACTGCTCGTACAAAACAATGCACTGCTTTCGCGAGTTTTACTCCTTCCTTATGAATACTGCAGTCACCAAATCCTCAAAATGTCAATGCTACCAAAAGTCCTGTGAAAATTATACCCTGGTATAGGAACCCCACACAACTACCCAGATCTGGTGGATCTGAGAGATCTGAATGGCGGATTGGATAGCTTTGGTCGGCAAAACAGACTGCTGCTGCGGATCTGATGGATCTAATAGATCGGAATGGCTATTTTGCTAACTCAGAACTACAGGACTGATGTCTGCTGCTGTTGTACCTCTTTGCGCACTGATTTGGTAGAGATGATGTGTGATCCCCAGATAGAAAAGGGAACTATGGTCTCGAGGAGTGTCAGCTGCAACAGATCGCAATATACATAAGGGTCTGACAGTAGTACTCGGCCCAATGTTTCAGGGCTCTAACTAAGGAGGATCAACCGTACCCTTAGCCGTACAACCCAACTACCTTATCGTACGGGCGAGTAATCTCTCTGAGTGTTGTTCTCGGTGTACTGTAGCAGCAAGACGGCTGACGGTTTATCTTTGGTGAGGTTGCAGAGGAGCTAAGGGGCTTCTGATATACCCAGAAGGTACTTGGAAGACAGTTTGTACGTGGTTTTGTCTAATGCGCTACTACTCGAAGGGGTACCCACAGGGGTTACAAGGGAATCCAACAGGTGTGACCACCTCTTGTATTTCCTGCGTGTATGCCTCCCAGGAGATCCCACTAGCCCTGGAAAGTTCTCTGATACCAATTGTTATTCTCTTAACCTGCAAAAAGATACCCAAATACAAAATATGCAAAGAAAGATACCCAAAACATAGAATAGTGAGAGACAACAGCAAATATTTTATTATTCAGAATTCAATGTTCACTGGCCTCTTCGAGGGGGCAACCTCGAATAGAGCAGAGCTCGATACAAAAATAAGACACGATGCTCCTCGCAGGGAGTCTCTATCCTTTATATATGACTCATACATGCAATACCAAGGATCAATACCATGGGTTTTATTAATACCATCTATTTAATACTATGGCCCATTTGCAACTAACTGTGGTCCCATCATTAATTGCGGGTTAACCACTTACAATTATTAATATGGGCTTTATTGACTCTTGAATATGACTTGATCCCATTACATAAATAAGGGGGTTAGGGTGGGACCTTAACAAATTACTTCAAAGAATGATCATAATAGTGAGGAAAATTACATTGTCTATGGTAGTCATGTAGAAAGGAAATTGGATAGCATATCAAAGTAATTTTGTGTGGCTGAGAATCAGTTGTCTGAATATATAGAATGTTATGATGATCATCAAAATAACCATGTCCTCTTTGACCCTATAAATGAATACATGGAAAAGTTTTGCACATCAGTATTTCATTTTCATTTGCATTATGAATATCATATACATTATAAGTTGATTTGGTCATCTCACTATTATCATTATTTTGAGGTTGAATGTAGTCAAGAGATTCAAGTGTCAGATCAGATCGATGATTGGCTTCATTGGAAATTTCATGTTCCTTGAGCTACAAGTGGAGATTGCAGCTAATAGGGTAGGTAGTTAGGAAAATGATTATAAGCTCAAGGTTGACTGAGCATTTTTCAGTAGATATAGATTTCTTTCTCTTACAGTGATCATCAAGCTTAAGCCCAAGGTGAAGGCCCAAGTAGCTTAAAGGGGATGTTTGTCAAATAAATTTATGTTTATCATAAGAGGATGAAGCACTGGACCTGCGAGTTCTAAGTGTACCACAAGGGCACACCATCCCAAGTGGAGCCACTATTATCACTCAAGAAAAAATTCCTAAATTTTGAACATTAGTTGGATTCCAAAGGATTGGTGTTAGTCTTGGTCTAGTCTTTCCATGGTTTCTTTAGTGTCTAAGATCTAGAAGAGAGTCTTGTTGGTATGGTCAAATAGGGTCAACACTCCATTCTTACCCATCACTGGTGCCACATCACACATAATTTCCATGTGTCAAACTTGTGTCAAGGTTTTCATGCACTATGAAACTGTCTAGGAGTTTTTGTAGTGCAAAACCCAGAATTTTCACTGAACTAGGAGTTTAGTAGTGCGCTATGAAACCCTTGAAAAAGCCTGTTTCAGCATAAAAAACTTTGTTTTCTGCTTTTACTAGTCAACTTCCAGAAGGGTTCCTGAGCAGTTGAGAACTAAATTTTGAAAAATGAAAGAGGCTTTTCTTCCTAACATACTCAACTACAAACAGATATTTCAGTTGCTTCAAATTTATTTTGAGGTGGGAGGAATTTATGGTTAAACTTGCGCTACGAAACTGCTAAAAGTCAAGCTTTGTCTTCTGGTTTTAGCAGTCTTTTTCAAGATCAGTTTCTGGTCACAAGAAAAGGTATTTTGGAATTTCGAAGGAGGTTTCTCTTCAAAAACTCTCCAGCTACAATAAACTATCTCACTTTATTCATAAGTTTTTTCAGTTGGGAGATACTAAACTTTGTTTGAAACCCTAATTTCAGAAAACAGATTTTTATTGCTTTACATGTGTTTTCCAAGGATAGATTCTGGACAGCTGGAGAAGTGTTTTAAAAAACAAAGAGAGGTTTTTGTTCTAGACAAAATGGGCTACAAAAACCTCCTTAAGTTTCATAAAATATGTCGTTGATGAGAAGATAAAGGCTCTGTTCCACGTGCCAATTTTCAAGGATCCTAAACCTAAAAACAGGGAAACATGTTCCCTAATTTCTAGGGTTTGTCATCAGCAGTAAGGTGACAACATGGGAGGCTTCATCAAATTAGAATTCATGAGGTTTCAGCTGTCAAATAATGCTTTCAATGTTTAGATAAGATTGTTGTAATCATAATAAGAAGTTACACTCCTAGTTGTATTAGGTCACTAGCACTGCTAATTAACAACTATTTCTAATTAATGGTTTGTTTTATGGTTAGAATAGGTGTCATTCATAGAAAATTCGAATTCTCTTGATGAGGTATGAAGGAATACATGTTGTAAATGCTATATATAAAGCAAGAGGTTGAATTAGCAAAGGGTTGGAGACGTTTTGGCTCAGCTGCTGCTCTATGTGCAGACTGTGTATATTTTTAACCTAATGCAGAGTTTCTACTGAGACAACTCAAGATTCATGAAGAGTTATTGTATGTTCTTGTTTTGATGGAATATTCCAATAATTAAATCGCAATGGTGTTTACTTATGATACTCAGAACTCATCAATGATGCTCTGACCTTTTTCATAGATAAACTAACTGTGTTTCATTTTTTTATATTTCCATTTCTGCACTTAAACTCTATAATGCCTTGACTTCCATGCTAGGTAGAATGTTTCGGCTTCACTACTTAGTATTCAAAGAGAGTTTTAATGTCCTATTGTCTCATGGCTTTCCTCTTTCACTTATTTGCAGTGGTATGAATACATGTTACTTAGAACTCATCAATGATGCTCTGACTTCCTTCAAGTGTTTATAAATTGTGTTTCCTTGATTGTATCTTTGTTTTGTTGATGTATAAAAACTCTCTATGCCCTGACTTCATGTTAAGCTGATCTTGCTATGGTACTGAAACATACTTTGACTCCATATCCCAATGGTAGAAAGCCTTCATCTTTTCAACCTACAAACACATAAAACCAAGATAAAATTAGCCATCTATCCATATATTTAATCAATATCATTAACCCTTTGAGAGAGCCCTCTCAGGCTGAGGAGGCTAAACCTTAGCTAAAATATTGGTTTGAAATAGTTACACTGAGATAGTCTGACCAGCAGTCTATTAGGGTTCTATTTTGGTGATAACACATTGAAAGAAAGGATCAGTACAACGCCGGTACTAGCATTGCCAGATGTTCATCATCCATTTGAGATCGAGACAGATGCAAGTGAATATGCCATGGGGGTAGTGTTGATGCAGCACAAAAATCCTATATGCTTTCATTTTGAAACATTTACATCAACAGTAGTTAATTATCCCACATATGATAAGGAATTATATGCATTAGTTTAGAGTGCTAAAAAGTGGAAACATTACATAATGGATAAAGAAACAATCATACACACAGATCATCAACCACTTCAATATTTACACTCACAGACTAAATTACAACAATCAAGACATTACAGGTGGATGGGTTTCCTACAGAAATTTCATCTTGTTATCAGATATAAGAAGGGCATACATAATAAGGTTCTAGATATGTTATCAAGACCAATTATAAATGCATCCATAATACTTAAGCACAGTTCGGTAAATCATGAAAGTTACATAGAACAATATGCTCAAGACACTGATTTTAAGGATGTATATGCAACTTTAAGTCATGGAAAGAAGATAGAAGAATTGGATTATTACATAAAGGACAAAGTATTATATCATTTGGGAAAGTTATGCACTCCACAAACTGAAAGAGTTAACATAATTCGAGAAGCACATACTTCTCTCATATCATGTCATTTTGGTGTAAATAAAATAGTTGCATAATTACAAACATTTTGCTATTGGCCACAAATGAATGAGACAGTTTCTGTATATATTAAAGGATGTACTATGTGTGCTACAAGCAAGCCAAGTAATAGAAAATTAGACTTGTATACTCCATTTCCAATTCCTTCTCATCCTTGGGAAAGTGTTTCCATGGATTTTGTTGGGGGATTGCCAAAGTTTAGAAAGGGTCATGATTATTTGTATTTAGTTGTGGATAGGTTCAGTAAAATGTTTAGTTTGACACCATGTAATAAACAAGTCACAGTTGAACAAAATGCAAAGTTGTTCTTTCAAATGTATGGGTTCATTTTGGGTTACCCACTTCTATTTTATTCGATCGAGATTCTCGATTTGTGAAAATTTTTGGTCAAGTCTATGGGAGTTAATGTACACAAGGTCAAATAAGAGCACGAAATTTCATCCACAAACAGATGGTCAGACAGAAGTGGTCAATAGGAAAGTGATACAGTTGCTTCAAGGATATTGCAGCAAGCATCCCAAAATTTGGGATGAGCATTTGTGTTATGTGTAGCATGCTTACAACCATGTGAAACATTCCTCTATTTAGAGATCTCCTTTTGAGACTTGTTTTGGTTTTACACCAAAGTCTCCCTTGGATTTTGTCTTCAGTAAAGACATAGAAGTTGATGGACATAGTGACGTGGATAAAGCAACTAAGTTCATTGAAAAAATCCAGGAAGTTCATCAGGCAGTACAGGAATAGTTGGAAAGAAGTCAAGCAAAGTATAAAGCATGGCATGACAAGCATTGAGTTGAGCGTTACAAATAAAATATATATAAATAATATAAATATAAGTAATGAGGATAATTGTAATAATGATTAGTTAATAATAATTAGTAATTAGGTTGAAGAGGCATGTATAAATAGGACATGACTCTCCATGAAGAGACACTTTCTTGATATATAAGCAAGCCTCTTGTTCTCATTGCAAATGATTCATTCTTATTCATATATTTAATATAATATTTATATTCTCAATGGATAACTTCATATTCCAAGTCTTCTGGAGTAATTAATTTATAGAAAGAACTAAATGTTCGCTTGATTTGGTAGAAAGCAGTTGATCCTTTGGCTGCTTAACTACTGCACAGAGCTCGTTCTTCAGTCACCAACCCTTGGCGATCAATCGTCATGAAACTTTTTGTTGTCATACTTGAAGTGTTTTGCTACACATTGGGAGATTCTCCATTTTTCAGGTGTTTGGCCATTTGTTAACAAAAAATATATATAAATATATATATAACAAAAAATATATATAAAACAAAAAAAGGGGAGCATATTAATTTCAGTGGTAGCGGCATTTTCAACTTACCACTCTGAGAAAAACACACCACTGTCCACAATCAACAGTTCAGACAGCCACTAGTCGCAATAGGATCCACGACAACCAAATTCAACAATATCTTTTTCCGCTGACGTAGTCCACCTCGTCCTCAAAATTATCGTCGCCATTAAATTTTTGCAGTCGTGTCATTGCCACTACCAATAGTAAGTTTAATCTTTGACTGTCATTGCCACTGCCACCGCTTCATCTGGTGTTGTTGCATTGCCACCTTGCAAGATAACGCCCATGTTTTTCATCACATCCATATCCATAACCATCTATTGCACCCACTGTCGGAGCCTTGATTCCCATCCGCAGTGCTCAACAAACAGACACGCTGTCACAACATCAGCGACTGAACCGTTGTCCTCTACTCGACTCCCTTCAGCTACTGCCATTTTCCACTCAAACACCACTCACGTTGTCGCTCGAGCCACATCAACACAATCACAACCACTTGCGGCTAGCTAACTGTTGTCATCATAGTGTTGCCACCAGTGCCTACTCCATCGCTCTGCAAAGACATCCTTACAAATTTCCATCACTGATTTTCATTACATAAATTCGCACCTATGTGAAGCTCAGACCCTCTTGAAGTGCATAAACACAGATCTGTAGGGTATTCCAAGTCTGTTGGTGCAATAAAAAATTGAACAGTCGCTCAAATTGTTTGGTGAGCATCGTGACCCAGTCATATGAAAAGACGTGACCTTTTTATTAAGTGTGGTGACATCATAAAAGTTGATATTAAGTGTGACCTTTATATTTATTAAGTGTGGTGACATCATAAAAATTTATAATAAGTGGGACTTTTATATTAAGTGGGGTGACATTAAAAAAGTTATCAAGGGAGTAATTAATTATATAAAAAAAGGGACCAATTTATTATTAAAAAAAAATAAGTGAAACTATTATTATTATAAGATAATAAAGTTATTTTGAAAAGGGGTCTTAATATAAAGAAAGACATACATACATAGAGGGCAACAATATACAGGAGTATTTTTTTTAATAAAAGGGCATTAAGTTTTTAACAATCCACATTAAAGGAGAATATTTGAAAAATATATATAGAAATAAGGGATATTTTATAATAAAAATAGCTCAAGTTGACATATTGTTTACGTAAAAACATCAATGCAAAATGGAAACTAGTGAGGGAAGATTTCCTAAAACCTTTAGTAAATGTGTTGACATACTATTTAAAATCAAAGGATCACTCGCAGGAAGAGATATCATAATCTCTATCAATCTAACTGAAAGAAGTAATTATGTTAGTCCTGAATGTGCTAACTAATTGGTGATCCCTGAATCAAATATAGTTGAAACAATTTTTTTTGACACATGTGACAAACGATATGACATAAGCAATCTACAACTAAGTATTGGAGATTATACTTTTACCTCACAATTCACCATGAAAACCTTATTTTTTGATGATAGTGTCATTGTTTTGGGCTCACCCTAGATGGAAACTCTAGGGTCCTTTATTCTAAATACAAAAAAAGAAGTTTTTGACATTTTCCCACAAGAAGAAGAAAATAACACTCCAAAATAATACACTGAAACCAAATTCAGTAACACTAGAAGATATATTAGATATTCCAAAAGAAATTTATCAAGAAGGTAAAAAAGTATTACAAAATATTGAAAATGAAATTGACAAAATCATTGTTGACAAAAATGAAGAAGTTTCTCGACTTAAAAACCAAAGTGAAAATTACTGACGCAAATTAAGAAACTTAAGAAGGATAAGAAGTCATTAGAAAAAAAGGTACAACAACTTATCGAGAAGGAAGTATCAAATGTAGGAATTAAAGTTGAGGACAAAACAAAAGATACTGATCCAGTGAATGTCACAACTCAGGAAGAAAACAAGAAAGTTGAAGAAAAGACATGCTTGGATGTTGAAGTTTGGATGATAAACACCCCAAGTGAAGGTTTGGTAATGAAATCAACAACATCGTCCCCCGAAGTAAATCAAAAAAATTCCACACACTTAACAATGAAGTGTCAAACAAAAAAGGGTCCATATCGACATCTGAATCACAAGAGTATACAAATCAACCAAGCTACTTATCAAGACCACTAAGAATTGAAACAACAAACTGATGTTCCAGATAATAGTGATGTAACCTCAATCCAATCTTATGCTAACAAGTCGTTAGATCACAATACTACACAGAAGATTAATCTAGGATGGTCTCATCCCTTCTCAGTGCGACAATTGTGTTTGTCACTTAGAAGATCATATCAGCTTGTATCAACGAAGATGATTGTTCCGAGAGAGAAAGTCATTTGAAGCCAAGAAAGAGATCAAGCCTTTTTCATCGACAAGCTTTGAGGACAAAGATTTTTGAGGAAGAAGGCAATGTTACAAATAAAATATATATAAATAATATAAATATGAGTAATGAGGATAATTGTAATAATGATTAGTTCATAATAATTAGTAATTAGGTTGAAGAGGCATGTCTAAATAGGACATGACTCTCCATGAAGAGAAACTTGCTTGATATATAAGCAAGCCTCTCGTTCTCATTGTAAATAATTCATTCTTATTCATATATTTAATATAATATTTATATCCTCAATGGATAACTTAATATTTCAAGTCTTCTGGAGTAATTAATTTATAGAAGGAACTTTGTTCGCTTCATTGAGCATAGTTTTCAAGTTGGTGATAAAGTTTGGTTGTAAATCAACAAAGAAAGATTGCAAGGGGAAGGTAAAAAGTTGAAACCAATTAGATATGGTCCTTTCAAAATACTTGATAAAATTGGTGAAAATGCTTTCCGCCTAGATCTACCAGCTTATATGCAAATCTGTTCTATCGTAATGTTGAAAAATTGCGATTGTATGAACCTTCATTAATTGAAGATCCCAAAGAGTAAGGTCAGCTACCTTCCATCGAAGATCTTTTGCCCAAGTATCTCAATGAGCTACAAAAGGACATAGTTATTGATAGGAGGATAAGGACTTCACGAAGGGGAAACATTGAGTATCTTTGAGTTGGACTCAAAGGTACAAATCCAAGTAAGGCATGATGGATAGAAATTGGAAAAGTGGGAAACTTTATCCTCACTTACTCGATAACTAAAACCAACTTTTGGTGGTCCAAAAGCTTCCAGTGGGGAGGAGTGATCCAAAATGCATTCATTTTTGCCTCCAAATCAATGTCTTCAAACTTAATTAAATGTAGGATTAAGTTGAAGTTCTTGATGAGACAATTCCAACGGTGTGAATGGCGTGAAAATCCAAGTTCGGATGAAGAAGTTAAGGCCATTCAAAGTTTTAGGCAAACTAGGGCAAGAAAGGTCAAAAAGTCAAAGTAAAAGAAAGTCAAAGTCAAACTAGTCAATGGTCAATAGTCAACTCTGATGTCAGGAGGACACATGTCATCCCAGGAATGCGCCACATGTTCGTGATGATGTCAGCAAGGAGGGTGACATGGCAGTTTATGGTTGGTGCATATGGACCAACCCACTACTGACATGCGGTAGCCCGGATTTGCCCAATATTGTTATGCAAATCCAAAAATTTGGGGGTCAGGGAGGATCGAATCCCTGACCTCCTAGAACAAAAATGACTTCACTGGATTTCATGCATCGATTGGGCTATGGATGGATATTGCATACGTATATAGCATAGATATTTAAATTGTTGTGTTGGTTTGGGTATGCTGGAAAAAGGGCTGGACGATCAGGTCAACCCCAAACTGCCAATCCCTTAGCATTAAATGTTGTATTGTAAACAACGGGAGTTGAAACAAATGTCATGTGGTAAACCATATACGATATATATTATATCGTAAACCATATCCAAACTTTAATGCTATATCCATATCACATATATGATATATATTATATGCGATGTAAAATGCGGAAGTGTCGGGCAGGGGTTTCGACTCGCCGACCTTCCCATTACAAATACTAATGTCTTCACACTATTCCCCTAACCAACATATCAAATGATCAGACATGATAATAGAGTCAAACCACTTTTTAATTGAACCAAATGCAGGTTTAGTCCCCGAGGAGCGTGCAGGTTCGCAAAGGCGGATTTGACACGCAGAGGTGGTTTTCATAGCGCAAAATTGGTTTTGCGTAGTTGATAAGTAGTTTTTCCTCAAGTAAAGGTGGTTTTTTACTTTCATTTGGGAGAGTGGTAATCTCTAATTTTCATACTGTGGGGCAATTGTTTTCATCTCCTTTGGAAAGCTTGTGATATTTCCTATCCTAACAATTTCAAAGTGCCTTCGAAGTGGATTATGCAATCCACTTGTCTCTGATTGTAAAGTTCCACTAAATTGGGGTCTTCTACAAGAATAACATGAGTTTATGTGAGGATGGATGGGTTTGGGTGCTTAGCCTTGATCCATAGTGGCTCTCTCAGCTCCCCATCCATTTTTTTATTTACCTCTTCAACCTTGATTTACTCATGCCTTAGCTAGGATTCTAGGGCCAAAAATTGTGAATCCCCCAAATATGGGTTTGGGTCACTTATATTTATATATGTAAGAACAAGGTTGTGAAGTTAAAATTAAACAACCTTGGCTTTGTCCTTCATAGTACATTGTAAGAAAAAAACATTGAATTCTCTATTTTCTTGCAAAGGGATTTTCCCTTTCTGTGCAATTTGGTTGATTTGGAATCAAAATCATTTTTCTTTCAAAAATAATCAGTAAACCTTTGAAGGCTTCCTACAATGTGGCAGTCCCTAAAGTTGTTTCCGAGGGTGCAATCTAAGAGTCCTTTTCTTGTAGCAACCTTTGGCTTGTGTAATTTGATTCTTAACTATTTTTTTTCTTTATAAAGATGTTCCATCCTATTTTCTTCATCTATCCTTAAGAAGACCATTTATTGCCTCATTTTATTCATTTCATCCTCCACTTTAGCAATATCAGCTACTCCTTTGGCTTGGACTATTCTCTTCCATCAATGGGTTTCTAATTTTTCTTTATCCACGTTAAGTAGTAACTAGGTAACTAGATGATTAGGAATCACTCTTCCTAATGTTCCTGAAGGAGGAGGATAAAATATTAATGGCCAAGGAAGAAAGGAAGGGGGCTTCCTTTACTGTTTGGTTTCTTTTTTAGTTTTATGCAATTCTACATTTTATTCTTGTAGTAGGACAACCTATTCCTATAGATGGGAAACCTATTCCTATAGATAGGTAGCCTATTCCTATAGATGGGAAACCTACCCTTGTGATTGTACTTTTTGGTTTGTTTCTTTAGGGGGTGCTTGCCTTTCTTCTAGCCATGCATCTAGTTCTTGTAACTCTTGCTCTTTTACATCTTCTAGCCTTTTTTAATGGACTAGGGGTTTCCTCAATAGTAATAGGGGTAGAAGAAGGGGGTTTTGGATTTCCACTATACCTTATCCTACTGCTTTTCCTTCTAGTTTACATAATTTTTTGAGCATGCCTACTTGCACTTGGTTTGGTGGGAGTGATAAGGTTTGCTAGTGTTGATGTAATCTCATTCTCTTCCTCCTCTAGGGTTTCTTTATTTTTTTTTTGTAGGGGGCTAGCTACTTCCTTCCCTTTCATTTTATTGGTTGAACTCTTATAACTTTTTTTAAACTCTTCTTATGCCTCTAGAAAAGATTATCTATCCATTTCCACAAATTCCATCTAGGGGATGGGTTTTTGAAGGTTTTCAAATGGCTATGTTACTATTAACTTAAATAGGTCATGGCGGGCCACATAATTATGTTTTCCTTCTTTTAACTTGTTGTACATTTCATTAAGAGATTAAATAAGGAAGTATGGAATACCAGAAATCTCACAAGTTTGAAGGTGATTCTGGAATTTTAGCAGATAGAGCAGCCTGAGTTCGTAGGCATGCACTATGCTCAACCTACCCTAATAGGAAATGTATGTGGGATTATGGTAGGTCATCCCAAGGGTAAGGCATAATCACCCTTATAATTCCATTTGTATCCTCATCAATTTTCTCATTGGGGAGGAATAATCTTCTCTTAGCATTAATGACCTCTTGACTCTCTTCTTTGTTCCATTGTATCCCCCTAGGGAGTGTGGTGGCTCTACTAATGGTATCTTCTTTAACATGGATCACTAGTCCCTTGACTGCAGTGATCAATTCTTAGTCTTCAAGGTTTTGAAATTTCATTGCAATTTCCAAGGCAACCTCATCATCGAACTCTGTGTGTTTTTCAAAGAAACCTAACCATTGACAATTTTCAAGGATAACAACAACCTTATGATTCTAATGAATTCTAGTGTTATTAGTTGTATATAATTTGTTAAAGTCATCCCCATGGTGTATGAAATAGTTTGCGAAGCTCTTGGGTTTAATTTAAAATAATTGGACAAGTTTTTAGGTAGGGGAAAACAATGTTCTTGTGCTTCTACATGATAGAGAGTTTTTTGTGGTAGCAGTGGGCTTTGTTATTCTATAATTTGTAAAAATACACAACCTCAAATAAAGTTACAAAAAAAACATGAATTATCCTTATATCTCCACAACCATACCATGAAATTTGTATGGAGACTAATACAAAAAAATTGATGGACCATTCCTCTTCCCTCAATTCACAAATATGGAACAAAAGCTCTGAAGAATGGATTGATAGTTTTCAAAAATTATGTAACAGGCTTGGTGCCATATGTAAGAAAGGTTATTGAAAGAATGAGAAAAATAACCTCTTTCAACATGCATGGGGGTATTTGTGAGTGATTTCAATGACACTATGTGATCTTGTAGCAAACCGTGTATCTTTTGTAGCTGCATATGTCCATGTCCTATAGCTCTATAATTTTGAGTTTGATAACTTGTTGCTTCCACCTATGGTGATGGAAAATTTTTCATGGGATTTTTAATGCTTTTTTACATTCACAATATTAAATGGAAATAGGTGGTGAGCTTGAGATGAGTACTTTTGGATTAAGTGGAGATGATTTTGGGTGGTGTAGAAGGAAGGCTTAATATTGTTATAGCATCATTTATAACCCTTGTATACTTGATGCTCTGAGTCATGGCCTTGGGCAACCATTTCCCTTCAAAATTGGTCCATTTAATAAAAAATATTATTTTTAATTCCACATGTGGGTTCATCTATACCCAAGCCATGTACACACTCAGGTTCACATATACCCAACCCTAGTATATAATTTGAAATATTAAAAAATATTATTTTAAATTCCATACGTGACTCTGCCCTTCAAAAGATGCATGCACATGCAAGCCCAACTATACCCAACCCACTTATATGATTTAAAATATGAATAAAATACAAAATCCCTATTTTTTGGGTAGGGTTTATGGGTTACATTGGAATCCTACCTACATGAGCCTATGGCCTAACTGTATCCCAAATGAAATAAATATTTTTAGGTGATATAAATACACCTCATGGGGAAGGCCTAAAGGGAGAGAAAGATAGGATATTGACATTATATCCAAGTAGTCCTTGATCAAGTTAGTTTATCCCTGTGCCTTCTGCACTCCCAACTATAGGAAACCTTTGTTTCCTCATAAAGATGTCCATCTCCTTTATATGGCATCCATATGTATGCATTTGAAAGAGGATTATCGAGGCTTGAGCTGGATGGATTCGGAGGAAGGTTTCGCTTGGAGCCATGGACGAACTAGGTTTTATTATTCCACATTCTTTTGTAGTCATAAATATAGAAGCTTTGTGTTGTTCCCGCTGTTATGATCTTAATGCTTTAATTCATTTCATAATATAATGATGTATGATTTCATGTTTTATATTTATATGATTATATGATCTAACATAGATATTGTGAACATGATTTGAACTACTGCTAGTATATACGATTTTATTGAGTGAGTTGTAGGTTTTGAAGCATTGGAGGAAGTAGAGGGTTTGGACCCTATGGGAATGACATAAAACGTAGGACCTTTGAGTACTATCTCTTCTTCCTACTTTAGTAGTTTAAGTATTAGGAATTATTTCTTGCTTGCTTCTTGATGGTGTATGCCCTTCGATCTATTGGGGTGCTCAACCCATACTCTAGGGTGTATTATTCCTGTAACAAGAATACTGCAAGCTGGCCCACTGACCCTTGAAAAACTTCATGTAACCCATGCATCCACACCATTTGATCATTAGTAGTTGAAAACAACCACCTTTTTGAAATATAGTCGATTTTTCTCATTCTTTTCCCCACATGTGGTAACAAGTTTAGACAAAGTGGAGTTGACTACCAAACTGTTTGAGGCTTCTTCTAGTATGGTTGGCTATTAAATCATTCACCTTTTTCACAAACAAAATTTTCTTATGCTTCAAATGAATTCACATGGTGAGTGTTAGATATTTTCATACCTAATTCTTACCTTTCATGGCTCTTGAGTGTGCTATTTGTTCATTTGTAGGTGTCTTCAAGGTGTTGTTGGTGAGAAAACAATCCTATAACAACTTATATGGATTCCTGTAGCTGCTCGGGCACCATTTTTTGAAAGACGGAGTGAGTGTATTACTAATGCTACTAATATGGATTTGTTGACTTTTGCTAGAGGATGTTGCCTTCTTCAGTAGTGTTTCTGCTATTTTTGAACTTGAACCTGCATGATTTTTGCAGGCTACTATAGGACTGTGTTGTCTCTTGTAGTAGTCATAGAGGTCCCTCATGCTTACTAAAATACCCTTATGAAGTAGTAGGGAGACTTGATAATTCATGTAAAAGCAAATGATGTTGATGGAGAGGGCTTCTTTTGTGGCTGCAATGGAAAAATGAAGAAACTTAGATGTTGTAGGATAAAAGGTGGTCATTAGTGGGGGAGAAAGTAGTTAATGAAGTATGGTGATGAAAGGGTTAAATACTAGGGTGATTTAGGTGTATTTATCTAGCTTAGATTCCAAAAATTTCCTCAGATTGTAGATTTTTCACAAAATTGGGTCTTCCTGTAGCATTACAGGACTTTCTTGTAGCAGGTTAGGGAAGTTGAAAAAAATTAATGGGAAGGAGCTGGTGATGGAGGTTTGATGTTGTGGATGATAGAAAGTGAGAAATAGTGTAGGCATTACAACTTTTCCCTCTTGGAATGCTTGAGCCTATGCCTTGGGTAAACTTTGTGGGTTGAATTGTTCAACCTGTCTTGCTATTTTTTCCTATGGTACCTTCACATGAATCAAGGTGAGACAAATAGTTTTCTTCTTTTCTCTTTTCTCAATTTTCTTTTTTTTTTTCTCTTTTTATTTTTTCCTTTTGAGGCTTATTGGTTGCCTCATGGAGGTTTTCATCCAATGAGCCTACGCAAGGTACCTTGAAGAAGTTTTTCACCTAGAGCTCCTATTTTTTTTTTCATTCTTAGATTTTGCCTCTTAGAGGTTTTTAGCTAGTGAGTGCCTTAAAGGAGGTTTCGCTTGAGGTCATTTTATTTTTATTTTTATTTATTTTTTGTTGGTAAGGGTATGAATAGATTGGGATATATGATTCTCTCAATTAGATTAAGTTTCTTAATTACTAAATTAGTAAACTCAACCTTGGAGAGGGGCTTCTTGTATATTTTGAATTGATATCCATTTACTAAAAGTGGAACTTGTTCCCCATTTATAGTCCTAATTTTGACTAAGCCATTATCATAACACTTCTCAACTAGATAAGGCCCCAACCATTTGGTCATGAGATTACCATTGAAATACCTAAACCTAGAGTTATATAGGAGGGCCTAATCACCCTCTTGGAAGGCTATGGTTTTAATGTGCTTGTCATGATAAAATTTTCTTTGCAACTGGAATACTTCAGTGTGAAATAAGGCCTAAATTTTGTACTCATATAGTGCATTCAATTGTTGCAACCTATTAGCCTATGCTTTATTTACATCAATGTCAAGTTGGGGTGCCATCCTCAAGATGTGTACTCAAATTCTACCCAAAATAAGTCCCTCTTACTATAGACTAAATCATTAGGGTGAAACCATTGGTGGTTTTGCAAGTGGTGTTGTAGGCCCAAATGGACTCAACAAGTCTTTTTGCTTAGTCCTTTTTACTGTTGATGATCACTTCGGTGAGAGTGCTCTCTAATGTTCCATTGGTGACTTCCACTTGCCCATTTTATTGGGGTAATATGGATTGGAATAATGATGTCGAATGTGGTGTTGCTTCATTATCTCTTTGATCAGATTGGAGGTGAACTAGGAGCCTTGTTCTATCACCAATTCTCTTAAAAAACCAAACTTGTAGAAGATATTCCCCCCTTAAAAACTTAGCCACTTTTTGTTTTGTTGTTGCCTTCACTACCTTCACTTCATCCCACTCAGTTAGGTAGTCCATGCATACAATGATATAATTCTTCTCCTTGGATGGGGGATTAATAGGACCAATGAAGTCCATGCCCCACTTATGAAATGGCCCAAAAGACACTTGAGGTTACAAGGGAATCTAGTCCTTTAAAATAGGTTTTCCCATCCTTTGGCACTCATCACATTATTAAATATATCTCTAGGTACCCTTGTGAAGGGTTGAATGAAAGTATCCTTCTTGTAGGACTCTTTAAGTTGTCATATTTATAACAAAATTTCCCCCACAAGGTCCATCATGACAAGCTAAGAGGATGCTATAAAATTCATCCTTTCACACACATCTTCTTAGAATTTGATCAGATCACCAAGTGAAGAGGTCCCCCTAATCCAAGTGTGGGAGGAACGTTTTCTGACAATCTTACTTTTCTCCTTTGAAGATATGTGAGGAGGGAATTGGCCAGTAGCTAGGAAATTGGAAATGTTAGAGAACCATGGAGACAAAAGTGATATGGAAAAAATATGCTCATCTGGGAGCTAGTCATATATCACTTCTTCATCTGTAGACAAGTTTAGTCTAGATAGAAAATATGCAACGACATTCTCCTTCGCAGGTTTGTCAAAAATAGTAAAGTCAAATTGATGCAAAAATAATAGCCATGTAATTATATGCGCATTCACATATGGTTTATTCATTAATTACTTGATTGTTGGATGGTCATTATGCATAAATACTTGATAACTAATGATGCAATGTCTAAATTTGTTTAAAAATCTACAATGACAAGAAGCTCTTTTTCATTTACTATATAGTTTAATTCATCCTTTTGTGTATATATATATATTATATATATATATATATATATATATATATATATATATATATATATATATATATAGCTATATATATTTATAATGAAATAAGCTTTGTAGGGGATTTTACCTTCAAATTTTTTGAGAGCTATGTAAAATTGTTAAAAAATAATAACCATTTAATTATGTGAGCATTCACATTTGGTTTATTCATTAAGTTCTTGATTTCTACATGGTCAGTGTACATGAAAACTTGATAAATAATGATGTTATGTATGAATTTGTTTAAACAATGTACAATGGAAAGGAGCTATTTTTTAGTTATTGTATAGTTTAATTCAACCTTGGATATTTATTTGCTAATGAAAAAATTTTCATAGGGGATTTTACCTTCAAATTGTCTTAGAGCTACTCTAATCGCCCTGCCTGATGCATATACATGGATATGAAAGGATTGAGTCCAATTTGGACCTCTGGGGATAAGTGTTATCATTAGTTTTTCTTTGATACCGTCAAATTCTTTTTGAATTAATCCGTTCAACAGAACTTGACATCTTTGGTTAGTAATGAAAATAAAGGAGAAGCAATTTTACTAAAATATTTTATGAATCTTTGGTAATATCCAACAATGCCTAAGAAAATTTTAATATCTTTCTTCTTTTAATGAACATGAACATTTTTTATGATGGCTATTTTATTAGGGTCCACTTAGATTCCTTTTGAAGAGACGAAATTCCCTAAAACAATTCCCTCATTCATTAGAAATAGACACTTCTCATGGACTAGGGAGAGGTTCATCTCTTCACAACTTTTCAAGATCTAGATAAGGTTTGAGAGATCCTATTGGAAACCATCCCCATAGGATGTGAATTAATCCATGTATATTTACATTGAATCATGCACAAGATTAGAGAATATACTCATCACAACCCTTTTGGAAGGTGGAAGGGGTATTACATAGGCTAAATGGGAGAACTATGTAAGAAAAAATGCCCTATGCACATGTGAAGGAGTCTTATCTTCATCATCAATATTGATCTAAATTTGGTTTTACCCATTGAATCCATCTAAAAAGGAGAATTTTTTTGTCCCTGCAAGGACATTAAGGACCTGGTTAATGAAAGGCAAGCCAGAATGATCCTTCCTGGTTGCTTTGTTGAGTTATTTGTAGTCAACACATATTCTCCAATTTCCATTTTTCATAGGAACAATGAATAGGGTATACATAATGGCAGAAGTGTCCTTAGACACGTAATTTTATTAATCAGAAAAAAACAATTACATAATTGATTTTGCAAGAGTTTACACCCGAACAACACAAACACTCTTGCAATGAGCTATATATAAGCTCCATGTCCTAACTACCTCTAATTATGGATCACTTATTAAATAACAAGTGTCCATTTACAATAAATGCTATTCAAACCAAATAGCTAACTAATCTCCTAAAATAGAACCTAAGATACGACACATTTGGAGAGTCATATCTAGTTACAAAAATATGATAATTCTAAAAGTCTCCATTAAATAATTAAACATTCTAGAATAATAATTATTAATTTAATATCTTAAATTAATAATTATTTTATTCTAATTTTATAACCTATGATAAAATTGTATTTTTGGATCATCTAACATTCCCCCCTATGATCCAAAGATACATGACAACAGATACCAAGTTCATCCCTGAACTTAGTAAATTTTATTCGGCCAAGCAGTTTCGTGAAAATTTCGGAGATCTGATCTTCGGAAGGACAATAAACTGACTTGAGGACATCTTTGGCAATGAGAGATCTGATATGATGATACTTGGTGTCCACATGCTTTGTCTTTGAATGAAAAACTAGGTTCTTGGCAAGTTTGATGGCTGACTGGCTGTCAATGAATAACGATGTAGCTTCTGCCTAAGAAATGCCCAAGTCCTGCAAAATTCGGCGCAACCAAACAATTTCACATGCTGGTTCCCATGCTGAAATGTACTCTACTTCTGCTGAAGAAGTGGCCACTGTAGCTTGTTTCTTACAACTCCAAGATATTGCTGCTGACCCCATGTTCATTAAATAACCTGATGTTGATGCTCGATCATCAATACTCCCAGCAAAGTTGGCATCAGAATATCCACCAAGTACAAAATTTTTAGTCTTTGTGTAAAGAAGACCAAAATCTTTTGTTCCTTGGATATATCAAAGAACTCTTTTGGCTGCATTCCAATGGCTGTCTCGTGGTTCCTGCATAAAACGTGAAAGAATACTGACTGCATAAGATAGATCAGGACGAGTATTTGTCAAATAAATCAAGCTACCAATCAACTGTCTGTAAGTTGTACTGTCCACCTTTTCCCCCCCTTCAAATTTTGAAAGTTTCAAGTTTTGCTCCATGGGGGTAAGAACGGGCTTGCAATCCTGCATGCTAAAACGCTGAAGAACCTCTGCTGCATACTTACTCTGAGAAATGAAAATATGATGTGGATGTTGGAAGACTTCAACTCCAAGATAGTAGTGAATTAATCCCAAATCTGTCATCTTAAAACCTGCATGTAACTCCTTTTTCACCTGTGCAATATGATCATCATGGCTGCCAGTAATGATCAAATCATCTACATACATAACAAGAATTACCAGATATTTTCCCTGTTGTCGCACATACAAAGTATCATCAGATTCACTTCGTTGAAAACCAACTTTCTTAAGGTATTCATCCATCTTTGCATACCAAGCTCGGGGAGCTTGTTTTAATCCATATAAAGCCTTGATCAATTTGCAGACTTTATGTTCTTGTCCTTCAACTTCAAAACCTGGTGGTTGGGTCATATACACTTCCTCCTGTAAATCCCCATTGAGAAAAGCACTTTTCACATCCATTTGATGAACTTTCCATCCTTTTTGAGTGGCCAATGCAAGTGTTAATCGGATGGTGTTCCATTTAGCTGTAGGAGCAAAAGTTTCCTCATAATCAATGCCTTCCTGCTGCGCAAAACCTTTTGCGACAAGTCGAGCTTTATACTTTTCAAGTTCTCCCTTTTGATTATACTTAATTCTGTAAACCCATTTGCATCCTATGGGTTTAACATTTTCTGGACAATCAACAAGTTTCCAAGTGTTATTATCAATTACTGCTTGATATTCTTCAACCATAGCCTATTGCCATTCTTTATGTTTTACTGCTTCTTTGTATGTGGAAGGTTCAGTAAAATCATTTGCTATCAAGGCAAAATTGCCTTCATTTCTATGTGCCCTTCGGGTGCCTGTTTTATTCTGCTCATCGGGCTTTACATCTTTCAAAAGTTGAACTGCCCATTTTGGTAGTTGGTGCTCACTTGTTTGTGCTTCTGTAAAGTCTCCATCATTGTAAAGAGGATTAATATAAACTGATGTTTGTCGTTCAGGTGAAGAATGTGGAGAATCATTGTCAGAAGAACTGCTGCTGCTTGGAGATGCGGATGAACTGCTAGAAGACCCAGATGATGTTGTTGATGTAAATGGACTGGATGACTCATCTTCAGAGGAAGGAAAATCAAGTTCATACCAATTTGGTGAAGTTGGTTGACTTTGCATTTTTCCATTTCTTTTACTTCCCTTAGTTTCTAACTTGTGAAGAAGATTTTCAATTTCTTCAGCACTCTTACTCTCTGTTTCATCAAAAATGACATCCCTGCTCACAATGAATTTTCCATTGGTCAAAAGACGATACCCTTTCTTCTCATCAGAATAGCCAATCATTGTGCATTTTAAACTTCTTGAGTCAAGCTTAGTTCGTTTTTCTTTCAGAAATAAGTTTTGAATTCATTTGAAGTGAATTCTCCCCCATTATCTGTCCCGAGTACCTATCTTTTATTTGACTTCATTTTCAACAAGTTGGCGAAAAATTTTAAACTTATCAAATGCTTCTGACTTGTTCTTCAAGAAGTAAACCCAAGTCATTCTACTGAAATCATTAATGAATAGTAAGAAATATTTGCAACCACCAAATGAAGTTTGTAGTGGACCACAAACATCACCGTGAACTAGTTGTAGCCACCTGTTTGCATGCCATGAACTTGTTGGAAAACTTTCTCGACTTTGTTTGCCATAAATGCAAGCTTCACATTTTGCATTTTCCCTTTTGAATGTGGGAAGTCCTTTAACCATTCCTTGTTTCTGCAATTGAGGAAGACTCTCAAAATTCAAATGTCCATATCTTACATTCCATAGTATTATAGGTGAAATACCTGTAGTCACTGCCCCTACAAAATCAAAATGCCTTGGAATAACTGTCCCTTTCATCTGTAACAATTTTCCATCTTCATAACCTGTCATGACTGTTTTCAGGTTATGTTTCACTGAATTAATCTTCACTAAACCATCTTCCATAATCACCTGATGTCTCGCTTGTCGAATCGTGACTAAAGAGAGCAAATTTTTCTTAAAACTGGGTACATACCATACATTGGAAATCATTTTTTCTCCAATGCCAGGGAGAAAAACTTTTACTACTCCTTTTCCATAAGGAGTATGTTTTGTATCATTAGCAAGAAAAGTGGAATTAAGTTGGCAATCTTGAAAATTCCAAAAAAAATCACGTCGACAAGTCATGTGTTGAGTTGCCCCGGAATCCAAGATCCAGGCATCTTCATAGTCACTTCTAAGATGGGATGAAAGTTGTGATGCTGGTGAGGAAGTAAAAACATATTCAGAGTTATCCTCATCTTGATCATTTGCAAATTGCGCTGAATGCTGCTGAAACTTGGGAATTTTATTAAGTGATGTTCAAAAATATTCAACATAATGGCCAACTTTGTTACATCTTCGACACACAATTTGACTTAAGTCTCTTCCTCTTCCTGAAGATTGTCCTCTACCTCTGCTTTGACTTCTATTTTGAGATTGTCCTCTACCTTGATTATTATATCCTTGTCCTTGAAAATTGCCTCTTCCTTGGTTGTTTCCTCTACCTTGAAAATCATTTCTTCCTCCTCTATTAAAATTGTTTTCTCTTCTTTGGCTTCGACCTCGATGATGTTCTGCTTGATTCTGATTCCATCTGCCTCTTCCTCGAGAACTATCTGCTGATGACTTACTAGTGCTGGCCTCTGTGAGAAAAACATCTTCACCAACTTTCTTCTTCTTCCCAAAATTTTTATCATGTTGATTTAACATTTCACAGAGTTCATCAAAGTTTAGTTTCTCTAATTTCCCAGTTACTTGTAGAGTCTCCAAAAAAAGGCGTGTAGGAAGAAGGAAGACCAGCAATTACAATTGTGACCATAAAGCTATCATCAATTGCGGGAAAACTAGCATTAATAATTTCTTGCCTAATATTCTTAAGTCTTGATATATATTCAAGAACATCACCGCCTTCAGTTAATTTTTGTTGCAACAATTTTAATTGTAGATCAACTTTCTTTGATTCAGGCTGAGTATCAAAGAGGTCTTTAAAAGCTTTCAAGGCAGACCATGCATCTATAGCATTTTCTATATGGACATACATTTCATCATTCATAGAAGATTTAATAAGAGCTAAGGCTTTAGCATTCATGATTTCCCATTTTTCTAGTGCAGCTGCATCTGTGGGTTTATTCGGCTTAACATCTCCATCACATATACCCTGCGATAATTCATTGTAAATGAGATTGCTTTCGATGAGTCGATGCCATGTTTTATAAGATTTTGTGCCTTCAAGTTTGTCGGAATCAGAAAACAAATTAATCAACTTAGACATTTTAGCGTTGAAGTGTCGCACCAAGAATCAGAACAGAAATGACAAGATAGTCAACACAACACACCACGCAAAAAAACACAATCTATCAGGGCTTGGCCTTGACCCTCGAATAGTCGTCAAAATAGGAGAAAATTGACTGAGCTTTGCACTTGGCTCTAGTCAATTTCTCAAATTTTTACCAGGCAACTTTCAAAATTTGGCTTTTTACAATGGTGCTTTTGCACAATATGGTAAAAAAGAAATTACCCCCCCTCAAAGTAAAATTACTTTGAGTTACAATGTGATGATCCCAAAGAACTTCTTAAAAACAAATTACCCAACACACCTTATCTCTCCAATTTACAAATTACAAATAAAACTCCTTATTACTCCAAAACATTTCAAAACATCACCCTTATTACTCCATGACAAGGCTTTTAAAAAAATACTTTTAAAAAGCTCACTCATCACTCTATTATAAAGCTTTAAAAAATACTTTTATAAAACTCACCTTATTTCTCCCCAAAAAAACTAATTATTACTCCCACTCACTTATCACTCCCAACAATATATATATTACATACACTATCCTTTATTAACCTTATTATCCCATTATAAACACCTTTACAAAACAATGTGATAAAACTCTCAAATCACTTTCTAAAAGTGATTTATAAAAAATGACGTGAAGATTTAATTTAAGTAAAATTTGGGAAAAGTAAGTAATATGAAATAATTATTTATGACCTGTGAGTGGAATGATTTTTGTTGGCTCCTTCACGGCTTTACAAAGTGGACTCTTCCTCTTTGGACAGCTCGAACAACACCACGCACCAATGTATCCTCCACACAACATACTCACGTATCTTTTGAATTCCTATACCTGTGTATCCATCCCTCTGTGTATCCGTCCTTCCATTGTTCGAATTTCGATTTTCAGATTAGCTAACCCTAATTTCAATGGGTAGGGCTGCAAATTCCAGTGATATTGCACCTAAATTCGATCACCAGTACAGCAATTCTGGAGGCCTTAGCTGGGCAGAGCAGTGGGATTGCAACGATGAATTTAGCTCTGATCACCGGTCTGTTGTTAAGAGCAACAGCAAATTGGGGGATTATAATACGAAGATGAAATCTGTAGCAAGCATAGGGTTTAAAAAGGTTAAATCTGCAGCAAGCATGGGGCTTAAAAAGGCAAAATCCGCGGTAAGCACAGGGACAAAAAAGGCCAAAGCGGGAACTTTAGCGGGTGTGCATTGGATAAAGATTCAGTACAGCAAAAGGTGGAGGAACCGCAACTCACGCAAGAGCAGATCTCTGACTTCAAATATTCAATCTGATTGAATGCCCGTTTTATGTGTACATTTGCAGTCTTTTTTGAAGTTCGGGTGTAAGGAAGAAGATTATGCACAACAACTCTTTCATGAGTAAGAAGGAGACGGTTACCTTCATAATCAGCGATGAATTGGAGATCTCTCCCGCTTCAACCATCACCAACATTAACTTGTTGAACAAACTCAAAGTCCAAAATCTCTCGGATCTGAAAGAGAGAAATGCAAGTGTTTGGTCCCGATGAGGCGTTGAGGCAGCTTTGGGCTTGTCTCGCTTCAACCACTCCTTTGGATCCCATCTTCGGTGGTGCGGCCTACACACGTATCACACTGGCTTTTAAAAATTCACACTGGTTTGCTCACGGTGGCTCTTTGCAGTGAAATTTGATTGGAGTGCTGGTCTCCAATTTCGAATCCTCATTCTTTGTTCAATTCCGTGGCCCTGGACAATCTTTTGCTGATCACTTCAATGGAGTTGAGTTTTCCACTATCTCATAGAGCTGGAATCTCCTCCTCAGATCAACTGCAACGTTACTGGAGCTCTGATACCACAATAATGGCAGAAGTGTCCTCAGACACGTAATTTTATTAATCAGAAAAAAACAATTACATAATTGATTTTTCAAGAGTTTACACCTAAACAACACAAACACTCTTGCAATGAGCTATATATAAGCTCCATGTCCTAACTACCTCTAATTATGGATCACTTATTAAATAACAAGTGTCCATTTACAATAAATGCTATTCAAACCAACTAGCTAACTAATCTCCTAAAATAGAGCCTAAGATACGACACATTTGGAGAGTCATATCTAGTTACAAAAATATGCTAATTCTAAAAGTCTCCATTAAATAATTAAACATTCTAGAATAATAATTATTAATTTAATATCTTAAATTAATAATTATTTTATTCTAATTTTATAACCTATGATAAAATTGTATTTTTGGATCATCTAACAATACACCAATTCATTATCTGATATTTGATAGATGAACCTTGCATCTAGTAATTTCTACAATTCCTCTTTCACAATATATTTCAATGTAGGGTTCATTCACCTTTGTGGTTTGTGAACACGTTTGTGATCCTCCTTGATATATATATGGTGAGTGAACAAAAATTTATGTATTCCTTTAATCCTATTATATTACCATTAAAATTCATCAATATGTTGTTTTAAGATAGTGAAAAATTGGTTTTATTGATTAGCTGAAAGAAAGGGGTTGATTTTCAGTGTTTTAGAGGGGCTGATTTCTATTGTTTTTACATTAATTTTCTCAAAACCAATAGTCAAAACATATTCCCATCATATTCCTTAGGAATAAATATGCTTCCCTATAGATGATTCTTCTTTTAAGCCATCAATATTCATGGTAGTAAGATTTTGATTTTCAGAAATTTGTTAATCACATTATCTTCATTGATTTTCCTACTACTAATGGTGGATTCTATTGTACACATAGGGTATTATGATGAGATACAAGAGTCCTCTTATTATTATTCTTATTCCTCAACCCATGTAGGAATTCCATCGTCAACAATAGGTTGATTTGGTGGGTATAATATAAGCTATTTTCTTGATTTCCCATTGGTGATGGTCATGTTCCCATCCCTACAACTGATGTATGCATCAATAATGGCTAACAAGGGTATTCCTAAGATGAGTGAATATACATTGAACTTGGTCTTGGGCTAAAGGAAAAGGAATTTAGTGGGACACTCCCAGGAACAAATAGAGACCATTACATATTCTATGATACCTTTAGGTTCTATTGTGGATCTATAAACAAGCTGTAGCATAGTAGAGTTATTTCCCAGAGATCCCTAGAGGTTAAGTTTGAGCATGGTTTCCTTGGTAATGATTTTGATTGAAACTCCCAAACAAGTGAGAATGTTTGGAAATATAATTTCATCGATGTGCACATCTACTATGGGCCTCCCATGATCTAAGTACTTTGGGATGATTTCTCTCCCAAGCATAAGATCTGCTAACTGTTCTATGAAGTCAATAGTAGGGGCATCCATTTTATTTCTCCTAATACTTATGAGACATTCATCTTTAATGAATTTTTTATAGATAGGAACATATTTCATGGCTTGAAGGAGGTATTTTAACATGCATATTCTTTAGTTCTCCCAGAAGTTAAACTTCTTCTAGGTTGTGTGCTTTGCAGGTTGTCAAAATTTTAGGATAGGGAGGTTTTGGTTCAGTGACTTTAGGTATAAGATCAGCCCCCTACTCCTAAATATTTTTTTGTTGGAGGAGGTGGATTACAATTTAAAATGAATTTACAACATCTAAGGTTGATTTCCTAGATTTCTACAAAATACGTTTGGTAAGTAGTTTCTCCACTGTAGACTGGTTGAGCCTTCTTATTGTTGGGATTTGGATATGGTTGGGTAGGAATTTGTAGTTTATTTGGAGGAATGTTTTGGGGTGCTTTAGGTTGTTGAGGAGGAGGCATAAAGTAAGGTGTTTGGGCCACCTGAGGCCTCCATCCTTTTGGTGGATTTCTCCATTGAGGAGGTTTAGTAGGGTATGGGTGGAAGGGAGGAGAAACATTTTTAGTAGGATATGGTCACGAAGTGGACATAGTATAGGGTGAATATTTATTAAGGAATCAAGTTTAATAATGAGCATTATAATTATCATTTAAAGTAGAGGGGAAATTCATACCCTTTTGGAAGGGGATTGTGGCATATTTTGGTTGACAAAGAATAACTACTCCATGCTCCCTTATGCTCCATAGTACACAACCTTTAGACCTAGAATAGATGGAAATTTATTAGTTCAATGGTTCTCCTCACATACAGATCAACATATTTATATGATATACATTCATTCATAGAGTGCATTAAGGGTAGAATAAGGTTAATGCATTTTTTGCTTCCTCCTTTTTTCTCTTGATATGTAAGGTGTCCATCTACATGGGAAATGTATGTAATATTTTATTCTTCATGTCCTATATCATACATCAAATATTATTTTTAGTAAGTAGGGAGGATAAGGAATGAATTAATGAGCTTTTGTTTACTCTACCTCTCTTTCTAGTAGTCCTTGAATAATTTTTTAATATCTTTTTGATATCACCATAAGTGAGTTGATATATGTCTCTATTTCCTAGTTGGTTGAGTTTTTCTATTAGTTATTCCTTGAGTCCTTGTAGTAGGACTAAATTTAATGAGTTTGGATCTAAGGTGAAATTATGCACCCTTCTATAACTCAACTAGAATCTTTCCTTAAAATATTCCAAAGGCTCATTTTCTCCTTGGATCATTTTGAATACGTTGTCTCTCACATCCATTGCTCTATAGTAATCCCAATTCTTTTTGTTGAAGGCTTGCTACATTTTATCCCATGTGGTGATGGTTTCCCCTTCTAGGATCATTAATCATTGAAAGGCTACATCCTTAAGAGTGGAAGGGAAAAATTTGAGCTTATGCTCATAAATTATATAGTCATAAGTTTTGCATACTATAGAAAAATCAAACATGGAAGTGTTAGGATCTTCTATAATCAAACCATAGAAGTGTGGGAGGACATATGGATTAATTTTTTTCATTTTAGCCTCCATCTATTTCTTTAATGGGAAATGTTAACACTTTTGGTTTTCTACCTTTAGCCACAGTGTTGGTGGGGTGTGAAGGTCTTTCTCCTTCTGCAAGCTCCTCAAAGATCCTCTCTTTATCACCAAAAAGGGCCTTAAGTGTCTTTGTGGATAGGGTAGGAAGGGCACAATAACCTTAAAGAGGATGGCTGCTAGTGGAAGTGTGGGTTTTGGTAAGAATTTTCTTGTTATATCCCTAATTCTTCGAGGCATAAAATAAAAGAATGTATTTTTTCCATTTCTGATTTTTTTGAAAAGTATGATAATGTGTTTTTATTTTTTTATTTTTGTAGGATATGAAATGAAAGAAATAGCATATCAACTAAAGAAAAATATAGTACATACTTTAACATATCCATAGAAATAATGCCAAAAAATGATGGTAGTCAAGATTGCAACAACAATGTTGCAACTCTTGAGGATATCAACTTTAAATGTGAACCCAGGGTTCATACAAACTTAAGAAGCGTGGGCACTATATGTGATACATAGACTATCTCTTCCTTTTTATAACTCTTATGTAGGTGGAAATAAATAAATGAAATCTAGATGTACAAAGACCAAGTTGACTAATCTGTGCTATAGGAAAACTAAAATTGCAGGAAATAACTTTCTGAAAGAAAGATAACACATAAAACTAACATATTTTCAATAAAGGAATTCACACCAAAATATCTGCAATGAAATTAAAGCACACATATTATCTCTTGTAAAGAAAGAAAACACATTACTGAAATGAAATATTGCAAAATAGTAAATCCTAATTTTCTATCAAAGGAAGTTTCTACAACAAACCAAATGAAAGTATCTACAACGTCTCTCTACCTCCAAGTTCCATTCTCAGGGTTCCAAGAGTTTTGTAATACATTAAGGAAGACAAATCATGATTTTAGTGCAAATTTGAGTGAGTTTAGATGGTAGGTTACAAACTTCTACAAGAGTCCTTGTTTTTCTACAAGTGATAGTCCAACAAGTAGGTGAACATGATAAATGCGAGGTTGGAGGGCAAGGAAGCTAAGGAGAAGTTGGAAAATGAAAAAATACACATGTACATGGTGTCACAACAAACGTTTTTAGGGTTAACCTACAAAAATGCAAGCCTGTAGGGTTTCCTGTAGCTACAAAACAAGTTAGAGTGAAAGAAATAATGAACAATGGACAATGCACACAAATAAAAAAATAGTAAGGGAAATGAACTAAATTCAAAGTAAAAATGTCATTTAAATAGTGTAACGACTACAACTATCATCATCAATTGCTAAGATAAAATACAAGGAAATAATCCTCATGAAACTATTTAATTAACCATGCATGAAAGTAATTTTCGGTAATATTTTGTAGAATAAACAAATGCATGAATAGAAATGATACAAGAGGGATCCCGAGTACCTGGGGTGGGCCGTAACATAAGGAATATTATAACCCTTATATGAAATTTATACTAGGAATTGAAATTAGATATCACTTCCAATAATTGAAAAGTTGCTTGTACACGATAGAGTTACAAAACTTGCTTGCAATCACTAATCTAGACTTCTCTTATTATTCACATGCTTATTTATATTTTTATTCTATTTTCCTACTGGGATACTCAAGCCTCTTCAAACGAGTAGGGGAAACCTCCTTAAGGGGAGGACTACTTTCCCTCAAAATATCCCCAAAAAATGATCTTTCTTCATAGATCACCATACAACAATAAGAAGGAGCATTAAATACCCTTAAATAGCCAAGTTGAGACTATTGTGGAGAAGGGAGTAGCCCAATAAATATATTTAGCTAGATCTCCTAGAAATATGTGCAAAATCCCTTCAAAATCCTGCACAATAGTCATGTTAAGCACATAAATTATGAAAAATCTCATTGACTCTCCTAAGAACTCATTAATATAGGAAAGTGTGTCATTAAGTGAAAAAAGATAGCTTTAATATAGCCTTTATGTTCCTAGGAGTGGTTAGATGGGCCTTATGTTTTACCTATTTAGGAGGCCCATCACATTCCTTGCAATGTTCTCAGCCCCTATTAGACTGATTGAGTATTGATGATTTCAAGGTTGATGAGGATGTTTGCTCGGATTTCTCATGCCTATACTACATTCTTCCCTCTTTATTTTGGTGAGGTAGAATCTAGTTTAATATAGGAGGTAAGGATGAAATTTTTCCTGAGAACATTTTATTAAAAGAACAAAATATTATTTTTAAAATACGAAGTTCATAATCCATCCTCCATTATTAATATGTTTGTGTTCAAGTGCATACCACAACCTACTCTTGTTTTCTATTTTTCTTTTCATTGTTGATGAAATTCTTACTAGATAAATACCTATATGCACTATCAATGTTATGGTGTTACTCATACCTCTATGATAAAGAAAGCATGGAAACCACATGGCACTCTAAGTTGTTGGAAGGGGAACAATAGCCATTGATTTAGATGACATTATTTTTGCATCAGTCACGTTAACTTCTAATTTCTTATCATCGCGAAAATATATGCATGGTAAGCCAATTTATATAATATAATGGCAATTCATATAGCTTTTTATGCCTTAATGATAAAAATCTTTTTATCTTCAAATGGTATTATTTCAATATAATAAGTACAATTACAATATATTCTCTTAACAATAATTATCAGAGTATGAAATATACATACCCAATTTTCTCATCATGGACAAAGCATATCAAATAACCATCACATTCTTCCAACTCTACATCAGATTCTCTTGGTACAAAAATTCCTTCAAAACCATATCATCCATGACTAAACTAAAAGGTGCCATTGAAATTGCCTCCAACCTCAATTTGTTCCTTTCCCACTTCAGGTTCAAGTTGGAGGTCAAACTTAATGATTCCTTCCACTTTAACGAATGAATCTAGTCTAGTTCCATAAACAAAATGTTGTTTCCTACATTTATAGCCAAGATTAAAGGTAAAAATAATCATGAAATTGCTTTTATAGATGAATTTGGATAGAAATATGCAGAATTTGTTCTAGAATACTTTTACCATAAGGTATACACAAACACACTTTGAGCAGATCTAGAGGATAGATATTCATGTAAATGTAATAATCCTAAATATGAAATTTAATATTATGACATTGCTTCCTTCTAGTCCCACTTGGAGGATGAGAAACCCTTTGAATATAAAAGTGTTGTGTGTCCTAATTTCACTCTAAAGGTTGGAAGGGATATGTTTAATTATATACTTATACAACATGGGCATATATTCAAAATCCAATGATGAAAGAAGTTACGTAGAGTGGCTATTCCTCATATATCTACCCCATGTTTATTAAACCAATAAATTCGAGATGCTCAATAGAGATTCCTTGTAGATTTAGACTGCATATTGTAATATGCTAAAAAAATTGATTTTAATCTACTCTACTCATAAGAGGAAATAATAAGCGATTGATGAAATCACGAAGGATAAAATAGAAAGAATTCAATCAGCCATAACAAAATAATTTTCTGGAGAGAGCCACAGCTAAAAACCCCTGTTATATATATATATAATATATATATATATATATATATATATATTACATTAATCAGAAAATATGAGAAGATTACAATGCTTTTCTCAAGCCCGAGAAGCCTCTGCACTAACTCTATCTATCTCACTACCAACCTGTGCACAAGCTTATTTTTACACACCTTTCTCTCACAAGCTCCATGCACAAAATTATGCTTCCTATTGCTTGGTCTCACCAATTCATGATCACCAAAATAATGATTAAACTTGTGCCTTCATTCCTCCTTTTAAAGGCAATTGAAATGGCTACAATTAGTGAGTTTTCTAATTAATGAATTATTTATTCTAGGCCTTCTTTTGATTGCATGCACCATCTATTTAATTTAGACGATTTTACAACTGATAGTACACTATCCTTGAACTGCAATCTCAACTGGGTCTTTCTCTGATCTGAAATGAATGAGTTAATTATGAGTGAATCTTTATTTTACTGGTTGAGAAGTGTTGGTTACACCCCATTACTATAGGTTACACCCAACTATTGGATCTCCCACTAATTCCTCCTTTAGTTGGAACTAGTTTAACTAAATTTAACTCAATTAAACTGAATTAAATAATTAAAAATAAAAAGAACTCAACCCAACCTCGTAAAATTTAGGAACCACTCTACATTTCTCTAGATAGGCTACCTTCAAGTCAAAGAGAATGGTGGACTTCTATGCCAAATACCATATTGTTTTAGGACATTCTACTGCTTATCATCCACAAGGGAATGGTCTTTTTGAATCCTCCAATAAATCCTTGGTCAACATCATCAAGAAGGTTCTAGAAGTAAACAAGAAGAACTGGCATAAAAATTTCATCAATGCCTTGTGGGCGGATAGGGTTAGCACTAAAAAATCAATAGGTATGTCCCTTTTTCAGCTGGTGTATGTGATTGATACAATTTTTCCTTCATCTCTTGCTATCTTGGTGATGAAAATTCTGCAGGAAATGGATAGTGAGACTAATGAAAAACAAAGAAGGATAAATCAGATGATTCATTTACAACAGACAAGGGAAGAGGTTATTTAGAACACATCTAAACTCCAGGAGAAGATTAACAATATTTATGATCGCAAGACCAAGGAAGACAATTTCAATCTAGGAGATGTGGTTCTTTGGTGGGATGCTAGAAATGAAGACAAGGGCAAGCATGGAAAGTTTGAAAACTTATGGAAGGTACCTAACAAAGTTTTTTATTTTAGAGGGAAGAATGCTTTCTTATTGGAATAAATGGATGGAGGAGATTATTCAGGAGGAGTGATCAATGGTAGGCTTCTCAAGCACTACTATGTCTAAAAAAAAGTCTTGAAAATTCATCATCATTGTATATACCAATGTGTATTTTATTTCCAGATATTTAGGTGGTTTTCATAGGAGTTTGAAGCCTGAAGTGAAGGACCTAAGGCTTCTTTGGTCAACTAATGTTTTGGTTTTTATTTCACTTTTCAGTCTCTGTCATGTCAAAAGGTCAGTCAATTTTAAGTCAAAAGTATCCAACCAAGAAGGAAATTGAAAAGTGGTAGATTGGAAGATTCACGAATTTGTGGTGCAAGAAAGTAGGAATATGTGCCTATCAAAGGAGCAGTGGTTGGATAGATATTTGTATATGGAGATACATGAAATTTGTTTCTGCACCTTCCCAATTGAATTATACGAGTAGTTAGCTAAGTTGGTAGAAGTCAAGGGAGGTGGAATCTTGACAGTCCAATAGTGTGGACTCCAGAACCAGGATGACGATTAGAGGCCTTTGAAGACAAGATCATGCAGGATGTCAATCACTAGCTCTATTGAATTATAGGAAGATTTATTATAGAATTCGTAGTTGATACCTCAGTCAGCTACAATGAAGCGAAGCGACAATTTTTCAAAGGACCGCGAGGTAAGTATCTAAGATCTTTGAATACTTGGATTAAAATGTTGTTATGTGAAAATCAGGTTATGCCATTTCCTTGATGTTTGGAACTACAAGAAGTGGAAAAGTCTTAAGAGATCGAGAGAGATCAGTTGCGAATATATCCCATTGATTGGACCTCCTTCGAGCAACGAGGAGGGAGCGGTATATGCCTCACCGTGGAGTCTTGTCTAGCTGATAACACAGGGTTTTACACGGACACATCATCCATCCAATCCACCTCCACCTCCACCTCCACCGCATACACCTTCGCCCACACCTCCACCACCACCACCACCATTCAACACGTCGAACACAATGAATCTACCGGTTTTCAAGGATATAAGGAGTGAATATACAGAGCAGTTTTGGTTTGTTGCGAATGCTATGTGGACAACATAGTAGAATAGTGATGAAAATATAAAAAAGGCACAATTGGTTTCCACTCTACAGGATCGTGCTCTAACTTGGTATATTAAGTACTGTTATGATAATCCTTTGGCCACGCTAGCAGAGACTAAGTAATTTAGTAAGACTAAGTATGACTCGTAGTCAATAGTTGGATTTAAGGAAATCATGATGAGGGTTGATGAGACACCTTGGGAATTAGATTAGAGGTTGAAATATGTTATCGAAGAAGCTAACATGCAGCTCACAGATGGTCAGAATCGCAAATGGTTTATATATTTACTTTTTCCTGACTTGAGGATTTCTCTGTCACAACATAAGATAGGAACTCAGGCAGAAACCCTAGAGATTGCGATGAGGTTGCATGAAACACACATTCAGGATGCAACCTTGGGGTTACAACATATTCACTCTAAGTTATAAAGCCTTTGGTTGGAATTGTAGAGGTTGAAGAAAGATAAGGAGACTAGACCAGAGGTGCGCACGGAAGTCTGGTGTATGAAGTGTAAGGGCCAGGGGCATGATAAGGACCATTGTCCCATATTTGTGAACTATATCATAGGAGGGGGACCATTTCCCCTGAGGCGAGAAGCTCCAGGAAGGCCGAGCGTAGGGGTTGTGCTATTGTGCACTATTTGTCAGGTTGTTGGACAACATGTGACGTGTTAGTGTCTGTATTGTTAGCCTATCACCTAGATCAAATGTGATTTTACTATGCTTGTCAAGACTATAAAAGTCAAATTTTTTATGTCACTAGGTTTACACAACAAAATTTGGTCACAGTTTGTTTAGTCTAGAAATGAGGTCAGTCTTTTGGAAATCCACTCATGTTGGTCAACTATCAGATTTTCATGAAGGTGTCATAATAAAATCATGTCAGTCATCATCATCATTGCATTTGGTTTTAGGTCATCCATTAGGTCGATAGGGTTTCCAAGGTCCATCATTTTCATGAATAAATATAATAGTGAATAGAGCATGACAAGCAGCTCTTGGGTATTGATTTGTGAGTTATCACACATTCATCATGTTCTCATGGTCAAAAAGTTCCATAAGAAGAAGTTCCAGCACTCAGGAAAGTGAAAAGGTAGCTCACATTTCAGTTGTAAAGGTATCTCTATTTTCAAAAGTGAAAAACTAGTTTTCAAAGGTTTGTGGGTCCCATTTCTTTTTAAAAAAAAGAAATAATTTTACCTATATAAACTCAAAGGCCCACAAACTTGGTTCATTTACCTCCTATTCACTCTTGAGTATCGAGATCTCCCATCCAAAAGAGAGAAAAAGTCAGTTTCTTAGAAAAATTTGGAAAGAACCTTGAGGCACTGTACACAGAAACAAGGCATTGTGCATAGAGACTAGGCATTGCACACAAAGAAATTGCACCTCGCACAGGAACAAGGCGCTGCACATAGGGAAGAGTGTCCAGAAAACACCCAAATTTCTCCCAAATTTGACTTTTAAGCCTGCAAACTTGATTTCGTTGCTTTATAAGCCAAGCAACAAGTAAGTACACCATTATTCTTCCTTCTTTTCTTTTCAAAATAATCTCATGCCAACGATTTTTCAAATTAGGGTTTGTAGTGAAATTTCTCATGGGGAATGATAGCTTGATGATGACCATTTTTATTTTTTGGTTTCTAAAGATGTAAAATGTTTCCCTACACCTATATACATGTTTAATAAACTATTTTAACAACTCAATCAACCTCAAAGCAGAATTTTACCTCTCCAAAAGTGAAACCCTAGTTCATTCCTATGGATTTTTGGGCACTTTCACTACAAACTCTGTTTTTCCTCCTCACAAGAAAATCAATCCTCCATTGCTTCTCCCCTCATTTTCATCAGCTCTATAAAGTTTATTTCCACCTCTTTCAAACCTTTTTTACCATGTTTTCAAACTCCACCGTCACATCACTTCATTTTCCACTCATACCTCACAATTTTCTCATTTTCCTGCTACTAGGGTTTCTGTCATCATGGAAGCAGAATCTTCACCAGAGAGGAAGAGGCATAAAAAGGGAGGGAAAATCCTCAGATATGAGCCATCAAATTGTAGTGAAATCAACTCATATTCCTTTATCAAACAGTGCCTTGAAGATGCAGATTTCTTGGATTTATGCAATAGGGTGAGTGAGGCGAGTTTTCATGAGCAGTTGATAGATTGGGTGGTAACTCAGTTGAAGGGTGAAAGTGTTGTTATTTTTCGTGCTGAATTCATTTTTTCATTGGCCTCCATTTCAATTCCTAAAGGACTACGAAACAATGGTGAATATTGGTTCAAGGGAATGAACCTAGATCTTGAATATTATAAACCTTTCTTAAAAACACCATACAAGGAAAAACATGATCACACTATGCCTTTCAGATACTTATTGGAGAAATATGCCCCTTTGATGAAGATTATCATGAAGTTCTTTACATGTGAAGGAAGATTGTCCAAGTTGTATGCTTATCATTTTCGCCTCCTAATGCACTTCACCTCTTAGAAGCCACTCAACATGTGTAACTACCTATTTAGGAGCATTTATAAAATGTCAAAGAAAATAAAAATGAAGAACAAGGAGCACTACCCAAGCATGTTTCATCATAGTCTGATCAAGACTATAGTCCTTCACTAGCTTTCAAAGAAAGGTATGAGTTGGGAAACCTTTTTGGAAACAACCCTGAAATGGCATGAAGCTAATGTAGCATCTCAAACCTCTAGCATGCCAAAACAACAAATGGAAGTGGGGTCCTCTAGCAAATCAGTTGAGAAAACTCAAGTGCTTAAGCCTGAGGTGACCAAGATGTACAAGAGAGGACAAAGGCTTGTGTTTGCTTCTCACGGCGAGAAAGGGTCTAAGCCTTCTAAATCAAGAAAGTAGGGATCAACAACATGGGATAAATACAGAGTTGAGAATGAGATTGAGCTAGTTGATTTAGAGGTAGAGGATTAGACTTCAAGCATGCAGTATATAATCAAAGATAAAGAATATCAAATGAAGAAGATTATAGTCAACATGGCGAGACCTAGATACATCATTTCATTCCTTGAACAAGAGAATAATCAGCTCAAAGCAAAGCAATTGATCATGGAAAAAGAAAAAACCAAGTTATTGTAGTATATTGGAGAGGGAAAAGAAATCATAGAATCAAGCGAGCCTGAAGGATTGAAAGGAAAAGGTAAGAGGAAAAGGCCAAGAACAAAGGCCCTGAAGAAGGCATTGCAAGAAGAGGAAGAACACATCCTGTTGAATGAAGACATAGACCTAGAAGACATAATTTCTCTTGAGATCAATGAAGACAAGGAGTATTGGCTCAATAGGGTGAATAAACACTTGGAGAAGATCCTTGAGAAGGAAAATGGAGATAATGGGTTGCTTAGACATATGGCACACCACTACCAAGCTCAAACATGTTCGCCAATGTCAAGATAAAGCAGCTTGAAAACAAGCTCAAAGAAGCCAAAAAGGACCAAAAGGATGAGGGAAACTTAGAGATGATTGCTGAAGCATCTATGAAGGTTTAACATACATATGTTTATAGCTTCTATCCAATTTTGAGCAAATCTGAGCACTTTTAGTTTTTTGTGAATTTTGGAGCTAAATTCAAAAAATCAGCAGCTCCAGAAACACAGTGCCTTGGCACTGCGCTTTTTCCTCGGGCATCTATTTCAGGAAAGGTATACATTTTTGGAAATCTCTTTCCATCCTCTAAAAGCCCATTTTCTTAGATTTTACAGAGATGGTTTGGTTTTGGAGAAAAGTGCAAAAAAGTGGCAAAAAACTAGCATTCTAGACCATTTTTTGATAGGCGCTACCCACCTGGAGTGACCTTGGGAGAATGGATGTTTGAAGGTCATATTATGGTCCAAATTCAAAAATTCAAACTGTTCTAGAAACTATACGTGAAGGGATAGGTGAACATTCTCTCAGAGTTGCAGTTTGACCTTCGGAAGGCACCTCAAAATCAGCTCAAAGTCGGTGTTGCGCTTCTACACTTTTCTGTGTTTTAATTTGTAAATTTCACTATGTAAAATCTCTAGTTTCCAGTTTGATTTAGTCAAAGTCAAACCTATTTAGGTAATGGCACTAGTTTTGAGGCTACGTATTGTAGGCATGAATAAACGTACATCATAGGAAGCATACTCCTAAACAAACTCTCAAAGAAGTATTTGAGTTTCACCTTCTCACTCTCACCTGTTGGTTGAGAGAATCTTGGAGTCAGTTCCTCCACCAAGAAATTTGACTCCTATAGGTGGGAAAGTGGTCTAAGAGAGTCTAGATGTATCATTTTCTCTTTCAGAGAGAAATATTGAACTTTTTGTGGAGGAGGCTTGCATATAATCATCTTTTTAGTTAATATAGAGACAATTGCAACTATTTTCAAGGAACTCTATCCCAGTGAGTTCATGGTGTTTGTTCTTCATTATATTTGTTTTCTAAAGGTTAAAACATCTTTATCTACATGATATATCTTCTTTCTATTGATGCCTTACAGTGAAATATACAGAATTCTTGTTTCACAAGATTTGTTATCTAGTTTTCATAGTTAGATGTCTTCCTAAGCTAATGAAATCATGTTTACTTATGCTCATTAGTTTCTTCTAGATTTTCTCTTCTATACTACATTGATAATATTCTAAATACACCATGACTTCTGATATCTAGCTCCTTCTCATATTTTCTCCTGCACTCCTATGGCCTATACTTATTTGTGGCACCAAACCCTAGTTCAACAAACCCTAAAACCCAATTTTTCACAAACATACAAATAAATATATATATCTAGCCTAAAATGCATTTTCTTTAAATTCATATCACTGATAAGAGACTTAGATAGATCCCTCTCATGCTTAGTGGGGCTAGCTACTTAGTTGAAGTGGTTTGAGGTTACGCTTCTCGATTTCCTTTCCATCCTAGGAAATTGTAAGGACTAACATTTTTGGCACTGTTGCCAGGGAACGACTATTAAATCATTCCTAGGAAATATACAAGAGCTTTCAAAGAACTGGTTCTGTAGTTCACAACTTCCATTATCCAAAGATAGGCTAAATTCATAGATTTCATCAGTTTAGGGTTTGTACATTATGGCTTCTAAAAGGCATACTAGGTCAAACCCTAACCCAAATCCACCCTTCATTGTTGAAGATCTAGAAAGACTTCTTAGAAAACTTAGATTACCCATCTCTAAAAGTGTAGTTCGAAAAATTAAAAGAACAACATCTCTTCCTAAAAATCCGAATCCATTTGAGAAAATTCCTTTTGATGAGTAGATAGAATTATCTCTTTCCAGGTCAAATTCTGAGTCATGTATTTATGAAGTAACATTAGAGCCTTTAAAAGTTGAAACTCACTGTATTTCTTCATAATCTTTATCTGCTAAAACTAATCATGAACTATGATCGAATTTTGACAAGCTTCAAAGCCTTTCTTCCCAACTCCAAATCACTACTAGAAAGGCCTTCATCAAATATCAACTTGAATACCTAGCCATTGCTTCATCTTATGTTTCGCCTCCAAGCACATCTGTTACATCTCCCAAGGCTTCAGTTTCATCATATTTCATACCACCTCCATTTGTTCCATGTTTGCCTATACAACCAATTTTGGTAACTCTGCCATCCCCATCAGTACCATCATCCTCACCTACGTAACCCATTGTAGTACCCCCACCACCTCCAATAGTCATGGCACGATTTGCACCCCTCATACTACTCGCTCAACTTTCTTCTTTGCCTCAGAATTATGGTCAAAGACTCCCCTTGTTTGATGGAAGTGCAGAAATCATAGCTCAGCATCATGTTGATAAATTGATAGATTTTATTGACCTAGAAGAAATTGATGATGATGATGCTAAAATGAGAATCATAGCTCAGAGCTTTTCAAGGGATGTGAATAAGTGGTTTCATAGCCTAGATGCTAATTTTGTAAATAACTCACAAAGGTTGATTGAATTGTTCCTAGCTCATTGGAAAGAGAAGAAAAATATATTGCAGATATTGGCTGAATATAATTCAATGAAAATAAATGCAAATGAGATAGTTCAAGAATTTACAGGAAGATTTAATTTGGTATACAATTCTATTCCTGATGATATGAAGCCTCCACCTGGTCTAGCGCTTCTCCATTATCCCGATGCCTTTGAATTAGACATGGCATATCAGCTGAAAGAGAGATACCCTGTTACTCTTGAAGAAATGTAGCAAAATTCATTGAGTGTTGAAGCCAATATTCTTATCAAGAAGTCTAAATCAAAGCTTGAGAGGACTGAGAAGAAAGTTGTCTTTAAAGAAGAGCCTACATCATCTTTTGATGTAAAGCTTGACAATCTGATAAAAACTACGGAGAGGATGATGGATAGAATATCCATAATTGGTCGACAAGCAAAACCTTTAGTGAGGAATCCTAACTTTCATTGACAGCAACAACAACAGTTCAGAAATCGATAGAAAGTGTAGCAAAACCAAGATCCTCAAGGTCAAGTAAGAGCTCCATTTTAGAAAAATTATACTAAAGGCCAGGATGAATATGAAGAAGAAATTGTGGAAGTGAATCACTTCTTTCAAGAATATGAGTTGCCTACTTTCTTAACAGAAGAAGATCAATTTTCGAAAGATTCTTTCATACCAAGCGATCAACAACTTGTGCTTGCAAGTGACGATCTATGGGCTGTTCAAACTGAAGAGCACCAAAGAGGATATCAAAACGTCCTTAGTCATCTCTAAAAGTAGTACAACTTGAGAAGTAGAAATGTACCTATTACTTTGACTCAAAAAAGAGAAAATGTACAAAAAGACACACCAAGCAAGGAATTAGCTCCTGTAGGTCAAAATAAAGAAAAGGAAATTGTCATACTCAATCAGGACAAAACAAATGAAGCTTCTATTAGCAATGTGAGGAAAGACAAATAATTTCAAATTGAAAGTCACAAGAAAGAATCTCAAGCTAATGGACAAACAAAAAAGAAGGACATCGCTACACAGGAGGTAGAAAAGCAATCAAACCTTTTTAGTTTGGAAAATGAAATTTCTAAATTGAAGGTTTCTATTCCCCTCACTGAATTAGTGAAGAATGACAAATATAATTTTTAGATTGCAAAAATGCTTAAAGTTGACCAGATGTCAGATACAGTTAATATGACTGATGATGAACTAGCCATCCTTTTTGATTCAGCCTTGGAAGGAACTCTTGAAGATAGTGAAATCCCTCCTTTTTATCTTAGTCTTAAACTTCATGATTTTATCCTCCATAATGCCATGCTAGATTTTGGTGCCTCATATAACCTTATGCATAAAGTCATCATGGACAAACTAGGACTGAGTATCACTCGACCCTACCATGATCTTTATTCCTTTGATTCTGGGAGAGTGCAATGCCTTGGACTTATTAAAGACTTGGTAGTATCCTTGGATCAAATATCGGCCAAGAATGTACTTATGGATGTAGTAGTTGTTGATATTCCTCCTAGGTTTAGCATGTTTCTTTCAAGGTCTTGGGGAGAAAAACTAAAGGGAACTCTACAACTTGACTTTTCATATGCCACTATCCCCGTTTTTGGTCAGATCCAAAAAATTTATAGGGAAAAGAAGATGAAATTCATGATCAATAGTAAGGAGAAGCCAGTCAATTATCCTATACATGCTGTCCATAGTGATCTTGATTCTTTCATTTTATTTAGTGATATAAATTTTGGTGATGATGAAAGTTAGCTAGTGGAAATTTTAGAAGTTCCTAAGGTCATGAGAAACATCCATGAAGTCATTACAACTGAAGGGAAATAGGCGAATAAATAGTGTTTGTAGCCAACGAATTCTATTGAGGAGATTGAAAGAATACTGCAGAAAATAGAGAGTCTTGAGATAGCTGTCCATCTTCCTAAAGAGAAAAAAGTTCAGTCTTCAGAGATCCTTTTTCTGGATGAAGAAAATGGTATTTGGACCATGAAGTTCGATGGTCAATCGAGAAGAGAAGGAGATGGCATTGGTGTTTGGATACCTGGTCCATTGCATCAGTCAAATAAAATTCCTCGAAATGTGAGAATGAGTTCTCACAAGTTGGATTTTCAGTGTTCAAATAACAAGGCAGAGTATGAGGCATTGATTGCTGGCCTCAAAATTCTAAAGAAGTTAGGAGCAAAGAATATTTCTATTTATGGCAACTTCGAATTAGTAATCAAACAAGTTAAGGGGAATACCAGGCCAAGAACCCAAGAATGAGAGCTTATCACAATGTTGTACTTGACATACTCAAGACTTTTTTAGAATACACTTTGTCTCTTATTCCTAGAACTTAGAATGTCATAGTTGACTCACTTGCAACTGGAGCAAGTATGGTGAAGATTCCTATTCATCCTATTCAGAAGTACTCCATCCATGTCAAACATCGCCCAACTGTTCTAGATAACATGATATTTTGGCAAGTGTTTGGGGATGATAAAAAGATAGACAATTTTCTACAATTGGAAGGAGAATTTCATAATTCTCACACTGATGATACATCCAATTTGAATGATCCAGACATCCACCCAACTGAGATTGAGATATTACAGCTCAAGGACAACAACATTCCAAGAGGCTTGGTTCCTATGGAAGAGTTATTTGATCATGATGATGTAGCCAAGAATCCCACCATGATGCCTATTGAAAAAGGAGTTTAAGATGTAAACATTGGCACAACTGATAATCCAAAAATGATCAAGTTATCAAAGTCCTTATCTCCTGAAACAGAAAGTAAGTACATGTATTTAATGAAAGAATTTTTTTATGTATTTTCTTGGGACTATTCAGATCTGAAGGTTTATGAAAAATGTATTATTCAACATACCATTCCTATTAAGCCCGATCGGAAGCCATTTCACCAAAAATTAAGGAGGATCAATCCCAAGCTGCTGCCATCCATTAAGAAATAGGTAAATAGGCTTTATAAGTATGGACTCATAGTCCCTATTAGATTTTCTGAAAGAATGTCTAATCTAGTGCCTATAAGAAAGAAGATCTGGGTGATTCGTTTATGTATTGATTTCAAAAATTTGAACAAGATATCCTTGAAAGACAATTATCCCCTGCCAAAGATGGATCATATACTTTAGAGGGTGGTTGAGTCCTCTTGGATACTCTGGGTACAATCTAATTTTGGTACATAAGGATGATCAACTCAAGACAACCTTTAAAACACCATGGGGTACGTTCATGTATGCCAATATGCCTTTTGGATTGAAGAATGCAGGAGCTACTTTTTCAGTGGGATATGGACATAGACTTTGTAAATGAAAAAGATGTGTTTCTGGCTATTTATTTATATGATCTTATAGTGTTTTCAAAATCTGATGAAGATCATTTACATCATTTAAGAATTGTTTTTCAGAAATGTAGAAAATTTGGCATCTCACTCAACCCAAAGAAGAGCTTATTCGCCATGGAAGAAGGTAAGTTATTGGGACACATTATCTCTAAATATGGCATTCGCATCGATCCTACAAGAGTGGAAGCCATTCAACATTTAGATTTCCCAAGGAACAGGAAAGAGATTCAGTATTTCAATGGGAAAATCAATTTTTTGAGAAGATTCATTCCTAATCTAGCTGAGCATTTAAAGGAAATGACAAAAATGCTGAAGCAGGACAGTGAGGTAAAGTGGTCTTTAGAGGCTAAGAAATCATTTCATGCCGTGAATTTTGCATTATCTACTACTATTTTTATTAGTCTAGATTTCGCTTCAAATTTCATCATCTTTTCTTTTGCATTTGAGCATACATTAGCAATGGTCCTAATGCAGAAGAAAGATCAGAAAAATGAGCAGCCCATAGCATTTTTCAATCGCATTATAAGAGATGCAGCACTAAGATTAAATATCATTGAGAAGTAGGCCTTGGCTTTGGTGAAGGCTCTCAAGGATTTTTGAGTTTATATTCGGCATTCTCACACCATTGCTTATGTTCCTACTGCAACAGTTAAAGACATTCTTATGCAGACAGATCCTGAAGGCAGAAGAGGAAAGTGGATTGCAGCTAGGCTAGAGTATGACTTGGAGATAAAGCCTACAAAGTTCATCAAAGGACAAGGTCTAGCTAAACTCATGGCTGAATCAAATCTACATGCACTAGACATCAATTTGATTGCCGCACTTTCTGAATAACAAGAAGAAGACGATCCTTTCTTACAAGTGTTTGATATGTTTATGTCCTCTCCTTGGTATTATGAAATTGTCTATGTCTTGAAGTACTTGAATCATCCACTGGAAGTTCGCAAATGTAAAGCTAGATCTCTTAAATTGAAGGCTTCAAAATATTGTATTCTATATGGTGTTTTATTTTGGAAAGATCCTGGTGGTGTGCTGCAATTGTTTGGTGGAAACTGAAGCCAAGGATGTCATGAAATATTTCCATAAAGGAGACTCTGGCAGTCATCACTTTTGGAAAACTACAGCAAATAAGATCTTAAGTGCTAGATTCTATTGGTCCACCATTTTTTCTAATGTATACAAAGTAGTGATGAGCTTCCATGAATGTCAGATTTTTCAAGGAAAGAAAAAGCTTTTTCCATTGCCCTTCTAGCCTATCTCAATTTCATCTCCTTTTCAATAGTGGGGTCTTGATTTCATTGGCGAAATCCATCCATCATCTTCACCACAACATAAATGGATATTAACAGCCACCGACTACTTCACAAAATGGATTGAGACAATCCCAACTAGACAAGCTACTAATTCTGTTATCATTCAAATCATTGAATCTAATATCTTGTCTAGATTTGGCTGCCCACAAAAAATAATTATTGATAATGCTGCTACCTTCAAGTCAAAGAGAACGGTGAAATTATGTGCCAAATACCATATTGTTTTATGACATTCTACTGCTTATCATGCACAAGGGAATGGTCTTGCCAAATCCTCCGATAAATCCTTGTTCAACATCATCAAGAAGGTTCTAGAAACGAAAAAGAAGAACTAGCATAAAAACCTCATCAATGTCTTATGGGCAGACAAGGTTAGCACTAAAAAATCAATAGGTATGTTCATTTTCAGCTAGTGTATGTGATTGATACAATTTTTCCTTCATCCCTTACTGTCCTGGTCATGAAAATTCTGCAGGAAATGGATAGTGAGACTAATGACATGGAAAGAAGGATATATCAGATGATTCATTTATAACAGTCAAGGGAAGAGGTTCTTCAAAACACATCCAAACTCCAGGAGAAGATTAAAAAGATTTATGATCACAAGACCAAGGAAGATAGTTTCAATCTAGGAGATGTGGTTCTTCGGTGGGATGCTACAAATGAAGAGAAGGGAAATCATGGAAAGTTTGAAAACTTATGGAAGGGACCTTACAGAATTTCTACTTTCAAAGGGAAGAATGCTTTCTTATTGGAAGAAATGGATGGAGGAGATTATTCAGGAGAAGCAATCAATGGTAGGCTTCTCAAGCACTACTATGTCTAAAAAAATTCTTGAAAATTCATCATCATTGTATATACCGGTGTGTATTTTATTTCCAACAATTTAGGTGGCTACCATAGGAGTTTGAAGCCCAAAGTGAAGGCCCTAAGACTTCTTGTGTCAGCTACCGTTTTGGTTTTTATTTCACTTTTCAGTCTCTATCATGTCAAAAGCTCAGTCAATTTTAAGTCAAAAGTATTTGACCAAGAAGGAAATTGAAAAGTGGTTGGATTAGAAGATTCATGAGTTCGCGGTGCAAGAAAACATGAATCTGCACCTGCCAAAGGAGCAATGGTTGGATAGATATTTGCATATGGAGATACACAAAATTTTCTTTTGCACCTTCCCGATCAAATTATATGAGTGGTTAACTAAGTTGGCAAAGACAAGAAAGGTGGAAGCTTGACGGTCCAATAGTGTGGACTCCAGAACTGGTATGACAATTAGAGGCCTTTGAAGACAAGATCGCACGGGATATCGATCACTGGCTCAATCAAATTATAGGAGGATTTGTTATAGAACTCGCAGTTGATACCTCAGTCAACTACAATGAAGCGGAGAGGCGATTTTTCAAAGGACCACGCACGGTAAGTATCTAAGATCTTTGAATACCTGGATTAAAATGTTGTTATGCGAAAAATGGTTATGCCCTTTCCTTGATGTTCAGAACTACGAGAAGTGGAAAACTCTTAAGAGACCGAGAGAGATTAGGTCTTGAATATAGCCCATTGATTGGACCTCCTTCGAGTGACGATGAGGGAGTGTTACAAGCCTCACCGTGGAGTACTGTCTAGCTGATAACACAGGGTTTTCCGTAGACACATCATCCATCCACTCCACCACCACCTCCACCTCCATGGAAAATTTTAGGGGCCAATTTTTGCCCTTGGGCTAAATTAAGGGGTTTTGTATTTTATTGGGCGAATATTTTGTATCATGGTACATTGTTACAAATCGCTTCAAATTTATTTTATAAAAAAATTAGGTATGGAGGTTAGCCCACCTTATTTTAAGGGGGAGGGTAAAAAATGTAAATTTAGCCCTTGAAATTAGGAGTTACAGTGGAGGTATGGTAAATAAATAAAATCTCTTTTTATACTTACTCCAAAGGTATGGTAAATAAATAAAAATACAAATAAACTAGAGGTATGGTAAATAAATAAAACCTCTTTTTATATTTAGTCCATAACCCTCTTTCTATTTAAGAAGGCTCAAAAACGAGGTTTCATTTAAGTGAATCCTATGGGCCAAATACCATATTTATAAAAGAGGTATGGTAAATTAATAAAAAAAATAAATAAACGAGAGGTATGGTAAACAAATAAAACATTTTTTTTATATTTACTCCATATGTCACCTTATATTTTATGAACAGGCAAGCGTGTAAATAAATAAAAATATAAATAAAGTGGAGGTATGGTAAATAAATAAAAGCTCTTTTTATACTTCAAAGGTATGGTAAATAAATAAAAATATAAATAAACTATAGGTATGGTAAATAAATAAAACCTCTTTCTATATTTAGTCCATAACCCTCTTTCTATTTAAGAAGGCTCAAAAAAGAGGCTTTATTTAATTGAATCCTATGGGCCAAATACCATACTTATAAAAAATGTATGGTAAATTAATAAAAATATAAATAAATGAGAAGTATGGTAAATAAATAAAACATTTTTTATATTTATTCCATAAGTCACCTTATATTTATGAACACTAAAAAATGTGTTATATTTAGGTGAAACCTATGGGCCAAATACCATGGGCCAAATTATTATTAATACCATGCAAAAAAAACATTATTAGTAAAAATAAAGATGGCACATGGTATTGACCCATGGTATTCACATGGAATGCAACCTGTTTAAAGGGGGAATTAAACTAGCATAGATCCATCTTTACTCTGGATCAAATATCGTGATATGAAAACTAACATAGAGTGAAAAAATATTTGATCCCTCTTGGGGTTTGTTAGATCAAGAGTAAAAATGGTTCTTGTAATTTAATGTCACTTAAACATTTTAACTTGGTTAAAATAAAATAAAATAAATAAAAATTAATTATTAATTTGATTAATTTTTGTAAAAAAAATCTTAAGGTGAATGGTTAAAACTACATTTAGTCACTTCACAAAATTTCGTAAAAAATACCAATATCTCCATTAATATTGGTTTTTCTGATTTAACAAAAAAAATTCAAAACAATGAAATCTTAACTCTTTCTGCATTACCCTCATAGAAGAGAGATAGTCGCTGCCCATATTTCCCACCATTTTTCAAACATTCTCAATATGATGTCTTCATGAAAAATTTAAGGTACCGATCTTGGATTAGTTGTTTGAAAAAATACGCTGGTTTGTACAACCTTTCATCTTCTCTTCTATTCTTAGTTTGTCGTAATGATCTGTAGGGGTTGGGTCACTGCACCATATTGTCCTAAAAGGCAGAGATTGTGCACCAAAAAGGAAATTAATCCACATGTTACAACGTTGTTAAAAATGGTATGAAGGTAGTGAATTATGCTAATAAGAAATTTAGATTGGGAGAGATGTAATTAAATTTTATTATTTAATTGAAGATTTCCAATTAAAATAATAATAAATCTACATTTATATATTTATATATTGATTGGAAGGCTTCTGACAATGGTCACTTCTTTCCATTAGATCCCCTTCAGGCCTTTGGGATACCTACTACTTCATTATATTATATAGTTGGGGCTTGCTACTTGTTGGTGTGTTGGGGTAAACAAACTTGATGTGTTTTTTTGTTTTTTTTTGTTTTTTTGTTTTGTTTTGTTTTGTTTTTTTTTTTTTTTTATCTCACAGTTGGAGTCTATGGAATAAGAAAGAAATTTGATAGCTTGGAAAAAGTGGTAGAGAAAACATTAATCTCTCCTACCATGATAAACATCGCCACTAAAACTTGCAACATTGTTTGTAGGAAGTGAAAATTATGTTTCTTTTTTCCAAACATGTATGTTAGTATATTATAGTTTAATGAATATGTTTTCTTATTATCATATATGGTTTCATACTTTAACAAAACATTCACCAAGACTTCACAATATTTTATTATTCAGTGAAAGATCTTCCAAGATCTTACAAGATTTTATAATTCAGTGAAAGATTCGCCATGACTTTACAAGATAATATAATTTGGTGAGAGATTCGCCAATAAAATATATATATACATATTATATTAGTGATAAAATCGCCTCCCATTTTTCCTTTGTATCATGGGGATTCACCCATTTATTATGCATATAAATTTAGGGTGGTTAAAATTTTCCCTGTCCACCTCCACCACATACACCTCCGCCCACACCTCCACCACCACCACCATTCAACATGTCGAATATAATGAAGCTACAAATTTTCAAGGGCATAAGGAGTGAATATACATAGCATTTTTGGTTTGTTGCGAATGATATGTGGAAAGCGTAGTGGATTATTGATGACAATACAAAGAAGGCACAGTTGGTTTCCACTCTGCAGGCTCATGCGCTGACTTAGTATATTAAGTACTGGTATGATAATCCTCTGGCCACACTAGCAGAGACTAATGCTGATTTAAACAAGGAATTTGGTAAGGCTAAGTATGACTCGCAATCAATAGTTGGATTTAAGGAAATCACGATGAGGGTTGATGAGACACCTTGGGAATTAGATCAAAGGTTGAAATATGTGATCCAAGAAGCTAACATGCAGCTCACAAATGGTCAACATCGCGAATGGTTTATAGATTGCTTAGTCATAACATAAGATAGTAACCTAGGCATAAGCCCTGGATATCGCGATGAGGTTGCATGCAATGCCCATTTAGGATGTGACCTTAGGGTAACAACAAATTCACTCTCAGTTACAGGCCTCTGCTTGAAATTGTAGAGGTCGAAGAAAGATAAGGAGACTTAACCAGAGGTGCACGCGAAAGTCTGGTGTCTGAAGTGTAAGAGCCAGGGGCATGATAAGGACCACTGTCCCATATTCACAAACTATATCACAGGAAGGGGACCAATTCCCCTGAGGCGAGAAGCTCCAGCAGAGCTGAGCGTAGGGGTTGTGCTATTGTGCACTATTTGTCAGGTTGCTGGACAACATGTGACGTGTTAGTGTCAGTATTGTTAGTCTGTCACCTGGATCAAATGTGCTTTTAGTATTCTTGTCAAGACTATCAAAATCAAATTTTTTATGTCACTAGGTTTACACAACAAAATTTGGTCATTGTTTGGTCAATCTAGAAATGAGGTCAGTCTTTTGGAAATTCACTCATGCTTGTCAAATATCACGTTTTTATGGAGGTGTCATAATAAAAACATGGTAGTCATCATCATCATTCCATTTGGTTTCAGGTCATCCATTAGGTCACTAGGTTTCCAAGGTCTATCATTTTCATGAATAAATCCAGCAGTGAATAGAGCATGACAAGCAGCTCTTGGGTATTGGTTTTTGAGCTATCACACATTCATCATGTTCTCATGGTAAAAAGCTCCATAAGAGGAAGTTCCAGCACTCATGAAAGTGAAAAGGCAGCTCAGGTTTCAGTTGTAAAGGTAACTCTATTTTCAAAAGTGAAAAATCAGTTTTCAAAGGTTTGTGGATCCCATTTCTTTTTTAAAAAGAGAAATAACTTTGCCTATATAAATTGAAAAGCCCCCAAACTTGGTTCATTTACCTCCTATTCACTCTTAAGTATCGAGCTCTCCCATCCAAAAGAGAGAAAAATTCAGTTTCTTAGGCAAATTTGGAAAAAACCTTGAGGCGTTGCGCATAGAAACAAGACATTGTGCACATAGACTAGGCACTGCACATAGAGAAACTATGACGCGCACAGGGACAAGGCGCTGCGCACCGGGCATAGTGTCCAAAAAACACCCAAATTTCTCTCAAATTTGATTTTTAAGCCTACAAAATTGATTTCAATGCTTTCTAAGCCAAGAAACAAGTAAGTACACCATTATTCTTCCTCTTTTCTTTTCAAAATCATCTCATGCCAATGATTTTTCAAATTAGGGTTTGTAGTGAAATTTCTCATGGGGAATGATAGGTTGATGGTGACCATTTTTTATTTTTTGGTTTCTAAACATGTAAAATATTTCCCTACACCTATATACATGTTTAATAAACTATTTTAACCACTCAATCAACCTCAAAGCTGAATTTTACCTCTCCAAAAGTGAAACCCTAGTTCATTCCTAGGGATTTTTGGAGACTTTAACTACAAACTCTATTTTTCCTCTTCACATGAAAATCAATCCTCCATTGCTTCTCCCCTAATTTTCATCATCTCTCCAAATTTCATTTCCACCTCTTTCAAACCCCCTTTACCATTTTTACAAACTCCATCTTCACATCACTTCATTTTCCACTCATACCTCATAGTTTTTCTCATTTTCCTGCTGCTAGGGTTTTTGTCATCATGGAAGCAAAATCTTCACCAGAGAGGAAGAGACATCAAAAGGGAGGGAAAATCCTCAGATATGAGCCATCAAATTGTAGTGAAATTCACTCATATCCCTTTATCAAATACTGCTTTGAAGATGCACATTGCTTGAATTTCTACAATAGGGTGAGTGAGGTGGGTTTTCATGAGTAGTTGACAGATTGGGTGGTAACTTAGTTGAAGGGTGAAATTGTTGTTATTGCTGGTGTTGAATTCATTTTTCTAGTGGCCTCCATTCAAATTTCTACAGGGCTACAAAACACTGGTGAATATTGGTTCAAGGGAATGAACCTAGATCTTGAATATTATAAACCTTTCATATAAACACCATACAAGGAAAAACATGATCACACTATGCCTTTCAGATACTTATTAAATAAATATGCCCATTTGATGAAGGTTATCATGAAGTTCTTTACATGTGAAGGAATATTTCCAGGTTGTATGCTTATCATTTTCTCCTCCTAATGCACTTCACCTCTCAGAAGCCACTCAACATGTGTAACTACCTATTCAGGAGAATTTTCAAAATGTCAGAGAAAATACAAATGAAGAACAAGGAGCACTACTGAAGCCTATTTTATCATAGTCTGATCAATACTATAGTCCTTCACCAGCTTACAGAGAAAGGTATGACTTGGGAAACCTTTTTGGAAACAATGTTGAAATGGCATGAAGCCAATGTAGCAGCTCAACCTCTAACATACCAAAACAACAAATGGAAGTGGGGTCCTCTAGAAAATCAGTTGAGAAAACTAAAGTACCTAAGCCTAAGGTGACCAAGATGTACAAGAGAGGACAAAGGCTTGTGTGTGCTTCTCATGGTGAGAAAGGGGCTAGGACTTCTGCATCAACAAATCAGGGATCAATAGTGTGGGATAAAGACATAGTTGAGCATGAGTTTGAGCTAGTTGATTTAGAGGCATAGGATCAAACTCCAAGCATGCAATAGACAATCATAGATAAAGACTGTCAAATTAAGGAGTTTACAGTCAACATGGCGAGAGCTAGATACATTATTTCATTCCTTAAACAGGGGAATAGTCAGCTCAAAGAAGAGCAACTGATCATGGAAAAAGAGCAAACCAAGTTATTGCAGCAGGTTGGCAAGGGAAAAGAAATCATAGAATAAAGCGAGCCTAAAGGATCAAAAGGGAGAGATAAGAGGAAAATGCCAAGAACAAAAGTCCTGAAGAAGGCATTGCAAGAAGAGGAAGAACACATCCTGTTGAATGAAGACATATACCTAAAAGACATAATTTCTCTTGAGATCAATCAAGACATTGTAGTACCCCCACCACCTCCAATAGTCATGGCACGATTTGCACCCCTCATACTACTCGCTCAACTTTCTTCTTTGCCTCAGAATTATGGTCAAAGACTCCCCTTGTTTGATGGAAGTGCAGAAATCATAGCTCAGCATCATGTTGATAAATTGATAGATTTTATTGACCTAGAAGAAATTGATGATGATGATGCTAAAATGAGAATCATAGCTCAGAGCTTTTCAAGGGATGTGAATAAGTGGTTTCATAGCCTAGATGCTAATTTTGTAAATAACTCACAAAGGTTGATTGAATTGTTCCTAGCTCATTGGAAAGAGAAGAAAAATATATTGCAGATATTGGCTGAATATAATTCAATGAAAATAAATGCAAATGAGATAGTTCAAGATTTACAGGAAGATTTAATTTGGTATACAATTCTATTCCTGATGATATGAAGCCTCCACCTGGTCTAGCGCTTCTCCATTATCCCGATGCCTTTGAATTAGACATGGCATATCAGCTGAAAGAGAGATACCCTGTTACTCTTGAAGAAATGTAGCAAAATTCATTGAGTGTTGAAGCCAATATTCTTATCAAGAAGTCTAAATCAAAGCTTGAGAGGACTGAGAAGAAAGTTGTCTTTAAAGAAGAGCCTACATCATCTTTTGATGTAAAGCTTGACAATCTGATAAAAACTACGGAGAGGATGATGGATAGAATATCCATAATTGGTCGACAAGCAAAACCTTTAGTGAGGAATCCTAACTTTCATTGACAGCAACAACAACAGTTCAGAAATCGATAGAAAGTGTAGCAAAACCAAGATCCTCAAGGTCAAGTAAGAGCTCCATTTTAGAAAAATTATACTAAAGGCCAGGATGAATATGAAGAAGAAATTGTGGAAGTGAATCACTTCTTTCAAGAATATGAGTTGCCTACTTTCTTAACAGAAGAAGATCAATTTTCGAAAGATTCTTTCATACCAAGCGATCAACAACTTGTGCTTGCAAGTGACGATCTATGGGCTGTTCAAACTGAAGAGCACCAAAGAGGATATCAAAACGTCCTTAGTCATCTCTAAAAGTAGTACAACTTGAGAAGTAGAAATGTACCTATTACTTTGACTCAAAAAAGAGAAAATGTACAAAAAGACACACCAAGCAAGGAATTAGCTCCTGTAGGTCAAAATAAAGAAAAGGAAATTGTCATACTCAATCAGGACAAAAAAATGAAGCTTCTATTAGCAATGTGAGGAAAGACAAATAATTTCAAATTGAAAGTCACAAGAAAGAATCTCAAGCTAATGGACAAACAAAAAAGAAGGACATCGCTACACAGGAGGTAGAAAAGCAATCAACCTTTTTAGTTTGGAAAATGAAATTTCTAAATTGAAGGTTTCTATTCCCCTCACTGAATTAGTGAAGAATGACAAATATAATTTTTAGATTGAAAAAATGCTTAAAGTTGACCAGATGTCAGATACAGTTAATATGACTGATGATGAACTAGCCATCCTTTTTGATTCAGCCTTGGAAGGAACTCTTGAAGATAGTGAAATCCCTCCTTTTTATCTTAGTCTTAAACTTCATGATTTTATCCTCCATAATGCCATGCTAGATTTTGGTGCCTCATATAACCTTATGCATAAAGTCATCATGGACAAACTAGGACTGAGTATCACTCGACCCTACCATGATCTTTATTCCTTTGATTCTGGGAGAGTGCAATGCCTTGGACTTATTAAAGACTTGGTAGTATCCTTGGATCAAATATCGGCAAGAATGTACTTATGGATGTTAGTAGTTGTTGATATAGGTTTAGCATGTTTCTTTCAAGGTCTTGGGGAAAAAAAACTAAAGGGAACTCTACAACTTGACTTGTCATATGCCACTATCCCGTTTTTGGTCAGATCCAAAAAATTTATAGGGAAAAGAAGATGAAATTCATGATCAATAGTAAGGAGAAGCCAGTCAATTATCCTATACATGCTGTCCATAGTGATCTTGATTCTTTCATTTTATTTAGTGATATAAATTTTGTTGATGATGAAAGTTAGCTAGTGGAAATTTTAGAAGTTCCTAAGGTCATGAGAAACATCCATGAAGTCATTACAACTGAAGGGAAAGAGGCGAATAAATAGTGTTTGTAGCCAACGAATTCTATTGAGGAGATTGAAAGAATACTGCAGAAAATAGAGAGTCTTGAGATAGCTGTCCATCTTCCTAAAGAGAAAAAAGTTCAGTCTTCAGAGATCCTTTTTCTGGATGAAGAAAATGGTCTTTGGACCATGAAGTTCGATGGTCAATCGAGAAGAGAAGGAGATGGCATTGGTGTTTGGATACCTGGTCCATTGCATCAGTCAAATAAAATTCCTCGCGAAATGTGAGAATGAGTTCTCACAAGTTGGATTTTCAGTGTTCAAATAACAAGGCAGAGTATGAGGCATTGATTGCTGGCCTCAAAATTCTAAAGAAGTTAGGAGCAAAGAATATTTCTATTTATGGCAACTTCGAATTAGTAATCAAACAAGTTAAAGGGGAATACCAGGCCAAGAACCCAAGAATGAGAGCTTATCACAATGTTGTACTTGACATACTCAAGACTTTTTTAGAATACACTTTGTCTCTTATTCCTAGAACTTAGAATGTCATAGTTGACTCACTTGCAACTGGAGCAAGTATGGTGAAGATTCCTATTCATCCTATTCAGAAGTACTCCATCCATGTCAAACATCGCCCAACTGTTCTAGATAACATGATATTTTGGCAAGTGTTTGGGGATGATAAAAAGATAGACAATTTTCTACAATTGGAAGGAGAATTTCATAATTCTCACACTGATGATACATCCAATTTGAATGATCCAGACATCCACCCAACTGAGATTGAGATATTACAGCTCAAGGACAACAACATTCCAAGAGGCTTGGTTCCTATGGAAGAGTTATTTGATCATGATGATGTCGCCAAGAATCCCACCATGATGCCTATTGAAAAAGGAGTTTAAGATGTAAACATTGGCACAACTGATAATCCAAAAATGATCAAGTTATCAAAGTCCTTATCTCCTGAAACAAAAAGTAAGTACATGTATTTAATGAAAGAATTTTTTTATGTATTTTCTTGGGACTATTCAGATCTGAAGGTTTATGAAAAATGTATTATTCAACATACCATTCCTATTAAGCCCGATCGGAAGCCATTTCACCAAAAATTAAGGAGGATCAATCCCAAGCTGCTGCCATCCATTAAGAAATAGGTAAATAGGCTTTATAAGTATGGACTCATAGTCCCTATTAGATTTTCTGAAAGAATGTCTAATCTAGTGCCTATAAGAAAGAAGATCTGGGTGATTCGTTTATGTATTGATTTCAAAAATTTGAACAAGATATCCTTGAAAGACAATTATCCCCTGCCAAAGATGGATCATATACTTTAGAGGGTGGTTGAGTCCTCTTGGATACTCTGGGTACAATCTAATTTTGGTACATAAGGATGATCAACTCAAGACAACCTTTAAAACGCCATGGGGTACGTTCATGTATGCCAATATGCCTTTTGGATTGAAGAATGCAGGAGCTACTTTTTCAGTGGGATATGGACATAGACTTTGTAAATGAAAAAGATGTGTTTCTGGCTATTTATTTATATGATCTTATAGTGTTTTCAAAATCTGATGAAGATCATTTACATCATTTAAGAATTGTTTTTCAGAAATGTAGAAAATTTGGCATCTCACTCAACCCAAAGAAGAGCTTATTCGCCATGGAAGAAGGTAAGTTATTGGGACACATTATCTCTAAATATGGCATTCGCATCGATCCTACAAGAGTGGAAGCCATTCAACATTTAGATTTCCCAAGGAACAGGAAAGAGATTCAGTATTTCAATGGGAAAATCAATTTTTTGAGAAGATTCATTCCTAATCTAGCTGAGCATTTAAAGGAAATGACAAACATGCTGAAGCAGGACAGCGAGGTAAAGTGGTCTTTAGAGGCTAAGAAATCATTTCATGCCGTGAATTTTGCATTATCTACTACTATTTTTATTAGTCTAGATTTCGCTTCAAATTTCATCATCTTTTCTTTTGCATTTGAGCATACATTAGCAATGGTCCTAATGCAGAAGAAAGATCAGAAAAATGAGCAGCCCATAGCATTTTTCAATCGCATTATAAGAGATGCAGCACTAAGATTAAATATCATTGAGAAGTAGGCCTTGGCTTTGGTGAAGGCTCTCAAGGATTTTTGAGTTTATATTCGGCATTCTCACACCATTGCTTATGTTCCTACTGCAACAGTTAAAGACATTCTTATGCAGACAGATCCTGAAGGCAGAAGAGGAAAGTGGATTGCAGCTAGGCTAGAGTATGACTTGGAGATAAAGCCTACAAAGTTCATCAAAGGACAAGGTCTAGCTAAACTCATGGCTGAATCAAATCTACATGCACTAGACATCAATTTGATTGCCGCACTTTCTGAATAACAAGAAGAAGACGATCCTTTCTTACAAGTGTTTGATATGTTTATGTCCTCTCCTTGGTATTATGAAATTGTCTATGTCTTGAAGTACTTGAATCATCCACTGGAAGTTCGCAAATGTAAAGCTAGATCTCTTAAATTGAAGGCTTCAAAATATTGTATTCTATATGGTGTTTTATTTTGGAAAGATCCTGGTGGTGTGCTGCAATTGTTTGGTGGAAACTGAAGCCAAGGATGTCATGAAATATTTCCATAAAGGAGACTCTGGCAGTCATCACTTTTGGAAAACTACAGCAAATAAGATCTTAAGTGCTAGATTCTATTGGTCCACCATTTTTTCTAATGTATACAAAGTAGTAGTGATGAGCTTCCATGAATGTCAGATTTTTCAAGGAAAGAAAAAGCTTTTTCCATTGCCCTTCTAGCCTATCTCAATTTCATCTCCTTTTCAATAGTGGGGTCTTGATTTCATTGGCGAAATCCATCCATCATCTTCACCACAACATAAATGGATATTAACAGCCACCGACTACTTCACAAAATGGATTGAGACAATCCCAACTAGACAAGCTACTAATTCTGTTATCATTCAAATCATTGAATCTAATATCTTGTCTAGATTTGGCTGCCCACAAAAAATAATTATTGATAATGCTGCTACCTTCAAGTCAAAGAGAACGGTGAAATTATGTGCCAAATACCATATTGTTTTATGACATTCTACTGCTTATCATGCACAAGGGAATGGTCTTGCCAAATCCTCCGATAAATCCTTGTTCAACATCATCAAGAAGGTTCTAGAAACGAAAAAGAAGAACTAGCATAAAAACCTCATCAATGTCTTATGGGCAGACAAGGTTAGCACTAAAAAATCAATAGGTATGTTCATTTTCAGCTAGTGTATGTGATTGATACAATTTTTCCTTCATCCCTTACTGTCCTGGTCATGAAAATTCTGCAGGAAATGGATAGTGAGACTAATGACATGGAAAGAAGGATATATCAGATGATTCATTTATAACAGTCAAGGGAAGAGGTTCTTCAAAACACATCCAAACTCCAGGAGAAGATTAAAAAGATTTATGATCACAAGACCAAGGAAGATAGTTTCAATCTAGGAGATGTGGTTCTTCGGTGGGATGCTACAAATGAAGAGAAGGGAAATCATGGAAAGTTTGAAAACTTATGGAAGGGACCTTACAGAATTTCTACTTTCAAAGGGAAGAATGCTTTCTTATTGGAAGAAATGGATGGAGGAGATTATTCAGGAGAAGCAATCAATGGTAGGCTTCTCAAGCACTACTATGTCTAAAAAAATTCTTGAAAATTCATCATCATTGTATATACCGGTGTGTATTTTATTTCCAACAATTTAGGTGGCTACCATAGGAGTTTGAAGCCCAAAGTGAAGGCCCTAAGACTTCTTGTGTCAGCTACCGTTTTGGTTTTTATTTCACTTTTCAGTCTCTATCATGTCAAAAGCTCAGTCAATTTTAAGTCAAAAGTATTTGACCAAGAAGGAAATTGAAAAGTGGTTGGATTAGAAGATTCATGAGTTCGCGGTGCAAGAAAACATGAATCTGCACCTGCCAAAGGAGCAATGGTTGGATAGATATTTGCATATGGAGATACACAAAATTTTCTTTTGCACCTTCCCGATCAAATTATATGAGTGGTTAACTAAGTTGGCAAAAGACAAGAAAGGTGGAAGCTTGACGGTCCAATAGTGTGGACTCCAGAACTGGTATGACAATTAGAGGCCTTTGAAGACAAGATCGCACGGGATATCGATCACTGGCTCTATCAAATTATAGGAGGATTTGTTATAGAACTCGCAGTTGATACCTCAGTCAACTACAATGAAGCGGAGAGGCGATTTTTCAAAGGACCACGCGGTAAGTATCTAAGATCTTTGAATACCTGGATTAAAATGTTGTTATGCGAAAAATGGTTATGCCCTTTCCTTGATGTTCAGAACTACGAGAAGTGGAAAACTCTTAAGAGACCGAGAGAGATTAGGTCTTGAATATAGCCCATTGATTGGACCTCCTTCGAGTGACGATGAGGGAGTGTTACAAGCCTCACCGTGGAGTACTGTCTAGCTGATAACACAGGGTTTTCCGTAGACACATCATCCATCCACTCCACCACCACCTCCACCTCCATGGAAAATTTTAGGGGCCAATTTTTGCCCTTGGGCTAAATTAAGGGGTTTTGTATTTTTATTGGGCGAATATTTTGTATCATGGTACATTGTTACAAATCGCTTCAAATTTATTTTATAAAAAAATTAGGTATGGAGGTTAGCCCACCTTATTTTAAGGGGGAGGGTAAAAAATGTAAATTTAGCCCTTGAAATTAGGAGTTACAGTGGAGGTATGGTAAATAAATAAAATCTCTTTTTATACTTACTCCAAAGGTATGGTAAATAAATAAAAATACAAATAAACTAGAGGTATGGTAAATAAATAAAACCTCTTTTTATATTTAGTCCATAACCCTCTTTCTATTTAAGAAGGCTCAAAAACGAGGTTTCATTTAAGTGAATCCTATGGGCCAAATACCATATTTATAAAAGAGGTATGGTAAATTAATAAAAAAAATAAATAAACGAGAGGTATGGTAAACAAATAAAACATTTTTTTTATATTTACTCCATATGTCACCTTATATTTATGAACAGGCAAGCGTGTAAATAAATAAAAATATAAATAAAGTGGAGGTATGGTAAATAAATAAAAGCTCTTGTTATACTTCAAAGGTATGGTAAATAAATAAAAATATAAATAAACTATAGGTATGGTAAATAAATAAAACCTCTTTCTATATTTAGTCCATAACCCTCTTTCTATTTAAGAAGGCTCAAAAAAGAGGCTTTATTTAATTGAATCCTATGGGCCAAATACCATACTTATAAAAAATGTATGGTAAATTAATAAAAATATAAATAAATGAGAAGTATGGTAAATAAATAAAACATTTTTTATATTTATTCCATAAGTCACCTTATATTTATGAACACTAAAAAATGTGTTATATTTAGGTGAAACCTATGGGCCAAATACCATGGGCCAAATTATTATTAATACCATGCAAAAAAACATTATTAATAAAAATAAAGATGGCACATGGTATTGACCCATGGTATTCACATGGAATGCAACCTGTTTAAAGGGGGGAATTAAACTAGCATAGATCCATCTTTACTCTGGATCAAATATCGTGATATGAAAACTAACATAGAGTGAAAAAATATTTGATCCCTCTTGGGGTTTGTTAGATCAAGAGTAAAAATGGTTCTTGTAATTTAATGTCACTTAAACATTTTAACTTGGTTAAAATAAAATAAAATAAATAAAAATTAATTATTAATTTGATTAATTTTTGTAAAAAAAATCTTAAGGTGAATGGTTAAAACTACATTTAGTCACTTCACAAAATTTCGTAAAAAATACCAATATCTCCATTAATATTGGTTTTTCTGATTTAACAAAAAAAATTCAAAACAATGAAATCTTAACTCTTTCTGCATTACCCTCATAGAAGAGAGATAGTCGCTGCCCATATTTCCCACCATTTTTCAAACATTCTCAATATGATGTCTTCATGAAAAATTTAAGGTACCGATCTTGGATTAGTTGTTTGAAAAATACGCTGGTTTGTACAACCTTTCATCTTCTCTTCTATTCTTAGTTTGTCGTAATGATCTGTAGGGGTTGGGTCACTGCACCATATTGTCCTAAAAGGCAGAGATTGTGCACCAAAAAGGAAAATAATCCACATGTTACAACGTTGTTAAAAATGCTATGAAGGTAGTGAATTATGCTAATAAGAAATTTAGATTGGGAGAGATGTAATTAAATTTTATTATTTAATTGAAGATTTCCAATTAAAATAATAATAAATCTACATTTATATATTTATATATTGATTGGAAGGCTTCTGACAATGGTCACTTCTTTCCATTAGATCCCATTCAGGCCTTTGGGATACCTACTACTTCATTATATTATATAGTTGGGGCTTGCTACTTGTTGGCGTGTTGGGGTAAACAAACTTGATGTTTTTTTTTTGTTTTTTTGTTTTTTGTTTTGTTTTGTTTTGTTTTTTTTTTTTTTATCTCACAGTTGGAGTCTATGGAATAAGAAAGAAATTTGATAGCTTGGAAAAAGTGGTAGAGAAAACATTAATCTCTCCTACCATGATAAACATGGCCACTAAAACTTGCAACATTGTTTGTAGGAAGTGAAAATTATGTTTCTTTTTTCCAAACATGTATGTTAGTATATTATAGTTTAATGAATATGTTTTGTTATTATCATATATGGTTTCATACTTTAACAAAACATTCACCAAGACTTCACAATATTTTATATTCAGTGAAAGATCTTCCAAGATCTTACAAGATTTTATAATTCAGTGAAAGATTCGCCATGACTTTACAAGATAATATAATTTGGTGAGAGATTCGCCAATAAAATATATATATACATATTATATTAGTGATAAAATCGCCTCCCATTTTTCCTTTGTATCATGGGGATTCACCCATTTATTATGCATATAAATTTAGGGTGGTTAAAATTTTCCCTGTCCACCTCCACCACATACACCTCCGCCCACACCTCCACCACCACCACCATTCAACATGTCGAATATAATGAAGCTACAAATTTTCAAGGGCATAAGGAGTGAATATACATAGCATTTTTGGTTTGTTGCGAATGCTATGTGGAAAGCGTAGTGGATTATTGATGACAATACAAAGAAGGCACAGTTGGTTTCCACTCTGCAGGCTCATGCGCTGACTTAGTATATTAAGTACTGGTATGATAATCCTCTGGCCACACTAGCAGAGACTAATGCTGATTTAAACAAGGAATTTGGTAAGGCTAAGTATGACTCGCAATCAATAGTTGGATTTAAGGAAATCACGATGAGGGTTGATGAGACACCTTGGGAATTAGATCAAAGGTTGAAATATGTGATCCAAGAAGCTAACATGCAGCTCACAAATGGTCAACATCGCGAATGGTTTATAGATTGCTTAGTCATAACATAAGATAGTAACCTAGGCATAAGCCCTGGAGATCGCGATGAGGTTGCATGCAATGCCCATTTAGGATGTGACCTTAGGGTAACAACAAATTCACTCTCAGTTACAGGGCCTCTGCTTGAAATTGTAGAGGTCGAAGAAAGATAAGGAGACTTAACCAGAGGTGCACGCGAAAGTCTGGTGTCTGAAGTGTAAGAGCCAGGGGCATGATAAGGACCACTGTCCCATATTCACAAACTATATCACAGGAAGGGGACCAATTCCCCTGAGGCGAGAAGCTCCAGCAGAGCTGAGCGTAGGGGTTGTGCTATTGTGCACTATTTGTCAGGTTGCTGGACAACATGTGACGTGTTAGTGTCAGTATTGTTAGTCTGTCACCTGGATCAAATGTGCTTTTAGTATTCTTGTCAAGACTATCAAAATCAAATTTTTTATGTCACTAGGTTTACACAACAAAATTTGGTCATTGTTTGGTCAATCTAGAAATGAGGTCAGTCTTTTGGAAATTCACTCATGCTTGTCAAATATCACGTTTTTATGGAGGTGTCATAATAAAAACATGGTAGTCATCATCATCATTCCATTTGGTTTCAGGTCATCCATTAGGTCACTAGGGTTTCCAAGGTCTATCATTTTCATGAATAAATCCAGCAGTGAATAGAGCATGACAAGCAGCTCTTGGGTATTGGTTTTTGAGCTATCACACATTCATCATGTTCTCATGGTAAAAAGCTCCATAAGAGGAAGTTCCAGCACTCATGAAAGTGAAAAGGCAGCTCAGGTTTCAGTTGTAAAGGTAACTCTATTTTCAAAAGTGAAAAATCAGTTTTCAAAGGTTTGTGGGTCCCATTTCTTTTTAAAAAGAGAAATAATTTTGCCTATATAAAATCAAAAGCCCCCAAACTTGGTTCATTTACCTCCTATTCACTCTTGAGTATCGAGCTCTCCCATCCAAAAGAGAGAAAAATTCAGTTTCTTAGGCAAATTTGGAAAAAACCTTGAGGCGTTGCGCATAGAAACAAGACATTGTGCACATAGACTAGGCACTGCGCATAGAGAAACTATGACGCGCACAGGGACAAGGCGCTGCGCACCGGGCATAGTGTCCAAAAAACACCCAAATTTCTCTCAAATTTGATTTTTAAGCCTACAAAATTGATTTCAATGCTTTCTAAGCCAAGAAACAAGTAAGTACACCATTATTCTTCCTTCTTTTCTTTTCAAAATCATCTCATGCCAATGATTTTTCAAATTAGGGTTTGTAGTGAAATTTCTCATGGGGAATGATAGGTTGATGGTGACCATTTTTATTTTTTGGTTTCTAAACATGTAAAATATTTCCCTACACCTATATACATGTTTAATAAACTATTTTAACCACTCAATCAACCTCAAAGCTGAATTTTACCTCTCCAAAAGTGAAACCCTAGTTCATTCCTAGGGATTTTTGGAGACTTTAACTACAAACTCTATTTTTCCTCTTCACATGAAAATCAATCCTCCATTGCTTCTCCCCTAATTTTCATCATCTCTCCAAATTTCATTTCCACCTCTTTCAAACCCCCTTTACCATTTTTACAAACTCCATCTTCACATCACTTCATTTTCCACTCATACCTCATAGTTTTTCTCATTTTCCTGCTGCTAGGGTTTTTGTCATCATGGAAGCAAAATCTTCACCAGAGAGGAAGAGACATCAAAAGGGAGGGAAAATCCTCAGATATGAGCCATCAAATTGTAGTGAAATCAACTCATATCCCTTTATCAAATACTGCTTTGAAGATGCACATTGCTTGAATTTCTACAATAGGGTGAGTGAGGTGGGTTTTCATGAGTAGTTGACAGATTGGGTGGTAACTTAGTTGAAGGGTGAAATTGTTGTTATTGCTGGTGTTGAATTCATTTTTCTAGTGGCCTCCATTCAAATTTCTACAGGGCTACAAAACACTGGTGAATATTGGTTCAAGGGAATGAACCTAGATCTTGAATATTATAAACCTTTCATATAAACACCATACAAGGAAAAACATGATCACACTATGCCTTTCAGATACTTATTAAATAAATATGCCCATTTGATGAAGGTTATCATGAAGTTCTTTACATGTGAAGGAATATTTTCCAGGTTGTATGCTTATCATTTTCTCCTCCTAATGCACTTCACCTCTCAGAAGCCACTCAACATGTGTAACTACCTATTCAGGAGAATTTTCAAAATGTCAGAGAAAATACAAATGAAGAACAAGGAGCACTACTGAAGCCTATTTTATCATAGTCTGATCAATACTATAGTCCTTCACCAGCTTACAGAGAAAGGTATGACTTGGGAAACCTTTTTGGAAACAATGTTGAAATGGCATGAAGCCAATGTAGCAGCTCAAACCTCTAACATACCAAAACAACAAATGGAAGTGGGGTCCTCTAGAAAATCAGTTGAGAAAACTAAAGTACCTAAGCCTAAGGTGACCAAGATGTACAAGAGAGGACAAAGGCTTGTGTGTGCTTCTCATGGTGAGAAAGGGGCTAGGACTTCTGCATCAACAAATCAGGGATCAATAGTGCGGGATAAAGACATAGTTGAGCATGAGTTTGAGCTAGTTGATTTAGAGGCATAGGATCAAACTCCAAGCATGCAATAGACAATCATAGATAAAGACTGTCAAATTAAGGAGTTTACAGTCAACATGGCGAGAGCTAGATACATTATTTCATTCCTTAAACAGGGGAATAGTCAGCTCAAAGAAGAGCAACTGATCATGGAAAAAGAGCAAACCAAGTTATTGCAGCAGGTTGGCAAGGGAAAAGAAATCATAGAATAAAGCGAGCCTAAAGGATCAAAAGGGAGAGATAAGAGGAAAATGCCAAGAACAAAAGTCCTGAAGAAGGCATTGCAAGAAGAGGAAGAACACATCCTGTTGAATGAAGACATATACCTAAAAGACATAATTTCTCTTGAGATCAATCAAGACATTGTAGTACCCCCACCACCTCCAATAGTCATGGCACGATTTGCACCCCTCATACTACTCGCTCAACTTTCTTCTTTGCCTCAGAATTATGGTCAAAGACTCCCCTTGTTTGATGGAAGTGCAGAAATCATAGCTCAGCATCATGTTGATAAATTGATAGATTTTATTGACCTAGAAGAAATTGATGATGATGATGCTAAAATGAGAATCATAGCTCAGAGCTTTTCAAGGGATGTGAATAAGTGGTTTCATAGCCTAGATGCTAATTTTGTAAATAACTCACAAAGGTTGATTGAATTGTTCCTAGCTCATTGGAAAGAGAAGAAAAATATATTGCAGATATTGGCTGAATATAATTCAATGAAAATAAATGCAAATGAGATAGTTCAAGAATTTACAGGAAGATTTAATTTGGTATACAATTCTATTCCTGATGATATGAAGCCTCCACCTGGTCTAGCGCTTCTCCATTATCCCGATGCCTTTGAATTAGACATGGCATATCAGCTGAAAGAGAGATACCCTGTTACTCTTGAAGAAATGTAGCAAAATTCATTGAGTGTTGAAGCCAATATTCTTATCAAGAAGTCTAAATCAAAGCTTGAGAGGACTGAGAAGAAAGTTGTCTTTAAAGAAGAGCCTACATCATCTTTTGATGTAAAGCTTGACAATCTGATAAAAACTACGGAGAGGATGATGGATAGAATATCCATAATTGGTCGACAAGCAAAACCTTTAGTGAGGAATCCTAACTTTCATTGACAGCAACAACAACAGTTCAGAAATCGATAGAAAGTGTAGCAAAACCAAGATCCTCAAGGTCAAGTAAGAGCTCCATTTTAGAAAAATTATACTAAAGGCCAGGATGAATATGAAGAAGAAATTGTGGAAGTGAATCACTTCTTTCAAGAATATGAGTTGCCTACTTTCTTAACAGAAGAAGATCAATTTTCGAAAGATTCTTTCATACCAAGCGATCAACAACTTGTGCTTGCAAGTGACGATCTATGGGCTGTTCAAACTGAAGAGCACCAAAGAGGATATCAAAACGTCCTTAGTCATCTCTAAAAGTAGTACAACTTGAGAAGTAGAAATGTACCTATTACTTTGACTCAAAAAAGAGAAAATGTACAAAAAGACACACCAAGCAAGGAATTAGCTCCTGTAGGTCAAAATAAAGAAAAGGAAATTGTCATACTCAATCAGGACAAAACAAATGAAGCTTCTATTAGCAATGTGAGGAAAGACAAATAATTTCAAATTGAAAGTCACAAGAAAGAATCTCAAGCTAATGGACAAACAAAAAAGAAGGACATCGCTACACAGGAGGTAGAAAAGCAATCAAACCTTTTTAGTTTGGAAAATGAAATTTCTAAATTGAAGGTTTCTATTCCCCTCACTGAATTAGTGAAGAATGACAAATATAATTTTTAGATTGCAAAAATGCTTAAAGTTGACCAGATGTCAGATACAGTTAATATGACTGATGATGAACTAGCCATCCTTTTTGATTCAGCCTTGGAAGGAACTCTTGAAGATAGTGAAATCCCTCCTTTTTATCTTAGTCTTAAACTTCATGATTTTATCCTCCATAATGCCATGCTAGATTTTGGTGCCTCATATAACCTTATGCATAAAGTCATCATGGACAAACTAGGACTGAGTATCACTCGACCCTACCATGATCTTTATTCCTTTGATTCTGGGAGAGTGCAATGCCTTGGACTTATTAAAGACTTGGTAGTATCCTTGGATCAAATATCGGCCAAGAATGTACTTATGGATGTAGTAGTTGTTGATATAGGTTTAGCATGTTTCTTTCAAGGTCTTGGGGAGAAAAACTAAAGGGAACTCTACAACTTGACTTTTCATATGCCACTATCCCCGTTTTTGGTCAGATCCAAAAAATTTATAGGGAAAAGAAGATGAAATTCATGATCAATAGTAAGGAGAAGCCAGTCAATTATCCTATACATGCTGTCCATAGTGATCTTGATTCTTTCATTTTATTTAGTGATATAAATTTTGTTGATGATGAAAGTTAGCTAGTGTAAATTTTAGAAGTTCCTAAGGTCATGAGAAACATCCATGAAGTCATTACAACTGAAGGGAAAGAGGCGAATAAATAGTGTTTGTAGCCAACGAATTCTATTGAGGAGATTGAAAGAATACTGCAGAAAATAGAGAGTCTTGAGATAGCTGTCCATCTTCCTAAAGAGAAAAAAGTTTAGTCTTCAGAGATCCTTTTTCTGGATGAAGAAAATGGTCTTTGGACCATGAATTTCGATGGTCAATCGAGAAGAGAAGGAGATGGCATTGGTGTTTGGATACCTGGTCCATTGCATCAGTCAAATAAAATTCCTCGAAATGTGAGAATGAGTTCTCACAAGTTGGATTTTCAGTGTTCAAATAACAAGGCAGAGTATGAGGCATTGATTGCTGGCCTCAAAATTCTAAAGAAGTTAGGAGCAAAGAATATTTCTATTTATGGCAACTTCGAATTAGTAATCAAACAAGTTAAAGGGGAATACCAGGCCAAGAACCCAAGAATGAGAGCTTATCACAATGTTGTACTTGACATACTCAAGACTTTTTTAGAATACACTTTGTCTCTTATTCCTAGAACTTAGAATGTCATAGTTGACTCACTTGCAACTGGAGCAAGTATGGTGAAGATTCCTATTCATCCTATTCAGAAGTACTCCATCCATGTCAAACATCGCCCAACTGTTCTAGATAACATGATATTTTGGCAAGTGTTTGGGGATGATAAAAAGATAGACAATTTTCTACAATTGGAAGGAGAATTTCATAATTCTCACACTGATGATACATCCAATTTGAATGATCCAGACATCCACCCAACTGAGATTGAGATATTACAGCTCAAGGAGAACAACATTCCAAGAGGCTTGGTTCCTATGGAAGAGTTATTTGATCATGATGATGTCGCCAAGAATCCCACCATGATGCCTATTGAAAAAGGAGTTTAAGATGTAAACATTGGCACAACTGATAATCCAAAAATGATCAAGTTATCAAAGTCCTTATCTCCTGAAACAAAAAGTAAGTACATGTATTTAATGAAAGAATTTTTTTATGTATTTTCTTGGGACTATTCAGATCTGAAGGTTTATGAAAAATGTATTATTCAACATACCATTCCTATTAAGCCCGATCGGAAGCCATTTCACCAAAAATTAAGGAGGATCAATCCCAAGCTGCTGCCATCCATTAAGAAATAGGTAAATAGGCTTTATAAGTATGGACTCATAGTCCCTATTAGATTTTCTGAAAGAATGTCTAATCTAGTGCCTATAAGAAAGAAGATCTGGGTGATTCGTTTATGTATTGATTTCAAAAATTTGAACAAGATATCCTTGAAAGACAATTATCCCCTGCCAAAGATGGATCATATACTTTAGAGGGTGGTTGAGTCCTCTTGGATACTCTGGGTACAATCTAATTTTGGTACATAAGGATGATCAACTCAAGACAACCTTTAAAACGCCATGGGGTACGTTCATGTATGCCAATATGCCTTTTGGATTGAAGAATGCAGGAGCTACTTTTTCAGTGGGATATGGACATAGACTTTGTAAATGAAAAAGATGTGTTTCTGGCTATTTATTTATATGATCTTATAGTGTTTTCAAAATCTGATGAAGATCATTTACATCATTTAAGAATTGTTTTTCAGAAATGTAGAAAATTTGGCATCTCACTCAACCCAAAGAAGAGCTTATTCGCCATGGAAGAAGGTAAGTTATTGGGACACATTATCTCTAAATATGGCATTCGCATCGATCCTACAAGAGTGGAAGCCATTCAACATTTAGATTTCCCAAGGAACAGGAAAGAGATTCAGTATTTCAATGGGAAAATCAATTTTTTGAGAAGATTCATTCCTAATCTAGCTGAGCATTTAAAGGAAATGACAAACATGCTGAAGCAGGACAGCGAGGTAAAGTGGTCTTTAGAGGCTAAGAAATCATTTCATGCCGTGAATTTTGCATTATCTACTACTATTTTTATTAGTCTAGATTTCGCTTCAAATTTCATCATCTTTTCTTTTGCATTTGAGCATACATTAGCAATGGTCCTAATGCAGAAGAAAGATCAGAAAAATGAGCAGCCCATAGCATTTTTCAATCGCATTATAAGAGATGCAGCACTAAGATTAAATATCATTGAGAAGTAGGCCTTGGCTTTGGTGAAGGCTCTCAAGGATTTTTGAGTTTATATTCGGCATTCTCACACCATTGCTTATGTTCCTACTGCAACAGTTAAAGACATTCTTATGCAGACAGATCCTGAAGGCAGAAGAGGAAAGTGGATTGCAGCTAGGCTAGAGTATGACTTGGAGATAAAGCCTACAAAGTTCATCAAAGGACAAGGTCTAGCTAAACTCATGGCTGAATCAAATCTACATGCACTAGACATCAATTTGATTGCCGCACTTTCTGAATAACAAGAAGAAGACGATCCTTTCTTACAAGTGTTTGATATGTTTATGTCCTCTCCTTGGTATTATGAAATTGTCTATGTCTTGAAGTACTTGAATCATCCACTGGAAGTTCGCAAATGTAAAGCTAGATCTCTTAAATTGAAGGCTTCAAAATATTGTATTCTATATGGTGTTTTATTTTGGAAAGATCCTGGTGGTGTGCTGCAATTGTTTGGTGGAAACTGAAGCCAAGGATGTCATGAAATATTTCCATAAAGGAGACTCTGGCAGTCATCACTTTTGGAAAACTACAGCAAATAAGATCTTAAGTGCTAGATTCTATTGGTCCACCATTTTTTCTAATGTATACAAAGTAGTGATGAGCTTCCATGAATGTCAGATTTTTCAAGGAAAGAAAAAGCTTTTTCCATTGCCCTTCTAGCCTATCTCAATTTCATCTCCTTTTCAATAGTGGGGTCTTGATTTCATTGGCGAAATCCATCCATCATCTTCACCACAACATAAATGGATATTAACAGCCACCGACTACTTCACAAAATGGATTGAGACAATCCCAACTAGACAAGCTACTAATTCTGTTATCATTCAAATCATTGAATCTAATATCTTGTCTAGATTTGGCTGCCCACAAAAAATAATTATTGATAATGCTGCTACCTTCAAGTCAAAGAGAACGGTGAAATTATGTGCCAAATACCATATTGTTTTATGACATTCTACTGCTTATCATGCACAAGGGAATGGTCTTGCCAAATCCTCCGATAAATCCTTGTTCAACATCATCAAGAAGGTTCTAGAAACGAAAAAGAAGAACTAGCATAAAAACCTCATCAATGTCTTATGGGCAGACAAGGTTAGCACTAAAAAATCAATAGGTATGTTCATTTTCAGCTAGTGTATGTGATTGATACAATTTTTCCTTCATCCCTTACTGTCCTGGTCATGAAAATTCTGCAGGAAATGGATAGTGAGACTAATGACATGGAAAGAAGGATATATCAGATGATTCATTTATAACAGTCAAGGGAAGAGGTTCTTCAAAACACATCCAAACTCCAGGAGAAGATTAAAAAGATTTATGATCACAAGACCAAGGAAGATAGTTTCAATCTAGGAGATGTGGTTCTTCGGTGGGATGCTACAAATGAAGAGAAGGGAAATCATGGAAAGTTTGAAAACTTATGGAAGGGACCTTACAGAATTTCTACTTTCAAAGGGAAGAATGCTTTCTTATTGGAAGAAATGGATGGAGGAGATTATTCAGGAGAAGCAATCAATGGTAGGCTTCTCAAGCACTACTATGTCTAAAAAAATTCTTGAAAATTCATCATCATTGTATATACCGGTGTGTATTTTATTTCCAACAATTTAGGTGGCTACCATAGGAGTTTGAAGCCCAAAGTGAAGGCCCTAAGACTTCTTGTGTCAGCTACCGTTTTGGTTTTTATTTCACTTTTCAGTCTCTATCATGTCAAAAGCTCAGTCAATTTTAAGTCAAAAGTATTTGACCAAGAAGGAAATTGAAAAGTGGTTGGATTAGAAGATTCATGAGTTCGCGGTGCAAGAAAACATGAATCTGCACCTGCCAAAGGAGCAATGGTTGGATAGATATTTGCATATGGAGATACACAAAATTTTCTTTTGCACCTTCCCGATCAAATTATATGAGTGGTTAACTAAGTTGGCAAAAGACAAGAAAGGTGGAAGCTTGACGGTCCAATAGTGTGGACTCCAGAACTGGTATGACAATTAGAGGCCTTTGAAGACAAGATCGCACGGGATATCGATCACTGGCTCTATCAAATTATAGGAGGATTTGTTATAGAACTCGCAGTTGATACCTCAGTCAACTACAATGAAGCGGAGAGGCGATTTTTCAAAGGACCACGCGGTAAGTATCTAAGATCTTTGAATACCTGGATTAAAATGTTGTTATGCGAAAAATGGTTATGCCCTTTCCTTGATGTTCAGAACTACGAGAAGTGGAAAACTCTTAAGAGACCGAGAGAGATTAGGTCTTGAATATAGCCCATTGATTGGACCTCCTTCGAGTGACGATGAGGGAGTGTTACAAGCCTCACCGTGGAGTACTGTCTAGCTGATAACACAGGGTTTTCCGTAGACACATCATCCATCCACTCCACCACCACCTCCACCTCCATGGAAAATTTTAGGGGCCAATTTTTGCCCTTGGGCTAAATTAAGGGGTTTTGTATTTTTATTGGGCGAATATTTTGTATCATGGTACATTGTTACAAATCGCTTCAAATTTATTTTATAAAAAAATTAGGTATGGAGGTTAGCCCACCTTATTTTAAGGGGGAGGGTAAAAAATGTAAATTTAGCCCTTGAAATTAGGAGTTACAGTGGAGGTATGGTAAATAAATAAAATCTCTTTTTATACTTACTCCAAAGGTATGGTAAATAAATAAAAATACAAATAAACTAGAGGTATGGTAAATAAATAAAACCTCTTTTTATATTTAGTCCATAACCCTCTTTCTATTTAAGAAGGCTCAAAAACGAGGTTTCATTTAAGTGAATCCTATGGGCCAAATACCATATTTATAAAAGAGGTATGGTAAATTAATAAAAAAAATAAATAAACGAGAGGTATGGTAAACAAATAAAACATTTTTTTTATATTTACTCCATATGTCACCTTATATTTATGAACAGGCAAGCGTGTAAATAAATAAAAATATAAATAAAGTGGAGGTATGGTAAATAAATAAAAGCTCTTGTTATACTTCAAAGGTATGGTAAATAAATAAAAATATAAATAAACTATAGGTATGGTAAATAAATAAAACCTCTTTCTATATTTAGTCCATAACCCTCTTTCTATTTAAGAAGGCTCAAAAAAGAGGCTTTATTTAATTGAATCCTATGGGCCAAATACCATACTTATAAAAAATGTATGGTAAATTAATAAAAATATAAATAAATGAGAAGTATGGTAAATAAATAAAACATTTTTTATATTTATTCCATAAGTCACCTTATATTTACGAACACTCAAAAAATGCTTTATATTTAGGTGAAGCCTATGGGCCAAACACCATGGACCAAATACCATGGGTCAAATTATTATTAATACCATGAAAAAAACATTATTAATAAAAATAAAGATGGCACATGGTATTGACCCATGGTATTCACATGGAATGCAACCTGTTTAAAGGGGGAATTAAACTAGCATAGATCCATCTTTACTCTGGATCAAATATCGTGATATGAAAACTAACATAGAGTGAAAAAATATTTGATCCCTCTTGGGGTTTGTTAGATCAAGAGTAAAAATGGTTCTTGTAATTTAATGTCACTTAAACATTTTAACTTGGTTAAAATAAAATAAAATAAATAAAAATTAATTATTAATTTGATTAATTTTTGTAAAAAAAATCTTAAGGTGAATGGTTAAAACTACATTTAGTCACTTCACAAAATTTCGTAAAAAATACCAATATCTCCATTAATATTGGTTTTTCTGATTTAACAAAAAAAATTCAAAACAATGAAATCTTAACTCTTTCTGCATTACCCTCATAGAAGAGAGATAGTCGCTGCCCATATTTCCCACCATTCTTCAAACATTCTCAATATGATGTCTTCATGAAAAATTTAAGGTACCGATCTTGGATTAGTTGTTTGAAAAATACGCTGGTTTGTACAACCTTTCATCTTCTCTTCTATTCTTAGTTTGTCGTAATGATCTGTAGGGGTTGGGTCACTGCACCATATTGTCCTAAAAGGCAGAGATTGTGCACCAAAAAGGAAAATAATCCACATGTTACAACGTTGTTAAAAATGCTATGAAGGTAGTGAATTATGCTAATAAGAAATTTAGATTGGGAGAGATGTAATTAAATTTTATTATTTAATTGAAGATTTCCAATTAAAATAATAATAAATCTACATTTATATATTTATATATTGATTGGAAGGCTTCTGACAATGGTCACTTCTTTCCATTAGATCCCATTCAGGCCTTTGGGATACCTACTACTTCATTATATTATATAGTTGGGGCTTGCTACTTGTTGGTGTGTTGGGGTAAACAAACTTGATGTATTTTTTTGTTTTTTTGTTTTTTTGTTTTGTTTTGTTTTGTTTTTTTTTTTTTTTTATCTCACAGTTGGAGTCTATGGAATAAGAAAGAAATTTGATAGCTTGGAAAAAGTGGTAGAGAAAACATTAATCTCTCCTACCATGATAAACATCGCCACTAAAACTTGCAACATTGTTTGTAGGAAGTGAAAATTATGTTTCTTTTTTCCAAACATGTATGTTAGTATATTATAGTTTAATGAATATGTTTTCTTATTATCATATATGGTTTCATACTTTAACAAAACATTCACCAAGACTTCACAATATTTTATTATTCAGTGAAAGATCTTCCAAGATCTTACAAGATTTTATAATTCAGTGAAAGATTCGCCATGACTTTACAAGATAATATAATTTGGTGAGAGATTCGCCAATAAAATATATATATACATATTATATTAGTGATAAAATCGCCTCCCATTTTTCCTTTGTATCATGGGGATTCACCCATTTATTATGCATATAAATTTAGGGTGGTTAAAATTTTCCCTGTCCACCTCCACCACATACACCTCCGCCCACACCTCCACCACCACCACCATTCAACATGTCGAATATAATGAAGCTACAAATTTTCAAGGGCATAAGGAGTGAATATACATAGCATTTTTGGTTTGTTGCGAATGCTATGTGGAAAGCGTAGTGGATTATTGATGACAATACAAAGAAGGCACAGTTGGTTTCCACTCTGCAGGCTCATGCGCTGACTTAGTATATTAAGTACTGGTATGATAATCCTCTGGCCACACTAGCAGAGACTAATGCTGATTTAAACAAGGAATTTGGTAAGGCTAAGTATGACTCGCAATCAATAGTTGGATTTAAGGAAATCACGATGAGGGTTGATGAGACACCTTGGGAATTAGATCAAAGGTTGAAATATGTGATCCAAGAAGCTAACATGCAGCTCACAAATGGTCAACATCGCGAATGGTTTATAGATTGCTTAGTCATAACATAAGATAGTAACCTAGGCATAAGCCCTGGAGATCGCGATGAGGTTGCATGCAATGCCCATTTAGGATGTGACCTTAGGGTAACAACAAATTCACTCTCAGTTACAGGGCCTCTGCTTGAAATTGTAGAGGTCGAAGAAAGATAAGGAGACTTAACCAGAGGTGCACGCGAAAGTCTGGTGTCTGAAGTGTAAGAGCCAGGGGCATGATAAGGACCACTGTCCCATATTCACAAACTATATCACAGGAAGGGGACCAATTCCCCTGAGGCGAGAAGCTCCAGCAGAGCTGAGCGTAGGGGTTGTGCTATTGTGCACTATTTGTCAGGTTGCTGGACAACATGTGACGTGTTAGTGTCAGTATTGTTAGTCTGTCACCTGGATCAAATGTGCTTTTAGTATTCTTGTCAAGACTATCAAAATCAAATTTTTTATGTCACTAGGTTTACACAACAAAATTTGGTCATTGTTTGGTCAATCTAGAAATGAGGTCAGTCTTTTGGAAATTCACTCATGCTTGTCAAATATCACGTTTTTATGGAGGTGTCATAATAAAAACATGGTAGTCATCATCATCATTCCATTTGGTTTCAGGTCATCCATTAGGTCACTAGGGTTTCCAAGGTCTATCATTTTCATGAATAAATCCAGCAGTGAATAGAGCATGACAAGCAGCTCTTGGGTATTGGTTTTTGAGCTATCACACATTCATCATGTTCTCATGGTAAAAAGCTCCATAAGAGGAAGTTCCAGCGGAAAGTGAAAAGGCAGCTCAGGTTTCAGTTGTAAAGGTAACTCTATTTTCAAAAGTGAAAAATCAGTTTTCAAAGGTTTGTGGATCCCATTTCTTTTTTAAAAAGAGAAATAACTTTGCCTATATAAATTGAAAAGCCCCCAAACTTGGTTCATTTACCTCCTATTCACTCTTAAGTATCGAGCTCTCCCATCCAAAAGAGAGAAAAATTCAGTTTCTTAGGCAAATTTGGAAAAAACCTTGAGGCGTTGCGCATAGAAACAAGACATTGTGCACATAGACTAGGCACTGCGCATAGAGAAACTATGACGCGCACAGGGACAAGGCGCTGCGCACCGGGCATAGTGTCCAAAAAACACCCAAATTTCTCTCAAATTTGATTTTTAAGCCTACAAAATTGATTTCAATGCTTTCTAAGCCAAGAAACAAGTAAGTACACCATTATTCTTCCTCTTTTCTTTTCAAAATCATCTCATGCCAATGATTTTTCAAATTAGGGTTTGTAGTGAAATTTCTCATGGGGAATGATAGGTTGATGGTGACCATTTTTATTTTTTGGTTTCTAAACATGTAAAATATTTCCCTACACCTATATACATGTTTAATAAACTATTTTAACCACTCAATCAACCTCAAAGCTGAATTTTACCTCTCCAAAAGTGAAACCCTAGTTCATTCCTAGGGATTTTTGGAGACTTTAACTACAAACTCTATTTTTCCTCTTCACATGAAAATCAATCCTCCATTGCTTCTCCCCTAATTTTCATCATCTCTCCAAATTTCATTTCCACCTCTTTCAAACCCCCTTTACCATTTTTACAAACTCCATCTTCACATCACTTCATTTTCCACTCATACCTCATAGTTTTTCTCATTTTCCTGCTGCTAGGGTTTTTGTCATCATGGAAGCAAAATCTTCACCAGAGAGGAAGAGACATCAAAAGGGAGGGAAAATCCTCAGATATGAGCCATCAAATTGTAGTGAAATCAACTCATATCCCTTTATCAAATACTGCTTTGAAGATGCACATTGCTTGAATTTCTACAATAGGGTGAGTGAGGTGGGTTTTCATGAGTAGTTGACAGATTGGGTGGTAACTTAGTTGAAGGGTGAAATTGTTGTTATTGCTGGTGTTGAATTCATTTTTCTAGTGGCCTCCATTCAAATTTCTACAGGGCTACAAAACACTGGTGAATATTGGTTCAAGGGAATGAACCTAGATCTTGAATATTATAAACCTTTCATATAAACACCATACAAGGAAAAACATGATCACACTATGCCTTTCAGATACTTATTAAATAAATATGCCCATTTGATGAAGGTTATCATGAAGTTCTTTACATGTGAAGGAATATTTTCCAGGTTGTATGCTTATCATTTTCTCCTCCTAATGCACTTCACCTCTCAGAAGCCACTCAACATGTGTAACTACCTATTCAGGAGAATTTTCAAAATGTCAGAGAAAATACAAATGAAGAACAAGGAGCACTACTGAAGCCTATTTTATCATAGTCTGATCAATACTATAGTCCTTCACCAACTTACAGAGAAAGGTATGACTTGGGAAACCTTTTTGGAAACAATGTTGAAATGGCATGAAGCCAATGTAGCAGCTCAAACCTCTAACATACCAAAACAACAAATGGAAGTGGGGTCCTCTAGAAAATCAGGTGAGAAAACTAAAGTACCTAAGCCTAAGGTGACCAAGATGTACAAGAGAGGACAAAGGCTTGTGTGTGCTTCTCATGGTGAGAAAGGGGCTAGGACTTCTGCATCAACAAATCAGGGATCAATAGTGCGGGATAAAGACATAGTTGAGCATGAGTTTGAGCTAGTTGATTTAGAGGCATAGGATCAAACTCCAAGCATGCAATAGACAATCATAGATAAAGACTGTCAAATTAAGGAGTTTACAGTCAACATGGCGAGAGCTAGATACATTATTTCATTCCTTAAACAGGGGAATAGTCAGCTCAAAGAAGAGCAACTGATCATGGAAAAAGAGCAAACCAAGTTATTGTAGCAGGTTGGCAAGGGAAAAGAAATCATAGAATAAAGCGAGCCTAAAGGATCAAAAGGGAGAGATAAGAGGAAAATGCCAAGAACAAAAGTCCTGAAGAAGGCATTGCAAGAAGAGGAAGAACACATCCTGTTGAATGAAGACATATACCTAAAAGACATAATTTCTCTTGAGATCAATCAAGACAAGGAGTATTGGCTCAATAGGGTGAATCAAAACTTAGAAGGGAAATAGATATAATCAGTTGCTTAGACATATGGCACACCACTACCAAGCTCAAAACATGTTCATCAATGTCAAGGTAATGCAACTTGGAAACAAGCTCAAAGAAGCCAAAAAGGACCAAAAGGATGAGGGAAACTTGGAGATGCTTTCTGAAGCATCTATGAAGATTTAGCATACATAATGTTATAGCTTCTAGCCAATTTTGACCAAATCCTGAGTACTTTTAGTTTTTTGTGAATTTTGGAGCTAAATTCAGAAAATCAGCAGCTCCAGAAATGCAGCACCAAGGTGCTGCGCTTTTTCCTCAGGCATATATTTCAGGAAAGGTCTACATCTTTGGAAATCTATTTCCATCCTCTAAAAACCCATTTTCTCAGATTTTGCAGAGGTGGCTCAATTTTGGAGAAAAGTGCAAAAGGTGGCAAAAAACTAGCATTCTGGACCATTTTTTGATAGGCGCTGCCTACTTGGAGTGATTGTAGGAGAATGGATGTTTGAAGGTCTTCCTATGGGCCAAATTAAAAAATGAAAACTGTTATGGAAAATAGAAGCAAAGGGATAGTTGACCATTCTCTCATATTTTTATTTTGACCTCTACAAGGCACCTCAAAATCAACTCGCAGTCGACACTGCGCTTCTGCACTTTTTTGCGAAATTGTGTAAAATCTCTAGTTTCCAGTTTGACTTAGTTAAAGTCAAACCTATTTAGGTAATGGCACTATTTTCAAGAATAGATGATGTAGGAATGAATAAATGTACATCATAGGTCGTTTTTTATGTTTATTAGGCCTCATAAAGGAAGCACACTCCTAAACAAACTCTCCAAGAAGTGTTTGAGTTTACCTTCTCACTCTCACCTGTTGGTTGAGAGAATCTTGGAGTCAGTTCCTCCACCAAGGAATTCAACTCCTGAAAGTGGGAAAGTAGTCTAGATGTATCATTTTCTCTTTTAGAGAGAAAGGTTGAACTTTTTGTGGAGGAACCTTGCATATAATCATTTTTCAACTAATATAGTGACAATTTCAGCTATTTTCAAGGAACTCTAGCCCAGTGAGTTCATGGTGTTTGTTCTTCATTCTATTTTATTTATAAAGGTTAAAACATCTTTATCTACATGATATCTCTTATTTCTATGGATGCATTACAGTGAAATATACAAAATTCTTATTTCTCAAGCTCTGTTATCTGGTTTTCATAGTTATGTTTATGTCTTCCTAAGCTAATGAAATCATGTTTACTTGTGCTCATTAGTTTCTTCTACATTTTATCTTCTATACTACACTGACAATATTCTAAATACACCATGAATTCTGATATCTAGCTCCTTCTCATATTTTCTCCTGCACTCCTACAACCTAGACTTATTTGTGGCTCCAAACCCTAGTTCAGCAAACCCTAAAACCCAAAATTTCACAAACAAACAAATAAATATATATATCTAGCCTAAAAATAATTTTCTTTAAAGTCATATCACTGATAAGAGAATTAGATAGATCCCTCTCTTGCTCTATATACCAAGAATGAGTTCTACACCTCTCTCAGTGGCTATCTGAGCTGTACTGTTTAATACTACACTTTACTGATTTCTCTCTAGCTTAGGAAATTGTAAGGACTAACAAGATGGATAACTGCCATTTTCTTCAAAAGTTTGTCTACACACTGCAACAGTTGTTCTGTAAATTTTGCAAATCAGTGGGCCATGATGAGTGCCACTATCGCAACTACAATTTTATGATGGAAAGAACACCTACATACCAAATGAAAGTAGAAATGTGACCTCCAGAGCAGGACACTAGAGGAGTGCGCGGAGTATATCAAGGTCGAGGATGAGGCCGAGGAGGAGGAGGGCCTAGTAGAGGTCAGGGGAAGGTTATCAGTTACAACTACAGAACACCAGGGCACTGCGCATGGGAGTTTCATAATCAAACATGTCCGTCATGTCAATACTACAGCCAGTTGACCATAGAAAATTTTAGGGGCGAATGTTCGCCCTTTGGCGAAATTAAGGGGTTTTAAATTTTTAGTGGGTGAATGTTTTGTATCATAGTACATTTTTACAAATCACCTCAAATAGGCCAACTTATTTTAAGGGAGAGGGTAAAGAAGGTAAATTTAGCCCTTGAAATTAGGAGTTACAACCTTCCATTCGCCCATTTTCAAGAATAGGTTTTATTTAAGTGAATCCTATGGGCCAAAGGCGCAAATACCATATTTATAAAAGAGGTATGGTAAATTAATAAAAATATAAATAATGAGAGGTATGGTAAATAAATAAAACATTTTTTATATTTACTCCATAAGTCACCTTATATACATGCAAGGGTGTAAACAAATAAAAATATAAGTAAAGTGGAGGTATGGTAAATAAATAAAACATCTTTTTATACTTACTCAAAAGGTATGGTAAATAAATAAAAATATAAATAAACTAGATGCATGGTAAATAAAGAAAACCTCTTTTTATATTTAGTCCATAACCCTCGTTCTATTTATGAAGGCTCAAGAAAGAGGTTTTATTTAAGTGAATCCTATGGGCCAAATACCATATTTGTAAAAGAGGTATGGTAAATTAATAAAAATATAAATAAACGAGAGGTATGGTAAACAAATAAAACATTTGTTTATATTTACTCCATAAGTCCCCTTATATTTACGAACACTCAAAAAATTCTCAAAAAATGCATTATATTTAGGTGAAACCTATGTGCAAAATACTATGGGACAAATACCATGGACTAGATTGTTATTAATACCATGCAAAAAAACATTATTAACCCTAATATTAGTATTAATAAAAATAAAAATGGCACATGGTATTGACCCATGGTATTCACCAAAATGGCACATGGTATTGACCCATGGTATTCACCTGGAATGTAGCCTATTTAAATGGGGGAATTAAACCAACATAGATCCATCTTTACCCTGGATCTACTAACCCATCTCTACTCTGGATCTATTGACCCATGGTATTCACGTGGAATGTAGCCTATTTAAATGGCGGAATTAAACCAACATAGATCCATCTTTACTCTAGATATGCAAACTAGCATAGAGTGAAAAAATATTTGATCCGAGCAAGAGTAAAAATGGATGTTGTAATTTAATGTATGTTAAACATTTTAGCTTGGTTAAAATAAAAAATAAAATAAAAATCAACTATTAATTTTATAAATTACTTATAGTAATTTTTAAGCTCCAGGTTTATTATAACCCATGGTATTGACCCATGGTAATACCATGGTATTCATGTGAGCATAGACTATTTAAAGGGGAAATTCTATCATCTTAGATCCATCTTAATTATGGGTCTACCAAGTGCTCAGAGGGATAAATAGATTTCATGCCCCTAAGAGTGGTAGATGTGGAGTTAAGATGGATATAGGTTGCTTTTTATGATAATGAAGATATTAAATAGACTTAGGAAATTATATTGTAAAAATATCTTAAGGTGAATGGTTAAAGCATAGACATTGGACAAGTATATTTGTATACTTCTATTTTAAACTGAAACAAATCCAGGGCTAAAAGGAATGGATTGATTGCACTAGTCGTCCTTCTATAACTTTCCAACATATGCTGGAGTAAATAGATTGTAATTTGGGTAATTTTTCTAATTGCAAACAGGAACATATTTGTGTATTGGCAGGGTGGTTACGAGGTCCCTAGAAGTGATGAATTTGAATTTTTCTTGGTTTTTTATGTAGTATTAGGTTTTTTCTCATGCTTTCTGTGAATGACACGGGTGAATTTTATCCTACACCCACTAGGTTATCGATATGTAATTTCGGTAATTTTGATTTCAAAAGATATTTTAAAGAAATGCAATGATTTCATTTGTGTATTCAATAAACACAAGATTTTATAATTGAGTAAAATATTCGCCATGCCTGGTGAGAGATTCGCCAAAAAATTATATATACATATCATATTATTAATAAAATCGCCTTCCATTTTTCCTATATACCATGGAGATTCGCCCATTTATTATACATGTAAACTTAGGGGGGGTTCTTAAAATTTTCCCTGCAGTTGACCACACTATAAAAGAATGCCCAGTGTTGATAGCTAAGATGCAAGAGAAGGCACAACCTTAATGACCTATGGAGAACTTGGAAATGATAAGAGTTAAACCCCGCAAAGAGGATCAAAGCATGAATATAGTGCTGAGGAGTGGAATAACAATGGGTGATGATAAAGGAAAACAACCTGAAGAGGATAGATGGGTCTACAAGGCCCCAAAAAAGGAAGTTGGTTTTGATCTAGAGCACGCTAAGGAAACTTTTATGGAAGCCAAGAAGAGATTTGCTAAGGCCTCCACCTTAGGAATCCAAAACAAAGTGAAAGAAACCAACGCGTCCACAGAGGTTGATTCCTCTATGCTTACCACGTTCTTGGATAATTGCATGAAACTGTTGTGTAATAGTAAACATCTGAAAGGCTTGCAGGAGTTAATAAAAAGATGTGCCAACAAAGAGAGTGTCCCTTATGGACACCGCGTAGTTAGAAAAATTGGAAAACATAAGGCAAGGATGGGGTGCCAGATAAGGCTCATTGTGCAGATAGGAGATTATGAAATGGACTGTGTCATCTTGGATTTGGGTTCTGATGCAAACATTTTTCCTAAACAAACATGGGAAAGAATGGGGAGACCTCCACTACAGTGGTCTCTGATTTATCTCAGAATGATGAACCAACAGAAGATCATCTTGATGGGATGACTATATGGAGTAACTTTTGACATCAAAGGTGCGAGTGTGATGGCTAACTTTGAAGTGATAAAGATCGTTGATGACAGTAATCCATACCTCGTGCTCTTGGGAATTGACTGAGTATTGAATGGGGTCATCAACTTGAAGAAGAGGACAATGTCGTTTGAAAGGAAATTGCTTCGAGTTGTAGTGTCGTTGGACCCTGTAGAAGGGGCACACTACACTAAACCAGTCCACGATTATGAAGAAAGTGAGGATGAACTAGATCATATCTACAAATTAATAGCACGAGACCATGACTGGAACAACCCGATGGCAGATGGATGGATTTCATGGGAGCAGGAGAGTTCTTGTACCTCTGATTTAGATGAATAATTGGAACATTGGCAAAATTGTTTACATGAAGTATCCATGTTGTGATGCAATATGATGACAAAATTGTTGCGCTATGTTTTGTTGGAGGTAAGAAACTTACCCTATTATGATGGTTTCACTGATGTGGATAAATTTTTGATGCATTTGAGCACGAAGTCCCTGATGATTACCACTTCCAAGCATTAGATATGGTGCTGCGTGCCACGCCCACACGATGGTGGGGTACGTAGAAGGATAGCTTTTATGGATGGCAGTTTTTAGAAGGATGATGATGTTATGGTTTGCTCTTCCTAACATTTGGTTGACAGAGAAATATGATGGGAGGGATGATCCATACTATCACCTAGCGAAATGGACTAAATTTTATGGAATGGAGACGTAGCCAGAATGGGTACACTTATTTTGCCACACTTTGGATACAATTCCCATGAAATGGTATCTGGAAATGAAGCTTCTCCATGGCATTGTAGAGTGGGATATATTTAGGGAATGGTTATTATTAACCTTCAGTTTTGAATATGGCTTCACAAGCATTGATGAAGCCCTACATGAGATTAATCCAGTTATCTTCAGAACACTGCAGGAACCTCTGTAATGGGTCCAACTAGATTGGAGCACCTAGCTGCACCATGCGCTAGAATGTTATAATGTGCTTGCTGAAGAGGAGGATGAAGATCCAAGAAATATTAATATTCCAAGGGAAGAAGGGAATTGTGAAGTTGAGGGCCTGCAAATAGACAACCCAGACATCACCACACCATTGAAGACAAAGCAAGTAAACATTGGTATTGAATCAGAGCCAAAGTTTGCAAATATTGGGGTTTATTGGGATGATGCTACTGTGGATAAAGTTGTTGAGTTACTTCACGAACATTAGGATTTGTTCCCTACCAATTTTTCAGATTTGAAGGGCATAGTTGGCGACTTGGGAATTATGAAAATCACTCTAAAGCTGGATGTGAATCCTGTTAAATAGAGGTCGTATTGCCTTACTCCTAAGTATAAGGAAAAGGTGCTCTTAGAACTAGATAAGATGTTGGAATCAAGAAGCATAGAATTGGTTGAGGAATCTGATTGGGTAAGCTTGATGATGGTTTAGGAGAAGAAGCAGAAGGGTGAGAAAAGGATTTGCATAGATATGTGTAAGCTTAATGATGACTGTGTCCATGATCCATTCCCAAATTCATTCACCGATGGAGTACTAGACAATGTTAGAGGGCAGGAGGCCTACTTGTTCAATAATGTGTTTTTGAGGTACCATCAGATTAAGATTGCGTCTGAGGATAGGAGCAAAACAACCTTCGCATTGGAATGGGTGTGTTTTCAATACACTGTGATCGCGTTCGGACTTAAGAATGCGCCTGCGATATTTTCTCGCGTAGTCATTGCATCATTCAAGGAGTTCATTCATAAGTTCTTGGAAGTATACTTTGATGATTAGACATTGTTCAACCTAGCAAAGTGCCATGTAGCAAGTCTGCACTTAATGTTGGATACACGTCGCAGATACCAGGTCACGCTGAATCCGAAGAGTTTCATATTCTGTATTCCTTTTGGGATCTTGCTGGGATACCTGGTGTGCAAGCAAGGGTTGATGGTGGACCATACAAAGATCACAGTGATATTAAATCTGGAGGCCTTGAGGAACGTAAATAAGTTGTTCACAACATTGGGACATATGGGATATTTTAGGAAATTTATCAAAGCATATGCTCAAATGACTACAACTATGGAGAAACTGCTGAAGAAGGATGCAACATTTTGTTGGGATGAAGAATGTCAATGCAACTTAGATGTCTTCAAAGAAAATATGGTCATCGCGCTAATCTTGGTATTCTTGGATTAGAAGAAGGAATTTCACGTACATGTTGATGCTTCTTGGATTTCATTGGGTGCACTGTTAACGCAAGCCGATGAAGGAGAAATGGACCACCTTGTAGCATTCGCGAGTAGGAAATTATTGAAGGCTGAGAAAAATTACTTAACAACTGAGAGCGAAGGGTTGTTCGTGGTATATGTGCTATAGAAGTTCAGGCACTATTTTTTAGGAGGGCATTGCAAAATGTATAGAGATCATTTTTCCTTGAAATACCCAGTCAATAATCTTGTGTTGGGGGGGGGGGGGGGGGAAGATCTGCAAATGGTTGCTACTATTCCAGGAGTATCACTTTGAGGTCATTGTGAAGCCAGGGAGGTTGAATGCATGACCTAACCATCTGTCATGGATTGAAATAGGAGAGGAGCCTAATAATTACGAGGAAGGGTTGCTAGATGTCCAACTCTTCACGGTGCATGTAGCAGATAACCATTTTGCAAATATCATTAATTTATTGACTACAGGGATGGCACCAGAAGGATATACAAGTCAACAGAAAAAGGAACTCGTAGTGCACATGACAATTTCTTGAATGATTGTGGCACATTTGTATAAGATGGGTGCTGATGAAATATTATGAAGATATGTGCCAGCTTATGAGAGAAATAGCATTCTCGTTGAAGCTCATGGAGGGGCTACAGGAGGACATTATGCAGGAAAGGTGGCTGTGTAGAAGATTTTGCACGTAGGTCTCTAGTGGCCAACATTGCACAAGGATTCCAAAGCATATTGTAAGGCATGCGATGCATGTCAAAGAATGGGAAGACCATTACGTAGGAACGAATCGCCATTACAACCCCAAGTATATTTGCAAGCATTTGAAAAATGGGTGATCGATTTTGTTGGGTCATTTCAACCGCCAGGATAAAAACTGGTGTGCGCTATATCATCACCGTGACTAAATATCTCGCTAGATGGGGGGAGGTATGGCTGGTTAAGGACTATACAAGGGCTACAACAATTTTTTTTTGTTTGAGTATGTCTTAACTAGATTCGACTATATGAAAGTGTTAATGAGTGACAGAGGTGCACACTTTCTGAATGAAACAATCAACGCGTTAACAGAGGAATTCCAGGTATACCAGCAGAAGAGTACACCATATCAACCACAGGCCATTGGAACTGTGGAGGTCTTCAACAAGATTTTGGAGAACGTGCTGATAAAGATCTGCAATGCGCAATGAAATGACTAGGATGTGTGTTTACTTGCAATACTCTGGGTGTATAGGGCTACTTGTAAGAAGCTGACAGGGAAAATGTCATTTAGGTTGGTCTATCGTGTAGAACTTGTAATGCTAATGGAGTATATTGTGCCTAGTCTGAGCATAGCAACTCTCATAGGTATGGCAGATTGTGAAGCCTTGGAGGAATGGCTTGCACATCTGGTGGAGCTTGAAGAGGATCGATTCTTGGTCCCATCAACACATAAATATCCACATGTTCAAGGTGTTATCACTCAGGTTGTTCCCAAAAGTTGTAGGAAAGGGAATACGGCCGAGGTAATCATAGACCAATCTTTTAGATACAGATTCTAGCCAATCTGCATCCAAAGAGGGCTCTCCCTTTATAATTTAGCTATGTTTGAGGTATATTAGGCTAGTTATGAAGTGCAAAGGTTTGTTTTGAGTTTTGGCTGGAAGGATGGGGACTTCAATAGAACAGTGCGGTAAAACTGAAACATTTTAGTCCATTGGGCATGATGGAGTCAAAGAAGGATGACCTCCTGGGTTAGGTTTCTTACCAGAGGATTTATTACAGAGCAAAGTACTCAAATATGGAACAATTTATAGGCTCAAATCTGATGGAATGAAGTCAATGGGTGAAGGGCAATTAAGAATCCTTCATCATGTTGACAGAGGGAAGATGGATGATTACTGTTAAGAAGCAATTAAGAATTCCTTAGCTAATATTCAAGATGAAAGAACCAGGGGAAACAAGAGCAATTAAGAATTCACTATTTATTCTAATTCTGAAGAAAACATCAATAATAATAAAGATTGAACACAGATTGCAAACAAGCAAATTCTGAGTTATTCTTTTTCTCTATTATTTAGATCATGATACATATATGATATATTAAAAATAGAGACTATAAACACGAGTTAGAAGGGACTTATTGATCCATAAAACAATTCAAGAATCCTACAACATGGTCCTTAGCATCGATTCTTCATCCAACGAGCTTAACAATAATGGTTCCAACAACTTTTATTTCCAAAATTGTTCAGTATTACAATCAAGACTATGAACATCCACCACCAACCAACCCCAAATACTTCATCTGGGGGGGTATTTATACAAAAATGTCAAGATTTTATCCAAAATATCTGATAGAAATAATATCTGTTGACAATTAATGTTTCTTTAACATAGATAGAGACAGGCAATCTTGAAAACAGGGAGACAATAAATTGATGTAATAAATTTTATGTTGTGCTGGCTGATTCGTCTTTATGAGAAGTACTGGAGGTAGGTGCTACAATTCGGTTCCCAACTGTCTACTATTGATCCTCTATACTAATTTTTCTGCTTTGGCCAATTAACACTGATGTGATGCGCTTTGACCCGCACGACTGTGATTTACTTCTGTTCTGCGCATTATAACAGATGGTGCACAATTTTTCATTTGACCAAAGATAAATTTACAGGATATCTAACATGCTTTGCCACCACTCTGGTCCTAGTATTTTATGTCTTTGTAGCTTCCTTAAATTCTCATCAATTTCTGTGTACCTGAAGAAATTAGGTGGGAAGGTGAACATATGATTCACCTCATGCTCTATGTAAAATAGATTTTCCAGGCTGTCATAAAGGGACTAGCCAGATGGAAGTGCTTTTTCTCCCGAAGTACTTGAAGATGCATTAGCTTGATTGCCAACATATGTATTTAATTTATGTACATAATCCTTGTGCTTCATCAAACGATCATTATCTCCCAAAGGACTTGGCAAACCTTTTTGATGCAGGACTGTAAATTTTTCTATGAAAGAATCAATCTCTACCTGCATGTCCCTGCATCTTCTATCGAAGTTTTGCATTAGAGATCTCATGGTTAGAACTCTCTTGATGTCCAAAATTATATCTGTTTTGTATCTAATATCAAGTGCTTCCAGTTCTTCACTGGTCTTGGTATTCAAAAATTTTATTAGCCTGTTAGCTTACTCAGGCATCTGTCCCAATAAGGTTTTTGTTTTTTGAATTTCTACTTGGGCTATTCTTATCAAATCAATCTGTTCATAAATGGTATGAATAGACCTCCATACATCACTAAGGGATTGAATGATGTTGGTCCACAAAATTCCTTTGATTTCTGCCAGAGGCTTATGCAGAGAGAGATCCTTTTCTAAGGCTCTTACCTTGTTCTCCAATGCTTTGACTTCCCTTGTTTTCTCTACCACATTCATCTTGGATTTATCATAGCTTTGCTCAATCTTTGCCAATTTTTCTTTGACTTGCTTCAATTCAGATACCAGGAGTTTCAACTCCTCCATGTCTTTTATTAATTTCTCTATGTTCATCGTTGTGTTGCTACCTGGTGTTGTTGTCGTTGCTGAGGGACAGTGGGAGGCACTGCTGTTATAACTGTAGGAGGGATAGTTATGACCGTTGGAGCTACTTCCGGTGGCTGGGAGGTTGACACTCCCTGCTTTTCTTGTAGTGCTTTCTCCAATGCATGCTCTGTCTCGCTCAATCTCTCGTTCAACCTCATGAGAAGGTCCATCATGTCCTCTTCGGACTTCTGCTATACAACATCTGCTGTTTGTGGATGCATAGAAGGAGGCATTTTGAGCTATTTTCTGAGGGTGGCAATGTCCACTTCCTTTTTCCTCATTAGTGCTTTTATGCCTTTGGCATCTTTGGGATCATGTCCCAGTTCAATGATGATGTCCTCTAAGGATTTGATCCTGTTGTCCTTTGCTAGAGAGGAAGCTTTCTCTAAATCTAGCTGAGCAGAGGTGTTCTCCAATGAGTTTTGCAATTTATGAGCCAACATTGCTTTGTCAGCTAGTGTGGAATACACCATCTCTCCAGTCTGTTTGTGAAGCTCAATCTGGTCTACTGGATGAATGTCTTTGGCGAAGACCTCCAGATTTGTCCTGATATAATCAGCTGTCGATTGTGGTTACCGCACCTTGGGCTTGAAGTAACTCATGATCATTTTCCCTTCTTTAATGTCATATTCTGACATTAATCTTTTTTGTTTTGTGGGGGGAATCTTGAGATATTGGTTATAAATTTGTAGCCTCAATGGATCATTTCTAGCCTTTATCTTTGTGAATGTTCTTTTGATATCAGAGGTCTGCTTGCTTTGTGGCCTGATGGATGAAACTTCCACACTATGCTGCCTTTCCAGCTCCTTCTTGTGTGAGCTGGTTGATGTGTCTATCACTGGGGAGGTCTGTGGGCTGGTTTCCCTCTCACCTCTTAGGCTTTCTATTGTTTATTCAATGATTTCCTCTTTGGATAGAGGATTCAGTCTCTGCCATTTTTCACCTGGCTATTCTGCAGGTCCACTGATGGGTGTGGCCTCTTCCCTGTCCCTTTTCTTACCTTTTTCCTCATTTAGAGGAGTCTGTAGTGCAGGAATCTCTGCTGCTTTGGTCCGTAATGGAGGAATTTTCTCTTACTAGTCAGTCATTGTTTGCTGCTCTATGCCTACTACTTATTTGCCCTTTGAAGAACCTGAAACTGGTGTGCTAGTTTCTTGTATAGGTTGCTGTGAAGTTCCAGCAGAAGATGTACCCACTCCGGTTTGCTAAGGTAGCTTGAAAGATACCTGTCCAAAAGAGTCTAGGTCAAGGGTCTTTTCTAAATCTTTCATAGCTTGTTCCATCTTTTCTTACCGAGTAAGTTCTTCTACTAATGTACCCTCTACCCACTCATCCTAATTAGCATATTCTTCTACTTCAGGGATCCTATGATGTGTGTAACTTGACAGCCAGTTTCTTACTTTTCTGTCACTTATAAAGCTATTTGGGTCATATGGTACTCACCAGAAGCTTTTCTTCAATTTAAGGTCTTCCCCTAATATCTTATTAGCATCTTCCCATGCTTCCCTCTTGTTAATGATAAAAGGGCCTAATTGGTTTCTTATTCTCAGCTGAGCCTTTTTCTTTACATTGCAAAAGTGAGTTAAATCTGCATTGATAAGTTGCCTGAAATATTCCAGTGCAAATAGTCTCATGGGCACATATTTGGGCATCTTATAAGGGCACAGTTCACCGCCATATATCCTGATTTCAGTGTGATCCTGGTAGAAGTACCAGTGACCTATCCTGTAGTTTTTGGAGAGCTGTAAAATCTTCATTCTATCACCAAAGAGCCTAGGAGGAGGAACTCCTACCAATAGAGTGGAGGCTAGATGTATAAACAAGTCAATGAATTCATAGCAGGTACCAATTTTGTGGAAGATAGAGGTCCAGAAGTTAACAGACCTCCTCTCTCCTTTGGAGTCCAATTTCCTGATGGGAAATATAAAACTGTCTGGGTGATAATACAACAACAGATGGTATATGAAAGTTGTGTATTTAAACACTCATTCTCTTTCCAAATTCATAAATTGAGCATTGTTGTTGGGAAAAGTATCCAATACGGAATGACCCTATCCCACTCTAAGGGTGATAGTACCTCAGCAACAATCGAAGCAAAGCTATCTAAGATTTCTTCTTTATGAAAGTAAAATAGGGGAGAAAGAGATCCACTAACCGATGTCTTTCGCTAATGGTTGATCCAACCTTCTCTCCTTGCTGCTTGCTCCCAGCTCCTTGCTCTTTCACTGGCCCAGCTATACCAAGATCCTGCAAAATGGCAAGAGAGGGAAACTACAAGAAGCATACATTCATAATTGATTCAAGGATTAGAATAAATCAAATACACAAGTATAACAATACATCATTGATACACATGTATATAGAAGAACCTCAAATGCTTTATTAATGGAAGAAGTAAAGTTTAGGAAGTGATACAACCATAAAAGGCCCAATCTAGCATCACCTCCCAGCAGAAAGAAATCTCCTCTTCACCTCCTTCAAAGCAAATCACGCAATAGTTCTAAACTCAAACCAACAACACTTCCTTACATTCACAAGATTCTAGCCTCCCCTAGACCTCATGAGAGAGCTCTATATATAGGAGTTTTGGAGAAAGGATGAGTCAGCTTGAGGCTGGCATGAAGCTGACTAGTGTCCTCTCTCACTTTAGTTATTCTTCAGTTCTTGAGTCCACTTGGAGGTTCTTGCTTCCACTTGGAGATTTAGACCCTCTTACTCATCACCAGTCGAATTCCTTGATCCAAGTGTCATTTTGGAAGCTTCCTGGGCATTGACACCTTGAGGAATGACTGTGCCACATGTCCAAACTCGCCCAGCGCAGGTAGCCTTCTTTGCAGTTGACATTCAGCGCAGGTAGACAGTGGAGCAGTTGACATTCAGCGCAGATGCTCAGTGGAGCAGTTGACATGATCCAGAATTGCTTTGTTTTTGAGTGTTTTTAGGTGGAGAACTTTTGTTCAGTGCTGTGGTTTGCTGACCTTGTTCCTCTAGGGGTAGGAACAACATGTTTAGGGACTTTGGATCCCTTAGATTATGGACATTTCATGCTTCATGCTGTAAGGCACAAAAATGTCTATAACAGTTGCCCCCTAAAGTATGAGGTCGTTTATCGGGTGAAATGCTTTATCAGGAGGATCTGAAGTTCATTCAATCGCTGAGAGGTGACCTGTAATAAAATACAATACAATACATTATTTTTCATTCTGCTTTCATGGTCTAGCTGAGGCGGGCATTCCCATGCTCAACTTTATAAATCCATTTTGGTACATAGAATAGACGATCGTCTGATGATAGACTGATAATTCTCTGCTGAAATTACCATCCTTTGAGTAGGATGATCATCTGCTGCAATGATGTACATGTCAAATGTCTTTATATTTCCTGAATATATATCGCAACCCGGATGGATGAAACTAGATCCGGGGTCTTCAAACTCGTTTGATCTTCACTCTAAGTACAAGTCGATCCATGTGAGAATTGCGCTGAAGTCGAACATGGAAAGACATTGCTTGATTACCGGTCAATGATGTAAACCGTTAACAAGCGCGAGAGGAATCACCGATAATGATAATGACCCTCAAGGTACTGCAGTACAATTCACGTGGTGTGAATAAAGGACTTGGCGTCGAACACCACGCAAAATCTTTCTGTCGAAGGTCATTGATGTATACCTGTCACCGGAAGTGAGAAACTTGCCATTGAGGCATGCAAGCTTCAAAGTACTGAGGGGGGTGTTCCTAGATCAACTTCTTGGATAATGAGCTGAAGTCGACAAGAAGCGATCCGTCAAAGGAGGGCCTTAATGAATCCCACATCAGTGACACGAAACGGAGCTAATGATTTTAGTGGAGGTGAAAACAATCTGTGATATATGATTCAGGGTGGCGGTCATGGATGGATGAAAGATAATGTATGGTAGTGGATGGGACATGGTTGACTCTTTCTAAACAACATCTCTTGAACATATAACGACACTGGTGCGATGGATCGGTAGCATTACCCCAAATGTGGATGGTTTGGCAAGACCATGGTGATGAGACCGGTGAATGAAACAACCCAACCCGATGTGATACGGAGGAAAAGTGTCATGTTCAAGAGCGACTTGCTACCATTAAAGCTTTGAGGTTCTCCCAATTTTTCCCCAGTCATTTCTGACCAGTACCTCTTTATTTTTGTCAAGCTTGAGGAGGATAACATATGCTTGTTCTATAACCTACCCTTCGGGCAAGCCCATCGCTATGTTTTAACGAGCCTAGCGATAGGGAAACTCGTTCTCGTCTAAAGACAAGTTTGTCGCTATTTAATCATTTTAACGAGTCTAACGACAAGGAAAACTCGGTCCTTTTCATTTTTTGAGAGTCTGAAAAGGTACAGAAAGTTAACTCCAAAATTCCTTTTTCGTCATCTAATCCCTTAAGTCTGAAAAAGTATAAAACAATACAGAAGGGATGAGTTTTTGATAACTTTAACGAACCGAATAAAACAAGCGCTCGACCTTTTTGTGCAATAATCCCTCAGGTCCAAAAATATTAAAATCTAGAGGAGGGATAGCTCTTCCAGTCCTTTTAACGAGCTGGAAAGCCAAAACTGGGCAAACTTTTCATATTTTACGAGTCAATTGAAAAGAGCTCAAAGAAGACTCGTCTTTTGAGGAACCAGTGATAAATAGGGATAGCAGTAGATTCCAGGTACAGGTTGGAATTTTCCAATCACGGCAGTGTCCCAAGGATGGCTAGGTGAAATCACTCTTCGCAGTTGGTCCTCAAAATGGGTAAACAATCATATGGAGGTGAACGATCGGCCAAATGACGGTGGAGGTGGCAGGTGCAAACACGACCAAGGCTTTTATGGCTGATGAATTTACGGTCTCAAATGGTTATTTACCGGTACTGGGTTTATTTTTTAAAGAGCTTGAATGCACCAAAACACTGCTCAATCTTATGTTTATTTTTTAACGGGCATGAACTATGTGCTAAAACTGCTCGGATCTCGCTTTTCTATTTTTTAACGAGCATAAATTCCGCGGTAAAACTGCTTGATTATATCAGTCATAAGATAAGAATGTCTCCTGTGAGATAGCTATTTTTTATGGAGCTTTATCTCACGAAGCTATGCTCCTAATTTGGCAAATTTTGACCTTTGCCCCACATCCTTTCTTTATGTAAGTTAGGAAACGACTAATCCAAAAAAACAGATAAATAACCGCTCTTTGCTTGCACTCCAAAAGGTTTGCATGCCCCCAGGTATAAAGTACAATTTCAAGGCTGCCCCTACTTATCCATCAAAACATTTGTTTTAAAGGGTGAGGCTTACCTCTTTCAGGTTACCCAAAGATTGTTCTGTTAATCTTTCAAACTGAATACTTCTTCGGCGATGCCTACCGAAATAGACAAAGGTGGGTGAAAAATAGATTATTTCACTCACATAACTTTGACAAAAGAATCTTATTCCAGAACAACCCCTCTTCCTAGACGGACGGGGTATGGACTAGTCATATTCTCCCGCAGAAATCTACTCTATACCCAAGGTTTTCTCTGCCCAAAGCAGACCAGGATGCATGCCCCCTGGGTTCCAGTCCCATCTTTCCGAATCACTCGCATTCATCGGGAAGAAGGACTGGGGGTGGAGACATTTCTTGATTGAATAGACCATTCAGGGTTGGTATGTGACTATTTGCAATGCGTGATCCCGGAAATGAAAGTTGGTCTACGAGCTTGACCATTCTTCCTTCGTGTGGAAAACACATTACTCTAAAGAGTGAGGAGACTATTGCTCCCATGCAATATATATAGTCTCGTCCAAGGAGTAGGTTATAATCCAAGGGTCCTTGAACGACCATCACGTTCATTTGAACGGTCTTCCCTTTCAATGTAACAGACACATTGGGGAGGATCCCTAATGGTCGACTGGTTCCTTTATCGAAACCCGAGAGATTTCTTATCTCAGGCAAAAGTGCCAGGGAACCCAGTGCTTTCCAAGCAACAGAGGAAAGGATACTCACAAATGCCCCCTCATCAATGATAGTGCCAGCCATTACCATTCTGTATATTTGGACTATGATTCTGAATGGTATACTGGCTGGCAACCAGGGTCTGCCTAGTTGGTTCCAATCAAAGGATACAACCAGGTTGCTTAGTGGTGGGACCGAATACACGGCCGAATATGATCCTGACGATGTTCCTTCCTGCGATAAAGGAATGGGCGCATTGCCCTGATGCTCATCAGAGTCTGTGCTGATGAAACGAATCTGGATGGTGTCATCCTTATTCTCTTCGGTGAGGGTGTCATTTGAAGATGAATCTTCAGTGACAGTGTCATTTGAAGATGAATCTTCAGTGACGGTGTCATTTGAAGATGAAACTTCTGAAGGAAGAACCGGGTCAACTGCCATTTCGACCTTTGGACTTTCGTCCGGTCTGGATTCAGTAAGTTCATTTTCAATGACTGACGCTTCAGCTGACCACTTGAGTGGGCCCGCTGTATTCTCAACCAACGAAGGACTTGGCACGAGTTTTTTGTATCCAGGAGGAAGTTTCAACGGTGAAACCGGACGATTTTCCAAAACTCTCTTCACTTCGTCTAAGAAGGGACAACGGTGGATGGCGTGATCGCCTTCACACAGTCTGTAGGGGGATCTTGCTCCCCCTCTTTGTCTTGAACCTTCACTTTCGCTGGTTGACGGTAAGCACTCAACATGGCTATCAGAGGTTGATGCTCCCGAATTGTGCAAACGAGGGGACCAGTCCCTTAGTATCCGGGGAATACAGGGACAATCTCTATGGAAGTGGTCTCCTCTACATATGACACATGGCGATTTAGGCCCGGTCTGTGCTGTGTGTGGATTTTTGTCAGATGTCTTTTGCTTGCCCCCAGTCGCCTTAGGCTCCTTCTTCTTCTTCTCTCTCTTCTTCTTCTCCTTCTTCTCCATGGGAGCTTGGCTTTTGCCGGCTCTACCTTGCGAACATGAAGGATTGGAGGAAGAGTTATAGGAAGTGGAAGGCTGGTGGGCAGCTCTAGACTGATCTAACTGTTGACTCGACTGTTCAGGAACCATGGTGTTCTGAACTACATTGGTTGAGAATAGCCATATTAGCAGGCCAATTGTCAGTCCTGGAAGAGACAATGTAGCCATGTGGGGCACACCAACTTCTCCCCAAGAGGAGAAAGGACTAGGATTTCCATCATGGGGAATTCCTTGGTTGGGGTGTTCCATGTTCTCAACCTACAGATCAACGCAGGAATAGGAGGTGATTATGTTCCGTTTAAAATAAATTTTATAACGACGCTTTAGACACAACTTGCTTTTTCACTTTTTAAGAGTCGAGAAAAAGCTAAAGATGACTCTAGTCTCCTTCGATGTTTTAACGAGCCCGAAGTGACAAATGCTCGGATGGACTTTTTCGGTTATAGAGTTTGAAAAAGGCCAAAAGAAACTTCTCTGGAGTTCTAGGCAGAGGGTGTGCCAAACTTTTCGCAAAACCACAGAATACGTTTTACGGTACGAGTGGTCGATCTTCGTGAATGCTGTGTTCACTGCATTGCGATCAGTAGAGCGGCCGACACGGTTTCCTATGGATAAAGGCTTTGTTCCTATAGGGGTCTCCCAATATATACGCGATGGTACGTGGGAGCACAATCCGTATTAGTGCCACCGACTCTCAGGAGGAATCACCCACCTTCTTCGAGATCGACAGTCACTATGTTTAACGACGCCGGAACACGTCTCTACCTTAGACCTCTATGTGTTTGCGTTATGTTTCAAAGCGTTGTTATGTAAATTCAATTTATTTTAATTTGATCTTGTTTAGCAGTTTGCCTTTATGGATCACCACGAGATGTATGGTACAACTCCTAAATGCAGTCTAAGATGATAAGAAAGCTTTTCAATCTTTCAACTTTGAAAATCTTAACTACTGAGGGAAAAGAAAGACATCATCTTTTCACACAGATCATAGAGCACACACTAATGCACTTTTTCCTAAATCAACATGCAAACTGTCAAAATGCACATGCACAATGCAGGTATTTCTTTTCTCTTTCTTAATGTTGATGTATTACAAAAAGAAAGCTGTTGTATAACTTTGAATTCAATTTCAAGTGAAAGCAAACAAGCTTTTGTCCAAAATCCAAAGACACCTTAAGATTTACTTGTTTCAACACTAGAAATACATAGATTCAAACCATATGACGAAAGCAAAAGCTCAATCAGCTATGAACAGTAAACAAACTAACTCTTAAGATCAAAACGACACTTATCATAAGTCTAGATCTAAGAGGCCACAACAAGACTAGTTCACTTTTCGTTATGGGAAACTGAAAATGATGTAAGAAATACACAAAGAAAAAATACAGTTTTGTTATACAACCGAGGCGGAATAGTGGCAAAGAAAGGTGGTTTCAGATAGGTACATTGACTGATAACAGGCTGCAAAAACAAGGATGAAAACAGGGCAACAAACAGCAGGGAACCCCAGTTGCACAAGGCAAAACTGGTTCAGCGCAGGTAGTACACTGTCAGTTTGACATTCAACGCAGGTAGCCCCTTCGGGACCTGCGATGAAATGCAGACTGCCTTCACAGTGCCTGCAATGAAGAGAGAAACTTTCGTTTTTCTCAGTTTCCGGGTTACAGATTGCTCAAAAATCCACAGTTTTTGGCCAAATCAAAAGCTATCAATCAAGTACACACTAAAGGGTAATTAGGAGGATGAAAAGCTATCACTAAGAGCTATTCAGAGTCCTTGTGGATCAGCTCTTCAAATCATAAACATGCCCAGAAACTAAGCTAGAGTAGCTGCCCTCTACTTTGCATTTGAAAGATCCAAATGCAGTTCAATTCGGTACTCCCTGTGTTTAGGAAATGAATAGCAAAAACACAAACAACCAACAAGATACGGTCCCCAGCGGAGTCGGCAATTTGTTGTTGGGAAAAGTATCCAATACGGAATGACCCTATCCCACTCTAAGGGTGATAGTACCTCAGCAACAATCGAAGCAAAGCTATCTAAGATTTCTTCTTTATGAAAGTAAAATAGGGGAGAAAGAGATCCACTAACCGATGTCTTTCGCTAATGGTTGATCCAACCTTCTTTCCTTGCTGCTTGCTCCCAGCTCCTTGCTCTTTCACTGGCCCAGCTATACCAAGATCCTGCAAAATGGCAAGAGAGGGAAACTACAAGAAGCATACATTCATAATTGATTCAAGGATTAGAATAAATCAAATACACAAGTATAACAATACATCATTGATACACATGTATATAGAAGAACCTCAAATGCTTTATTAATGGAAGAAGTAAAGTTTAGGAAGTGATACAACCATAAAAGGCCCAATCCAGCATCACCTCCCAGCAGAAAGAAATCTCCTCTTCACCTCCTTCAAATCAAATCACCCAATAGTTCTAAACTCAAACCAACAGCACTTCCTTACATTCACAAGATTCCAGCCTCCCCTAGACCTCATGAGAGAGCTCTATATATAGGAGTTTTGGAGAAAGGATGAGTCAGCTTGAGGCTGGCATGAAGCTGACTAGTGTCCTCTCTCACTTTAGTTATTCTTCAGTTCTTGAGTCCACTTGGAGGTTCTTGCTTCCACTTGGAGATTTAGACCCTCTTACTCATCACCAGTCGAATTCCTTGATCCAAGTGTCATTTTGGAAGCTTCCTGGGCATTGACACCTTGAGGAATGACTGTGCCACATGTCCAAACTCGCTCAGCGCAGGTAGCCTTCTTTGCAGTTGACATTCAGCGCAGGTAGACAGTGGAGCAGTTGACATTCAACGTAGATGCTCAGTGGAGCAGTTGACATGATCCATAATTGCTTTGTTTTTGAGTGTTTTTAGGTGGAGAAATTTTATTCAGTGCTGTGGTTTGCTGACCTTATTCCTCTAGGGGTAGGAACAACATGTTTAGGGACTTTGGATCCCTTAGATTATGGACATTTCATGCTTCATGCTGTAAGGCACAAAAATGTCTATAACAAGCATGGATTTTGTCAGCAATGAAAGAGGCATAGTCATATTTAATAACAAGGGGCTGTCTTGGAGTAAAGGTGGATAACAGAACCAGGACCATCTCATCCACATATTCATTGGACTTGAATCCCAAGATCACTGATATCATGTCAAGAATAATTCTTCCAGTCTCATTGAACGAGACATATAAATAAGAAGGTGGGCCTTGGTGCTGGCAATCTGGTCTCATGAATATCTTAGCAATTGGGGCTATTTCTACACTAGACAGTTGAGAGCCTTGCTCAAGAAAATATCCCACGGAAAGGGGAGCAAGAGGCTGAACTGGATGGAAGTGTAGCATCTCATTAATAGATTCAACAGTTATGTAAAAGAGAACAGTTTGTGATGGAGTCATAACTACTTCACTGATAGGGTCATAATTGGTACAGCAGTGGTGAACAATATCTAGGAACACATTGACTGAGGGAAGGTAATACCTGGGGAGATTGGATTCCCATGTTCCATAGATATCAGAGTTGTTCAAATGACTGTTTCTGATTAGGCAGAAAGTATGAAGATGATTTTGGCAACCAATCGGGTCTTTTCTTTGGAAATCTCTATTGGCCAAGGGTAAATGATGCTGGTCTATATAAGGTGCATTGAGGGGCGCTACATTGAGGGCCACAGGGGCTTCAATTGTTCAGTTCTTTGTGTTTTTAACTGGAGGTTGAATTTCCGTGGAGAAAAGGGCAAAAGAATAGTTCTAGATGTCTTGGTATAGAAATTATGGACTGCTTCAGCTTGAATTTGGATCCTATAGGTATAATTTGCAGAGGAAACTGAAAATATAGGTTTGGGAGGTGGAACGAGGTAAATACCTGTATTCTGGATGCGAACAAGTGTAATTTGCAAGTTGATTGATGAGTTGAGGAGTAGAATGCTAGTCTTTGCTTGGGCAGGTGGTGGACTGGAGCTTTTGTAGTTGCTTGGATGTAATTTTCATGCAACAGTCTCGTGAAAACAACGAGTAAAATGGGCGAAAATGACAATTTTTACGAGGTTTTTAATAAAAATTAGCTTCACGGGGCTTTTTGGCACTTTTCAATCAGATGACGTCATTGGGACATGACGTTTTGTCGTTACACGGGTACGGATGCTGATGTGGAGGTGATGTAGCGTTGACATCAGCGGGCGGGGTTAGCGGGAGGGCGGTAATAAATATTGGCCTACACTGCTTATGTGCTAGGGTGGTTTCGGGTGGAGGGGCCACGAGCATGGCGGAGTGGCGCCACGTCTCACAGGTACAGTAGTAATATCGCCAGCTCCCCAGGCAGTAAACTACAGATGAAGGGGAGTGCGTGATATGATCTGGAGTCGTCCGATGGGAGGGCGCCAATCGAACGGTCAGCGTTCTTTGGAGGCGACGAAGGGTTACGACGTGGGGCCCATACAACGTATTTAGAGTTTTATATTGCATCAGTGTCATTTATCATTGGTTTGCAAGCTTGCGGGATTGTGATTAGGTTTGTCAATTAATGTGAGGTTAATTAAATCCTTATGAGCGCAGGGGAGGGTTCTTAATATTTTTCAGATAAATCATTAATTCCCGATGAGAAGCGTTATGATTTATAATAAAATTGGGGTGGGATATTAATGTTTGGGGGTTATTATTTATTTATATAGTACGGGAAGGGGGAGGAATATAGGGATTTATATAGTAATGTTAACGGTCAAAATGAATCTATGAAGGGTAAGCGCCAAGTTATAAAGTTCAACAACTTAGGCTTAGGTGAAAACAAAGGTTTCACACAAGAAATGTGGTTTAGTGTCTAAAGCAATGATATTATTTTCCTCAGGCTTTTTTTTGAAATGGAGTGTTTTAAGAGTATTGAGCAGATCTCAATATCCTTGGGGGGAGGTTAGTAAGTGATTTTGGGAGAAGTGTGAAGTGAAGTTAGACATGCATCACTTCATTTGTAGCCAAACAATTTCCATTGTACTTATGATAACAACAAGATGAACCTCTTGAGAAACAAACATTAATCATAAGCATGCTTTTGTAACACCAAAACTACCTACCCAAGCTATTACCTAACATTTTTCTTCTTCTTGCATAAGTGCACTTGGACTGGAAAACCCTTACAAATTTTCTTTTCTTTTCATGGGAATCCTATCTAAGTTTGCCCTTATTTCTTCCAAGGGTTCAGATTTAACTGTTGAGCTCCTTTACTTCTCTACCTAGTTATTTATCTGCCAAGATTGAACTGTTTGGACAGATTTTATTCTCTATCTCTAGAAAAAGAAATTCAAACATGAACTAGCCAAGATTAAGCTGTTTGGCCATTCATCAACTGTGGCAAGAGTCAACCAACTGCACACAATGAGATTCTTTTCCAAAAATAGAATAGTAGTGGCATTTTGGACTAGCACACTTTCATGGTCTTCTTTATTTGGGGTTCATTTTTTATTTTTTTTTACCATTTCATTCTTTTGCCCTTTGACCTTTCTTTTAGGGCATACCCTCTTTGCATTTTTTAAGTTTTTTGATATTTTCAAAATATGGAACCTTTGCAGTAGGGAAAGGATGAACATATTAGGGACTTTAACTAATCAATCATGAAATATGACACCTATTGGTATAGGAGTATAACACTAGCTCCACTTGGGGATGGCTTTTCCTGGTGAAAAGTCAAGAACAACAAATTAGATGGACTTATGTATAGTTCTTGCTGCATTCTGATATTTTCCTTTGCTGTAAGTAAACAAACTATATAGAGGACCATGTAAAATATACACATCTCTCATGAGCTGATTCAAATAATTGCACCTCTATTTTGGATAACTTGCCTGAATGTTTTTTCTCATACTTTCAGCTCCCAAGTCTTCTTTTTCAACTTCTGTTTAAACTAAAAAAATGTAACACAAAAAGGTGGTAAAGTTCCTTGGTTGTTCCTCAAAATTTCCTACACATTCCTTCCCATTCTTATTGCTGTAATAAACTGCAGAAACTAAGCATCGTTATGTACAAGTTAGAGTCTTGACATATCAACAAACTGGATCAAAATAGTGTTTCAGCATCCAACCATTAACTGGTCCATCTTCTGCTTCTGTACCATCCAGGCTTTTCAAAATGTAGGTATTGTTTCCCTATGAAGCCTGAATAATAAAGGGTCCCTTCCATAGGAAGTCAAACTTCCCATGTTTTCCTTTATCTTCTCTTCTGGAATCCCATTTCAAAAAATTGTCTCCTATGAAAGAATCCTCTGCCTTAGTCCTCTTATCAAATATCTTCTTGAGTTTTTCTTGTAGCACTTGAGATCTTTGATATACCTCTCCTCTAGTCTACTGCAAATGTATAGTCTGATTTGTCCTTCTTTGAATGTCATTGGGATGTACTTGGACTTCTTGCAATAATTTCATTATAGGTATTCCCAAGGAGGAGAGAAATACAGCCTCCATACCATAGACAAGCTCATAGGGATTAGTTCCAATGGATCTCTTGGTAGTCAGTCAGTCTGCCCATAATGCATTTATAAGCTTCTTATACCAATTTTTCTTGTTTTCTTCCAATACTTTCTTAATGATATTGATCAGGATTTTATTGGATAACTTAGCTAGACCATTACCTTGGGGGTAATAGGTTGTGGAGTGGCCTAAGGTAATGTGGTATTTGTGACAGAAATTGATCATTCTCTTGGATTTAAAAGCAACAACATTGTTTGTTATAATTTTTTCAGGACAGCCAAATCTAGACAGGTTGTTGGTTTCTAGGAATTGCATGATCACTGAATCATTCTCTTGTCTACAAGGGATGGCCTCTATCCACTTGGTGAAATAATCTACGGTAGTCAAAATCCATTTATGTTGGCCAGAAGAGGGAGAGTGAATTTCCCCAATAAAATCTAAACCCCATTGCTGAAATGGTCTTTCAATGGAAATTGGTCTAAGGGGTAGAGGCAGAAGTTTCCTCTTACCCTCAAATATTTGACATTTATGGCAAGCAGTAACAAATCTTTTGACATCAACAAACAAAGTAGGCCAGTAAAATCCAGCCCTTAGGATTTTATCAGTAGTTGATTTCCAATACAAATGTCCAACACAATCCCCTACATGAAATTCTTTGAGCACCTTGTCAGTTTCATCCTTTATTAGACAATTCAATAGAACACCTTCATGATCTTTTCAAAAGAGAGCACCATCTAAAATACAAAACTTTAAAGCTTTCATTTTTATAAACCTTTTCTTTGTTCTGGACAACCCTGGAGGAGCCTGCAGGTTTAATAATACACAACATATATCAGCATACCAAGGTGATTCAAGGAAGGCCTGGCTGATTTGTGGAGTCACCATCTCCTGTTCATTATCTAGTTCATTAATATCTAGGGCTTGGAAATTGGTTTTAATCAAGAGTTTAGCCAATCCCTGTCCTTTTATGAGCTTCATAGTTTTTATTTCAATATCATACTCTAATATAGTAGCAATCCATTTACCTCTTTTGCCTTCAATCCCCTCTTGGGTCAAGATATCTTTGAGAGCAGTGCTTGGCACATAAGCTATTATATGAGAGTATAGTATGTAGACTCTGAAATATTTGATGGCTTTCACAAGTGCATAAGCTTGTTTTTCCATGATTGGGTATTTTAGAGGTGCATCCCTCAGTGCTTTGCTAAAGAAGGCTATGGGTTTTCCACATCCTTGATCATCTTTCTATAGAAAAATAGCAGCAATAGTGTGTTCTAATGCAAATGAAAATATTATGAAGTCTCTGTCAAATTTTGTGCTTGTAAGGACTGGTGTTTTGGTTAAAGCTGTCTTGATTTCTTCAAATGATTGTTTGGATTCTAATGTCCATTTGACCTTGGAATCTTTCTTTAGCATGTTATTCATCAATCTTATTAATTCAGCCAAGTTGGGTATGAATCTTCTTAGAAAATTAATTTTCCCTAGGAAAGTTTGGAGTTCTTTGACATTTCTAGGATGTGGAATTTGTAAAATGGCTTGTATTCGGTCAGGATCAATTTTGATGCCATCTCTTGAGATTATGTGACCTAACAGTTTGCCCTCTTCTAGGCCAAATAATGACTTCTTTGGATTTAGTGATATACCATATTTTCTGTAGGTTAAAAATACTTGTCTAAGATGATCTAGGTGTTGCTGATCTGATTTGGAAAACACAGTGAGATCATCTAGGTATATGACTAAGAAATCATGAATTTCTTTAGCAAAAGCTATGTCCATTGCATGCTGGAAGGTTGCCCCTGCATTCTTAAGTCCAAATGGCATTTTCACATATTTGAAAGTTCCCCATGGAGTTGTAAAAGCAATTTTTTCTTGATCATCAAGGTGAAGTAAAATCTGGTTGAAACCTGAAAACCCATCTAGCAGTGAAATTCTAGAGGCACCTACTACCCTTTGTAAAATGTGGTCCATATTAGGTAAGGGGTAGTGGTCCTTTAAAGAGACTTTATTTAGATTCCTCAAATCAATGCACAGTCTGATTTCTCCTATTTTCTTCCTAGTGGGAACTAAATTAGAGACCCATTCTGAAAATCTATTGGGTGCAATTATCCCAGCTTCATACATTCTTTTGACTTCCTTTTCAATTAGAGGGAGGAGTATAGGGTTGACCCTTTTGAGTTTCTGATTGAAAGGTTTTTGATTTTCTTTGAGGGGTATTGTATGCTGAATCACAGAAGTATCATAGGATTTGAGATCTTCATAGCTACATGCAAAACGTCCTGGTATTCTTTGAACAGTTCAATATATTTAAGCTTTTGGTCAGGAGGAAAAGTTTTGGAAAATTTTATCATTTTAGGATCTTGTTCAGTCCCTATGTTACAGTCCTCAATTTCTACATTTAATGGATGAATTTTGGGTTTCCTTGGGATATAATTAGAATCAAAAATGTCTTCCAGAGGAGTTAATCCTGTGGGTAAAAAGTTATTCTTTAAATCAATAACTTCAGATTCTGCTCCAATAGTTTCATCAAAGTGTATTTATTTAAGCTCTTACAACTCTTTGTTGGTAAATTTTGTTGGATGTAGTATTTGAGTCATTGTTTCAGCTGAAATGTGTGTTTCAATTTTGTCTATTTGATCAACTTCTCCCACGGTGCCTGTGTCTATATTAGTGCTGGAAAATTCTTCTTTTAAGGTCAGGATATTAATAATCTGAATGTCATTGTCAAACACTTGCCAATTTTTTACATTGTTAGGTACAGTTGGTCGGTGTTTAATCTCAACTGTAAAATGATGATTAGGCTCAAATGACAGTTTACAATTGCTGGCAAATGTTGCCAAGCTGTGAGCATGTAACTTGTGTTTCCTTGGAATTTTGGCAAGCTGTGTTTCTAGGAAGGTATTGAGTATTTCAATCACTGCCCCTCTATAAGACCTTAATTTGAGATCGTTTGTAAGAAAGTTTCCTTTCATTTATTGAACAACTAAGTAGGGTCTCCTAAAATTGATACCCTAACTGCTCCTAGACTTTTGTTCAATTTGATTCCTAGCAAGAGGGCTTCATATTCAACCATGTTATTAGTGCATCTAAAATTCAACATGTATGCACGTCCTTTAGCATGATCATTTTCCATAGTATGTATCCAAATTCGTACTCTTGCTCCTAGTTTATTGACTGATCCATCAAACTCTAAATACCAAAGGATTTCTTGATTATATCTAGTATTGGGGGTCTTACAAATTTGCTTACTAAGGAGATTTGGATTTTCAGTTTCAAGTGGTTTCCCTTGTGTGTGTTATACCATTGGTCACAGAAATTTCTTGAACCTAAACACTAGATTTTACATTTATTATTTTTTCTTGTGCTAAAGCTAAAACCTTGTCATCAGTTGGAGGGTAAATTTTAGCACTGTATAGGATGAAGGAGTCCATATCAGAATGCATGGAATAGATGGGAAAATTCTGGGGTTTCTCTTGGTTTCTCACCACATATTTCATCAAAGTTTCTCGGTACAATCTCTTTGGCTGGCCAAATACTGAAATGGTGGCATATGACATGTCCAGCTGTAAAGATCCCTGGAGTTTTGCACCCTAAGATCTAGACAACAACATGCCATATTTTGGTGGAATATCAGCTACCACTACATCCATTAAAATTGTCTTGGCAGGGTATTGAGCTAATGATACACATAGATCTTTGATCAATATTAGAAATCTGACCTGGCTTGAATCAAAAGAGAACAAGTCTTTGTATGGCCTGGTGATATCTAGGTCCAACTTTTCCATTACATATTTGGGCATTAAATTATGGGAAGCTCCAGAATCAAACATTGCATTGTGTAGTATTTTGTTATGGATATTCAGACTTACATAGAAAGGAGGAACCCCTCCATCTACCATTTTATCGTTTACTTCAGGGCCAAAAATTAATTCTAGTTGGTCCTCAAGGACATTTACTGCATCTCTATTTTCTGAAATTTGAAGTGATCTGCTGATTTGTTCTCTATAGACATCATGCTTAGCCAATTTTGACAATGGAATTGCTATCTTTAATTTTCCTATTTCGGTCTCAAGGTTGAAAGGTTTTTCTGCTTGATTTTTTTCATTTCGTGCAGTGAGATTTTATTTTTCAGGCTTTTTCCTTTATCAGGAGTAGTTTTATGGGCTAAAGTAGCTTCTATGTCAATTCCTGTAGGTTCTCCTACAATTTCTTTAGAAGAAATGGAAGTTGAAGACTTTTTATTAGGTTGTTAATTGTCTGAAATATCTTCAACTGTTGGACTTTTTGGGTTAGGAATTGATTTAGGAGGAGTTTGTATAGGAGGGTTCTTGATTTTAGCTTTGTTAGGTTGCTTGGTTTCATTATGTTTATTGTCATCAGGGACATCTATTCTCCTGGTTCTCAGATTATATTGCTTGTGAACTTCATAGATGGCTATATCATATCCTTCCCTAAAATCAAATGATTCCCCTGATTGGATTTGGAACTGATTAAGAGTGTGAGCTTCTTGGTCTTCTTGGGTTAAGAAAATTTGTTGCTTACTATTAAACCCCATTAAGTTAATTTGAGTGTCTTCTGTTGGTTCACTGGAAGTTGAAGCTTCAACATAGTTTTATTGAAATGGAGGTCTAATACTTTGATCAGGGCCAACCTTTCCAGTATTGGGATTCTAATTTTTTCTGATATTTGGGTTTCTTTCGGTGTTGTTCGGTTGACCATCTGTTGTGGGGAAAAGTATCCAACTCGGAATGACCCTATCCCTACTCTAAGGGTGATAGTTCCTTAGCAACAACTGAAAGTAAAGCTTTGATATTTTTCCTTTATGAAAGTACAGAGAAGGAAGAAAAGATTGACCAACCGATGTCTTTCGCTTTTGTCGATCCTGTCTTCTCTCTTTGCCTCTTGTTCCCAGCTCCTTGCTCCCTTTGCCGGCCCAGCTACACAAAGATCCTGCAAAAACAAGAGAGGGAAACTACAAGAAACATGTACTCATAACTAATGCATGGATTAGAATGGATCAAATATACAGATAAAAACAATACATCATTGCAATACAAGTATATAGGAGAACATCAAAAGCTTTATTGATAGAAGAAAAAGGTTCTGAGAAGGTTACAACCATAAATGGCTCCAATCCAGCAGCACCTCCCCAGCAGCAAGAAATCTCCTCTTCTCCTCTATAAAAGCAATCACCCAATAGCTCTAACTGTAAACCAACAGCACTTCCTTGCTTTGCACAAAATTCCAGCCCCCTGAGCTCATAGGAGAGAGCTCAATATATAGATGAATTGAGAAAGGATGAGTCAGCTTGCAACTGATGTGTAGCTGCCTTGTGTCCTCTCTCTCTTCAGTTAATCTTTAGTTGATCTTCAGTTCTTGAGTCCACTTGGTGAACCTTGCTTCCACTTGAAGAAACAAAGCCTCTGACTCATCACAAGGCGGAATACCTGATCCAAGTGTCATTTTTGGAAGATTCCAAAGCAATGACTCACTGTGCCACTTGTCCTTTCTCGCTCAGCGCAGGTGGCCTTCATTGGTTTTGACTTTCAGCGCAGGTACAAGGAGGAGCAGTTGACATTCAGCGCAGATGCTCAGTGGAGCAGCTGACATGATCCAAAAATAGCCTGTTTTTGAGTGTTTTCAGGTGGAGAACTGATAGGAAGTGCTGTGGTTTGCTGACCTTGTTCCTCTAGGGGTAAGAACAACATGTTTAGGGACTGAGGATCCCTGTAATTATTGACATTTCATGCTCCATGCTGCGAGGCACAAAAATGTCTATAACAGTTGCCCCCTAAAGTATGAGGTCGTTTATCGGGTGAAATGCTTTATCCAGAGGGTCCGAAGTTCATTCAAGTGCTGAGAGGTGCCCTGTAATACAATACAATACAATATATTATTTTTCATTCTGTTTTCATGATCTAGCTGAGGCGGGCATTCCCATGCTCAGCTTTATAAATACATTTTGGTACATAGAACAGACGATCGTCTGATGGTAGACTGATAATTTTCTGCTGAAATTATCATCCTTTGAATAGGATGATCATCTGCTGCAATGATGTACATGACAAATGCTTTTATATTTCCTGAATATGTATCGTAGCCCGGATGGATGAAACTAGATCCGGGGTCTTCAAACTCGTTCGATCTTCACTCTAAGTACAAGTCGATCCATGTGAGAATTTCGCTGAAGTCGAACATGGAAAGACATCGCTTGATTACCGGTCAATGATGAAAAACCGTTAACAAGCGCGAGAGGAATCACCGATAATGATAATGACCCTCAAGGTACTGCAGTACAATTCACGTGGCGTGAATAAAGGACTTGGCGTCGAACGCCACGCAAAATCTTCTGGTCGAAGGTCATTGATGTATACCTGTCGCCGGAAGTGAGAAACTTGCCATTGAGGCATGCAAGCTTCAAAGTACTGAGGGGGGTGTTCCTAGATCAACTTCTTGGATAATGAGCTGAAGTCGATAAGAAGCGATCCGTCAAAGGAGGGCCTTAATGAATCCTACATCAATGACACGGAACAGAGCTAATGATTTTAGTGGAGGTGAAAACAAACTGTGACATATGATTCAGGGTGGCGATCATGAATGGATGAAGGATAATGTATGGCAGTGGATGGGACATGGTTGACACTTTCAGAATGACCTCTCTTGAACATATAACGACACTGATGCGATGGATCGGTAGCATTACCCCAAAATGTGGATGGTTTGGCGAAGACCATGGTGATGAGACCGGTGAATGAAACAACCGAACCCGATGTGGTACGGAAGAAAAGTGTCATGTTCAAGAGCGACTTGCTACCATTAAGCTTTGATGTTCTCCCAATTTTTCCCCAGTCATTTCTGACCAGTACCTCTTTATTTTTGTCAAGCTTGAGGAGGATAACATATGCTTGTTCTATAACCTGCCCTTCGGGCAAGCCCATCGCTATGATTTAACGAGCTTAGCGATAGGGAAACTCGTTCTCGTCTAAAGACAAGTTTGTCGCTATTTAATCATTTTAACGAGTCTAACGACAAGGAAAACTCGGTCCTTTTCATTTTTAGAGAGTCTGAAAAGGTACAGAAAGTTAACTCCATAATTCCTTTTCGTCATCTAATCCCTTAAGTCCAAAAAAGTATAAAACAATACAGAAGGGATGGGTGTTCGGTACTTTTAACGAGCTGAACAAGACAAGCACTCGATCTTTTTGTGTAATAATCCCTCAGGTCCAAAAAGATTAAAGTCTAAAAGAGGGATAGCTCTTCCGGTCCCTTTAACGAGCTGGAAGGCCAGAACTCGGCAAACTTTTCATATTTTACGAGTCAGAAAAGAGCTCAAAGATGACTCGTCTTTTGAGGAACGAGTGATAAACAGGGATAGCAACTGATTCCAGGTACAAATTGGAATTTTCCAATCACGGCAGTGTCACAAGGATGGCTAGGTGAAATCACTCTTCGCAGATGTTCCTCAAAATGGGTAAACACACAAATGGAAGTGAATGATCGGCCAAATGACGGTGGAGGTGACGGTGCACAAACACGACCAAGGCTTTTATGGCTGATGAATTTACGATCTCAGAAGGTTATTTACCGGGATAGGTTCTTTTTTTTAGATAAAAATGAGCTTAAACTCTGGAGGGAACATTGCTCACTGCTTTTATTTATTTTTTAACGAGCATGAAGACCGCGTTAAAACTGCTCGGATCTTGCGTTTATTTTTTAACGAGCATGAACCATGTGCTAAAACTGCTCGAAATACCAGTCATAAAATAAGAATGCCTCCTCTAAGGTTCCATTTTTTATAGAGCTTGCGCCTTACCAAAGCTATGCTCCAACTCATCCTTCCTTTATGTAAGTTCGGAAAACGGTTAATCTTAAAACCAGATAAATAACCGCCCCTAGCTTACACTCCAGAAGGTTTGCATGCCCCCAGGTATAGGATAGAATTTCGAGGCTGCCCCTCTTCTCCCCCACTTCTGCTCTTCTTTGGGTGTTCCCAGCTACTTGTCACCTTGCTAATCTAATGTTTAACGATACTAGTCTTCTCGTTATTTTAAGGGGTCTTACGCGGTACTTGTCTTCCCGTCGGCCCAACTTTTAACGAACAGCTGTTTGTGACAAGAGAAGAACACTTCTCAAAGACAAAACATTGGTGTTATTGAAGGAGGCTTGCCTCTTTCTTATTATCCAAAGACGGTTCTATTCGCTGCCGCAAATCAATCTCTTTCTTTGGCGATGTCTATCATTAGGTTACTCAAAGATGGTTACCCTATGTCACAACAATAGAATCTCTTTCTTTGGAGGCTGCCCCTACTTATCCTTCAAAACATTTGTTTTAATGGGTGAGGCTTGCTTTTCCCCAAAGATGGTTACTGCTTATTGCAATAAGGGAATTCCTACTTGGGCATTGCCCACTTCTTTAGACAAAGGTGAATGACTCTTTTGCCAAACACATAACTTTAACAAAAGAATACTATTCCAGAACAACCCCTCTTCCATCCACGGACGGGGTACGGACTAGTCATATTCTTCTGCGGAAATTCTACCTTATACCCAGGATTTCTTCTGCCCGAAGCAGACCAGGGTGCATGCCCCCTGGGTTCCAGTCTTTCTTTCCGAATCACTCGCACTCATCGAGAAGGAGGACTGGGGGTGGAGGCATATCTTGAGTGAACAGACCATTTAGGATTGGTATTTGACTATTTGCGATGCGAGATCCCGGAAATGAAAGTTGGTCTACGAGCTTGACCATCCTTCCTTCGTGTGGAAAACACATTACTCTAAAGAGTGAGGAGACTATCGCTCCCATGCAATAAATATAGTCACGTCCAAGGAGTAGGTTATAATCCAAGGGTCCTTGGACGACCATCACGTTCAAATTAACGGTCTTCGCTTTCAATGTAACAGGCACATTGGGGAGGATTCCTAATGGTCGACTGGTTCCTTTATCAAAACCTGAGAGATTTCTTAACTCAGGTAAAAGCGCCGGGGAACCCAGTGCTTTCCAAGCAACAGAGGAAAGGATACTCACAGACGCCCCTTCATCAATGATAGTACCAGCCATAATCATTCTATAGATCTGGACAATGATTCTGAATGGTATACTGGCTGGTAACCGGGGTCTGCCTAGTTGATTCCAATCAAAGGATACAACCAGGTTGCTTGGTGGTGGGACCGAATATACGGGCCGGGTATGACCCTGATGATGTTCCTTCCTGCGATAAAGGAATGGGCGCATTGCCCTGACGCTCATCAGAGTCGGTGCTAATGAAAAGAACCTGGATGGTGTCATCCTTATTCTCTTCAGTGAGGGTGTCGCATGAAGATGACTTTTCGGCGACGGTGTCATTTGAAGATGAAACTTCTGAAGGTAGAACCGGGTCAACTGCCGTATCGACCTTTGGACTTTCGTCCGGTCTAGATTCAGTAGGTTCATTTTCAGTGACTGACGCTTCAGCCGACCACTTGAGCGGGCCAGCTGTATTTTCAACCAACGAAGGACTTGGCACGAGTTTTTTGTATCCAGGAGGAAGTTTTACCGGTGAAACCGGACGATCTTCCAAAACTCTCTTCGCTTCGTCTAAGAAGGGACAACGGTGGATGGCATGACTGCCTTCACACAACTTACAGGGGAATCTTACTCCCCCTTTTTGTCTTGATCCTTCACTTTCGCTGGTTGACGGAAAGCAATCAACCTGATTGTCAGAGGTTGATGCCCCCGAATTGTGCAGACGAGGGGACCAGTCCCTTAGTATCCGGGGAATACAGGGACAATCTCTGTGGAAATGGTCTCCTCTACATATGACACATGGCGATTTAGGCCCGGTCTGTGCAGTGGGTGGGTTTTTGTCAGATGTCTTTTGCTTGCCCCCAGTCGCCTTAGGCTCCTTCTTCTTCTTTTCTTTCTTTCTTTTTTTTCTTCTCCTTGGGAGGCTGACTTTTGCCGGATCTACCTTGCGAAGACGAAGGATCGGAGGAAGAACTTTTGGAAGTAGAAGGCTGGTGGGCAGCTCTAGACTGATCTAACTGTTGACTCGATTGATCAGGAACCATGGTGGCCTGAACTACATTGGTTGAGAACAGCCAAATTGGCAGGCCTATTGTCAGTCCTGGAAGCGACAATGTGGCCATATGGGGCGCACCAACTTCTCCCCAAGAGGAGAAAGGACTAGGACTTCCATCTTGTGGACTTCCTTGGTTGGGGCGTTCCATGTTCTCAACTTACAGATCAACGCGGGAATGAGAGGTGATTATGTTCCATTTAAAATGAATTTTATAACGACGCTTTATTAGACACAACTTTGCTTTTTCATGTTTTAAGAGTCGAGAAAAAGCTAAAGATGACTCTAGTCGCCTTCGATGTATTAACGAGCCCGAAGTGACAAATGCTCGGTTGGACTTTTTCAGTTATAGAGTTTGAAAAAGGCCAAAAGAAACTGCTCTGGAGATCTAGGCAGAGGGTGTGCCAAACCTTTCGCGAAACCACGAATACGTTTTACGGTAGGTGGGTGGTCGATCTTCGTGAATGCTGTGTTCACTGCATCGCGATCAGTAGGGCGGCCGACACGGCTTCCTAAGGATAAAGGCTTTATTCCTATAGGGGTCTCCCAATATACTCGACGGTACGCGGGAGCACAAGTCCGTATTGATACTTATCGCTTCACCGTGGAGGAATCACCCAACCACTCAACGCTAAGATATCACGTTTAACGACACCGGAACACGTCTCTAGCTTAGACCTCTATGTGTTTGCGTTATGTTTCAATGCGTTGTTATGTAAATTCAATTCATTTTAATGTTGATCTTGCTTAGCAGTTTGCCTTTAAGGATCACCACGAGATGTATATATACAACTTCCTAAATGCAATCTAAGATGAGAAGAAAAACTTTTCAATCTTTCAACTTTGAAAACCTTAATCTACTGAGGGAAAAGAAAGACATCAAATTTTCACACAGATCATAGAACACACACTAAATGCACTTTTTCCTAAATCAAGATGCAAACTGTCAATAATGCACATGCACAATGCAGATATTTCTTTTCTTTATCCTTAATGTTGATGTAAGACAAAAAGGAAACTGTTGTATAACTTTGAATCTAATTTCAAGCGAAAGTAAACAAGCTTGTCCAAAATCAAAAGACACCTTAAGATCGACTTGTTTAGACACTGGAAATGTATAGATTCAAACCACAAAATGAAAAACAAACAAACTCAAACAGCCATGAACAGTAATAAAACTAGCTCTTAAGATCACGATGACACTTTTACAGTTCAAGATCTAAGAGGCCACAGCTATACTGGTTTGCTTTTCACAATGGGAAACTGTAACTGAAACAAGAAATACTGAAAGAACAATCACAGTTTCATCACACAACTGAGGCGGAATAATGTCAAGGAAATTTGGTTTACAGCAAGTACAAATGACAAGCAATCAGTAGCAAAACAACAGTGAAAACAGGGCCAAGACTCAGTAGGAAACCTCAGCAAGACACTGGCTAACTGGTCCAGCGCAGGCTCTGGTCTGTCAAACTGACTTTCAGCACAGTTCCCGAAGGGAGTACCTGCGCTGAAATGCAGACTGCCTTTGGGCAGCCTGCACTGAGACACGAGAGTTGCGTTTACAAGGGTTTCCGGGTCATAAAAAGCTAAAAAATTCACTGTTTTTGCTGAAATAAAAAGCTATAGGTCAAGTACAAGCTAAGGGATGATCAAGAGGATGAAAAGCTATCACAAAGAGCACAAGAGTCCTTGTGGATCAGCTCTTCAAATCATAAACTTTCTCAGAAACTAAGCCAGAGCAGCTTCCCTCTACTTTGCAATTGAAGGACTCAATTGCAGTTCGATTTGGTGCTCTCCTTGTTTATGAGATGAATAGCAAGAAACACAATAAACCAACAAGATACTAGTTTCCCCAGTGGAGTCGCCAGTTTGTTGTGGGGAAAAGTATCCGACTCGGAATGACCCTATCCCTACTCTAAGGGTGATAGTTCCTTAGCAACAACTGAAAGTAAAGCTTTGATATTTTTCCTTTATGAAAGTATAGAGAAGGAAGAAAAGATTGACCAACCGATGTCTTTCGCTTTTGTCGATCCTGTCTTCTCTCTTTGCCTCTTGTTCCTAGCTCCTTGCTCCCTTTGCCGGCCCAGCTACACAAAGATCCTGCAAAAAACAAGAGAGGGAAACTACAAGAAACATGTACTCATAACTGATGCATGGATTAGAATGGATCAAATATACAGATAAAAACAATACATCATTGCAATACAAGTATATAGGAGAACATCAAAAGCTTTATTGATAGAAGAAAAAGGTTCTGAGAAGGTTACAACTATAAATGGCTCCAATCCAGCAGCACCTCCCCAGCAGCAAGAAATATCCTCCTCTCCTCTATAAAAGCAATCACCCAATAGCTCTAACTGTAAACCAACAGCACTTCCTTGCTTTGCACAAAATTCCAGCCCCCTGAGCTCATAGGAGAGAGCTCAATATATAGATGAATTGAGAAAGGATGAGTCAGCTTGCAACTGATGTGTAGCTGCCTTGTGTCCTCTCTCTCTTCAGTTAATCTTTAGTTGATCTTCAGTTCTTGAGTCCACTTGGTGAACCTTGCTTCCACTTGGAGAAACAAAGCCTCTGACTCATCACAAGGCGAAATACCTGATCCAAGTGTCATTTTTGGAAGATTCCAAAGCAATGACTCACTGTGCCACTTGTCCTTTCTCGCTCAGCGCAGGTGGCCTTCATTGGTTTTGACTTTCAGCGCAGGTACAAGGAGGAGCAGTTGACATTCAGCGCAAATGCTCAGTGGAGCAGCTGACATGATCCAAAAATAGCCTGTTTTTGAGTGTTTTCAGGTGGAGAACTGATAGGAAGTGTTGTGGTTTGCTGACCTTGTTCCTCTAGGGGTAAGAAAAACATGTTTAGGGACTGAGGATCCCTGTAATTATTGACATTTCATGCTCCATGCTGCGAGGCACAAAAATGTCTATAACACCATCCCAAGGGGACTTCCTCTCAATTGTTTCTACTCTATCACCAAGTCTGTCCATTCCTTTAATGATAGCATCTAATTTCTGCTCAAATGCATAAGGGTCTTCTTTAATGGGTATCCTCCTTTCAGCTCTAGCTCGAGCTCGTTTGGAAATCAGGTTGGCTTCAACACTGACAGCTATACTCTGCATGTCTTCTAGGCTTCGAGGAACTCTCTCCCTAAGCTGGTATGCCATCTCAGAGTCAAATGCATCAGGAAATTTGATCAAGGCCAAATCTGGTGGAGGTCTGAGATTCTGAGGAATAGTATTGTATACATTGTTAAATCTGGTGCAATAATCTTGAACAATTTCTTGTGGATCTCGTTTCAAGTTTTCATACTCTGATAAAATGTGGAGAGGATATTTTTTCTTTTCCCATTTGTTTAAGAAGGTCTGATAAAGGGTTTCAGGATCATTGATAGTGTTTGCAGGGAATGCTCTAAACAAGGTTCTAATATCTCCAGTTAAGCTTTGGACAAAGACTTTCATTCTTACATCATCATCATCAATCTCATAGTTTTCAAAATAATCCATCATTTTCTTGGTGTGTTTTTGAGCTATGTAAGTGCCAGTGCCATCAAAGATGTGATTTTTCTTTCATAATCTTGAGGCATAGCCCCTGGATTAGCAGGTAATTGCAAGGGAGCATATCAGTTTGCCATATTTGCAGAGATAAATGTAATAGCTAGAAGAGCAGGGATACCAGTCGAAATATGTGTTGTGGATGGGGGAGTAGAAAAGATGGTTTGAAGTGCTGATGGTGAACTAGGAGAAGCAACAGTAATGGCAGAAAGGACTGGTGCTTTTCTAGGAGTAAGCTCAGATTGGATAAGATTCTGCTGACTTTTAAGGTGCTTAGGAATCAGATTAGGATTTTGAAACACAGGTGGGGGATTTGGATCTGGATTTGATCTAGTGTAACAGATCTTCTTCTTTGGAGCCAGCTTCTGAATATGTTTTTGTTTTTCTTGAAATATTTAAAGGATACAACTTTTAACAGTATATTTCTAGGCAGTTTTAAAATATGGGAGTTTTGAATTTCCCTAAAGATCTACTGAAATAGGGAATTGATCAAGTATTTGAGACAATTGTTCAAAGCCTAAAACTAGACTAGAGATAGACTGAATCAGCTTTTATTTACTCCTGCAATTGCATAGCAAAAGCAGTATCAAAGGTTACCTGACCAACATCAGGCTTCATCTGTAGCTTTAAAAAGTAAACGGTAGTAACAAACAATTATTCTGGTCCCTAGTGGAGTCGCCAATGATGTTATCACTCAGGTTGTTCCCAAAAGTTGTATGAAAGGGAATATGGCCGAGGTAACCACAGACCAATCTCTTAGATACAGATTCTAGCCAATCTGCATCCAGAGAGGGCTCTCTCTTTATAATTTATCTATGTTTGAGGTATATTAGGCTAGTTATGAACTGCAAAGGTTTGTTTTGAGTTTTGGTTGGAAGGATAGGGACTTCAATAGAACAGTGAGGTAAAACTGAAACATTTCAGTCCATTAGGCATGATGGAGTCAAAGAAGGACGACCTCCTAGGTTAGGTTTCTTACCAGAGGATTTATTACAGAGCAAGGTACTCAAATATGGAACAATTTATAGGCTGAAATCTGATGGAATGAAGTCAATGGGTGAAGGGCAATTAAGAATCCTTCATCATGTTGACAGAGGGAAGACGGATGATTACTGATAAGAAGCAATTAAGAATTCCTTAGCTAATATTCAAGATGAAAGAACCATGGGAAACAGGAGCAATTAAGAATTCACTGTTTATGCTAATTCTGAAGAAAACATCAATAATAATAAAGACTGAACACAAAGTGAAAACAAGAAAATTCTGAGTTATTCGTTTTCTCTATTATTTAGATCATGATAAACACAGAAATTGTAAACATGAGTTAGAAGGGACTTATTGATCCACAAAACGATTCAAGAATTCTGTAACATGGTCCTTAGCATTGATTCTTCATCCAGCGAGCTTAACAATAATGGTTCCAACAGCTTTTATTTCCAAAATTGTTCAGTATTACAATCAAGACTATGAACATCCACCACCAACCAACCCCAAATACTTCGTTTGGGGAGGTATTTATATAAAAATGTCAAGATTTTATGAAAAATATCTTATAGAAATAATATATGCTGACAATTAATGTTTCTTTAACATAGATAGAGATAGACAGTCTCGAAAACAGGGAGACAATAAATTGATGTAATCAATTTCATGTTGCGCTGGTTGATTCGTCTTTATGAGAGGTACTCGAGGTAGGTGCTGCAAGTCGGTTCCCATCTGTCTGCTATTGATCCTCTATGCTGATTTTTTTGCTTTGGCCGAACTTTCTTTAATGCTAATCTGATGCGCTTTGACCTGCAGGACCGCGATTTACTTCTATTCTACGCATTATAAAAGATGGTGCACAATTTTGCATTTGACCAAAGATAAATTTACAGGATGTCTAACATGCTTTGCCACCACTCTGGTCCTGGTATTTTATGTCTCTGCAGCTTCCTTAAAGTCTCATCAGTTTCTGTGTACCTGAAGAAATTAGGTGGGATGGTGAACATATGCTTCACCTCATGCTCTATGTAAAATAGATTTTCCAAGCTGTCATAAAGGGACTAGCTAGATGGAAGTGCTTTTTCTCCCGAAGTACTTGAAGATGCATTAGCTTGATTGACAACATATGTATTTAATTTATGTACATAATCCTTGTGCTTCATCAAACGATCATTATCTCCAAAAGGACTTGGCAAACCTTTTTGATGCAGGACTATAAATTTTTCTGTGAAAGAATCAATCTCTACCTACATGTCTTGGCATCTTCTATCCAGGTTTTGCATTAGAGTTCTCATGGTTAGAACTCTCTTGATGTCCAAAATTGTATCTATTCTGTCTCTAATATACAGTGCTTCCAGTTCTTCACTGGTCTTGGTATTCAAAAAATGTATTAGCTTGTTAGCTTGCTCAGGCATCTATCCCAATAAGGTTCTTGTTTTCTGAATTTCTACTTGGGCTACTCTTATCAAATCAATCTATTCATAAATGGTCTGAATAGATCTCCATACATCACTAAGGGATTGAGTGATGTTGGTACACAAAATTCCTCTGATTTCTACCAGAGGCTTATGCAGAGAGAGATCCTTTTCTAAGGCTCTTACCTTGTTCTCCAATGCTTTGACTTACCTTTTTTTCTCTACCACATCCATCTTGGATTTATCATAGCTTTGCTCAATCATTGACAATTTTTCTTTGACTTGCTTCTATTCAGATACCTGGAGTTTCAACTCCTCCATGGCTTTTATTAATTGCTCTGTGGTCATCGTTGTGCTACTGCCTGGTGTTGTTGCCATTGATGAGGTACTTGTGATGATTTCTGTAGTTGATGCTGGGACAGTGGGAGGTACTACTGTTATAACTGTAGGAGAGGCATTTGTGACTATTGGAGCTACTTCCGGTGGCTGAGAGGTTGACACTCCCTACTTTTCTTGTAGTGCTTTCTCCAATGCCTGTTCTGCCTCACTCAATCTCTCATTCAACCTCATGAGTAGGTCCATCATGTCCTTTTTGGACTTCTGTTGTACAACATCTGCTGTTTGTGGATGCATAGAAGGAGGCATTTTGAGCTGTTTTCTAAGGGCAGCAATGTCCTCTTACTTTTTCCTCATTAGTGGTTTTATGTCTTTGGCATCTTTGGGATCATGTCCCAGTTCAATGATGATGTCCTCCTTGGATTTGATCCTATTTTCCTTTGCTAGAGAGGAAGCTTTCTCTAAATCTAGCTAAGCAAAGGTGTTCTCCAATGAATTTTGCAATTTATGAGCCAACATTGCTTTGACAGCTAGTGTGGAATACACCATCTCTCCAATCTGTTTGTGCAGCTCAATCTGGTCTATTAGATGAATGTCTTTGGCGAAGACCTCTAGATTTGTTCTGATATAATTAGCTGCCAAATGTGGTTGTTGCACCTTGGGCTTGAAGTAACTCATGACATTAATCTTTGTTATTTTGTGGAGGCTATCTTGAGATATTAATTATAAATTTGCAGCCTCAATGGATCATTTCTAGCCTTTATCTCTGCGAATGTTCTTTCGATATCAGAGGTTTGCTTGCTTGGTGGCCTGGTGGATGAAACTTCCACACTATGCTGCCTTTTTAGCTCCTGCCTATGTGAGCTAGTTGATGTGTCTATCACTAGGGAGGTCTGTTGTATGGTTGCCCTCTCACCTCTTAGGCTTTCTATTGTTTCTTCAATGATTTCCGCTTCGGATAGAGGATTCAGTCTCTGCCTTTTAGCACCTGGCTGTTATGCAGGTCCACTGATGGGTGTGGCCTCTTCCCTGTCCCTTTTCTTGCCTTTTTTCTCATTTAGAGGAGTCTTTAGTGCAGGAATATCTGCTGCTTTGGTCTGTACTGGAGGAATTTGCTCTTGTTGGTCAGTCATTGTTTGTTGCTCTTTTCCTACTACTTCTTTGCCCTTTGAAGAACCTGAAACTGGCGTGTTGGTTTCTTGTATAGGTTGCTGTGAAGTTCCAACAGAAGATGTACCCACTTTGGTTTGCTGAGGCATCTTGAAAGATACCTATCCAAAAGAGTCTAGGTCAAGGGTATTTTCTATATCTTTCATAGCTTGTTCCATCTTTTCTTGCCGAGTAAGTTCTTCTACTAATGTACCCTCTACCCACTCATCCTAATTAGCATATTGTTTTGCTTCAGGGATCCTATGATGTGTGTAACTTGATAGTCGATTTCTTACTTTTGTGTCACTTATAAAGCTATTTGGGTCACATGGTACACACCAGAAGCTTTTCTTCAATTTAAAGTCTTCCCCTAATATCTTATCAACATCTTCCCATGCTTCCCTCTTGTTAATGATAAAAGGGCCTAATTGGTTTCTTATTCTCAGCTGAGCCTTTTTCTTTACATTGCAAAAGTGAGTTAAATATACATTGATAAGTTGCCTAAAATATTCCAGTGCAAATGGTCTCATGGGCACATATTTGGGCAGCTTATAAGGGCACAATTCATAGCCATATATCTTGATTTCAGTGTGATCCTGGTAGAAGTACCAGTCACCTATCCTGTAGTTTTTGGAGAGCTGTAAAATCTTCTTTATGTCACCAGAGAGCCTAGGAGGAGGAACTCCTATCAATAGAGTGGAGGATGGATGTATAAACAAGTCAATGAATTCACAGTAGGTACCAATTTTGTGGAAGATAGAGGTCCAGAAGATCACAGATCTCTTCTCTCCATTGGAGTCCAATTTCCTGACGGGAAATATAAAATTGTTTGGGTGATAATACAACAGCAGATGTTATATGAAAGTTGTGTATTTAAACACTCCTTCTCTTTCCAAATTCATAAATTGAGCATGGATTTTGTCAGAAATTAAAGAGGCATAGTCATATTTAATAGCAGGGGGATGTCCTGGAGTAAAGGTGGATAAAAGAACCAAGACCATCTCATCCACATATTCACTGGACCTGAATCCCAAGATCACTGATATCATGTCAAGAATAATTATTCCAGTCTCATTGAACGAGACATAAATAAGGAGGTGGGCCTTGGGGCTGGCAATCTGGTCTCATGAATATATTAGCAATCCAGGCTATTTCTGCACTGGACATTTGAGAGCCTCGCTCAAGAAAATATCCCACGGAAAGGGGAGAAAGAGGCTAAACTGGATGGAAGTGTAGCATCTCATTGATAGATTCAGCAGTTATGTAAAAGAGAACAGTTTGTGATGGAGTCATAACTATTTTACTGACAGGGTAATAATTGGCACAGCAGTGGCGAACAATGTCTGGGAACACATTGACTGAGGGAAGGTAATACCTGGGTAGATTGGATTCCCATATTACATAGATATTAGATTTGTTTAGATGACTGTTTCTGATTAGGCAGAAAGTATGAAGATGATTTTGGCAACCAATCGGGTCTTTTATTTGGAAATCTCTGTTGGCCAAGGGTAAATGATGTTGGTCTATATGAGGTGCATTGAGGGGCACTACATTGAGGGCCACAGGGGCTTCTATTGTTCATTTCTCTGTGTTTTTAATTGGAGGTTGAATTTCCGTGGAAGAAAGGGAAAAAGAGCAGTTTTGGATGTCTTGGTATAGCAATTATGGACTGCTTTAGCTTGAATTTAGCTCCTATAGGTATAATTTCTAGAGGAAACTGAAAATACAAGTTCGGGAGGTGGAACGGGGTAAATACCTGTATTCTGGAGATGAACGAGTGTAATTTGTAGGTTGACTGACGAGTTGAGGAGAGGAATGTTGGTCTTTGCTTGGCCGGGTGGCAGACTGGAGCTTCTGTAGTTTCTTAGACGTAATTTGCATGCAACAGTCTCATGAAAAAAACGAGTAAAATGGGTGAAAATGACAATTTTTACGAGTTCTTTAACAAAAGTTGGCTTCGTGGGGCTTTTCTGCGCTTCTTAGTTGGATGACGTCATCGAGGCGTGACATTTTGTTGTGACGCAGGGTACGGATGCTGATGTGGAGGTTATGTGGCGATGACATCAGCAGGCGGGGTCAGCGGGAGCGCGGTAAGCAGTATTGGCCCGCACCACTTATGCGCTAGGGTGGTTTCAGGTGGAGGGGCCGCGAGCATGGCACAAGGGTGCCGCGTGTCCCAGGTACAGTAGTAATACCACCAACTCCCTGGGTAGTAAACTACGGATGAAGGGGAGTACACGATATGATCTAGAGCTGTCTGATGCGAGGGCACCAATCGAATGGTTGGTGTTCTTTGTAGGTGATGAAGGGTTAGGGCGCAGGGCCCATACAACGTATTTAGAGTTTTATATTGCACCGGGGTCATTTATCATTAGTTTGCAAGGTTGCGGGATTGTGATTAGGTTTTTTAATTAACGTGAGGTTAATTAAATCCTTATGAGCATAGGGGAGGGTCTTTAATGTATTTCAGATAAATCATTAATTCCTGATGAGTAGCGTTATGATTTATGATAAAATTGGGGTGGGATATTAATGTTTGGGGGTTATTATTTATTTATATAGTAAAGGAAGGGGGAGGAATATAGGGTTTTATATAGTAATGTTAACGATCAAAATGAATCTATGAAGGGTAAGCACCAAGTTATAAAGTTCAACAACTTAGGCTTAGGCGAAAACAGAGGTTTAACGCAAGAAATGTGGTTCAGTGATTTTCCTCAGGCTTTTTTATGAAATGGAGTGTTTTAAGAGTATTGAGCAGATCTCAATATCCTTGGGGGGAGGTTAGTAAGTGATTTTGGGAGAAGTGTGAAAGGAAGTTAGACATGCATCACTTCATTTGTAGCCAAACAATTGCCATTGTACTTATGATAACAACAAGATGAACCTCTTGAGAAACAAACATTAATCATAATCATGCTTCTGCAACACCAAAACTACCTCCCCAGGCTATTACCTAACATTTTTCTTCTTCTTCCATAGGTGCACTTGGACTGGCAAACCCTTACAAATTTTCTTTTCTTTCCATGGGAATCCTATCTAGGTCTGACCTTATTTCTTCCAAGGGCTCAGATTTAACTATTGAGCTCCTTTGCTTCTCTACCTAATTATTTATCTGCCAAGATTGAACTATTTGGACAGATTTTATTATCTATCTCTAAAACAAGAAATTAAAACATTAACTAGCCAAGATTAAGTTGTTTGGCCATTCATCCACTGTGGCAAGAGTCAACCAACTGCACACAATGAGATTCTTTTGCAAAAAAAGAATAGCAGTGGCATTTTGGACTAGCATACTATCATGATCTTCTTTATTTGGGGTTCAATTTTTTTTTGACCATTTCATTCTTTTGCCCTTTGATATTTATTTTAGGGCATACCCTCTTTACATTTTTTAAGTTTTTTTATCTTTTCAAAATATGGAACCTTTGCAGTAGGGAAAGGATGAACATATTAGGGACTTTAACCAGTCAATCATGAAATATGACACCTATTGGTATAGGAGCATAACAGAAGGTAAATGATATTGTATTGTTATACAGCAGTAAATTCACTAAGTTTCCAAGGGAAATTTTAGATGCATTGGCTGGGGTCATATATTATCAAAGAAATTACAGATGGAGGCACAGTTCAGCTCGCGAAGCTGAATGGAGAAACTTTTTTGGGAAGAGTGAATGGTAGCCGATTGATGTTGTATATAGGAGTTCTTGCACAATGATTATATGGAGGCAAAACATTCTTAGTGCTCTAGGAAGTTGAAAGGGAGCGTGGGACTATAAAATACACTGTTAGGTTTGGAGGGCTACACAGCAGGTGGGCTACGCAGAAAATGGTGAAGTTGCAACAAATGAAGATGCACTATGGAGGAAGGTACCGTGCAACACAGTAGGAAAGTGACCGTTGGAGTCAGTCTTCATGACTTGGTAGCTAGAAGATGGTTAAGAGGAGCGGGATGGCAGAATTTAAGGCCAAAATCTTTGAAGATCTACCACCAAAAAAACATTAATTGTCATTTTGGGGGGAATAGTCAGATTCAAATTCAAAAACCCCTATAAATTATGCATGCTTGTCCAACACAGAACACTTTGCACCCTTAAATTTTTTGTTGAGCTTTTTTGTCTGTCTCCTATGAACCGATCATATTAAGAGGATCTAGTTACGAGCCTTGCATTTGATAAGATATCTGAGTTGAATCAGAAGTTCATTCTCGAAAAGATTCTTGTTCCAAGCCCTGTAACAATCGTGAGTACTGGTGGCGATGTTGCCTCTCAGGGCGCCGCCCCGAAAGTGGTGAGTATATAAGCTCCGGTTCCTATTCCTATGATGCTAAGGTCACCTAGGCCGAAGCATAGCCCTGCTAGAGAAACCGAAACAATCAAACTAAAGAAGGATAAACAAAAAAATTCGGTACTAGTGCATGAGTCCCCTAGGAAGCATTCTGCAGCACAGAAACAAAAGAAAGACAAGCAACCTGAGAAGGTATTTGACCTGGAGGCGGAAGAAGGCCAAGGTACAAAAGACATAGATTCTGAGGGAGTGGAGCCCATAACAAAGCTACCTGACTATATCCCTCCATGCAAGGGAAAGTCAAAGTTCATAAAGGATCCAAATTCGAAGAAGTTTTTCATTTCTACACCCCTGCTACCTGAGCAGGTTCCCTTTGAAGGTCTGTGGCTTGCGCGGATACCACTGTTGAAGATGGAATATTGGGACCTCACATATCATGCTAGGTTTCCACACTTAGACACAGATAAATATATGAAGTGCGTCTACTACACAGAGTCAGGTGTTACCGCACTAGAGATGGTGGAATGGATCCATAGTGTGGAGAATTTAGGGTTACTTAATCTGTTATGGGTGCCCCATTATCACCACACCCCTATCAACACAATTTGTGTGTGCTAGCTACTCACTCTAGTACATTATTGGTGCTTATGGCTAGGAGGGCATATCCCCATCACTCACATTCTCATTCATCGGATCACACACTTGCCAGATGAGGGATTGAATCCAACCAAGGACTTTGGCAAAAAGACAGGGGAAAAGGACTTGGCAGAAAGAATGAAGAAATAATTTGAACTCATGAAGAAGGCACTAGGGTATTCATTCTTGTCAATAATAGACCCAGTAGTGCAAATCGCCACACAAATTTTAGCAGGGAAAATTGAGAAAGTGCCACATGGATGAAGTTCCTATGTTTGTAGTATCCCTGGCTACTTAGTGCATGAAGGGTGTGTAGTTGAATTGGTCAAGTTACCTGTGCTAGGAATTCTTCAAGAATTTATGCAAGGCCCACGATGAAACCAAGCTATTTAATTACGCTTGGTTGCTACTATCTATTGTATTAGTTGCATGGGAACTACTGAAGGATAGTCAGTTTCCTCCGCTTGAAGAAGGATTGCTGGAGGTAGCACAGTTCACCTCCTTATGGGCTACAAAGGACCCCGCGTGGATCAGAGAGACAAATATCTTTTGGGTCATGATGGAATGAAGCCTCTGCATGGATATTAACCAGAACCCAAGGTTGTCCTAGACCTTGTACACGTAGTTGTCAGCCTATGCAACATTCAAGGCTGACTTCCATAGAATTTACATTCAAGCATGGAAGGATCCACAATAGAAATGGCATGACATGCCATATTTGGTGACAGAGACAGATGTGCAAGAGGTGATTGTGTGATGGCCACCAGAGTGGCATGCCCCCTTAGACTTAGATGCTAGAACAAGTAAGGGCGCGGGAAGTTCGAGAGTGCAGAAGAGAAAGGAAGCAGCTAAGTAGGATGTGAAGAACCTAGCCACGTAGAGAAATAAGGAAGCTATAGAGAAGGCTCAAATGGAGAAATAGCACACCGCCAATGAGTAGGAAGAACAGGAGCAGCGCGAGTCACAGAGAACTGGAATGTCACATTCACCAAATACTAAGGAGGAAGAATTGTCATAGAAAGGTGACGAAGGAGATTAAGGACAAAGCACCCCCTTCATTCTGAAGAAGCATGGAAAGGGGTAGCAGGAAGGTCCTTGAAAAAAGAAAAAATCGAACAAGTCGTACGGTGATTCCATGGTCTTGACGGAGGGTGATTTCAATGAGATTAGGGATAAAATAAGGGACACTACGACTAAAGTTATGTATTAGTTCAAGAATAAATATATGTAAATGTTGGGGAGTGTCCAAGATGATCTGTGCAAGATGCAGATCCAAGCAAAGAGGATACATGTGGCCACTAGTCAAGTGAGCGTGGCACCTGGGATGAGTCAAGCAGCCAAGTTGGTAAGGACCCTTGACCTTAGAAATATTGTATTACTAGAAGCATACCCTAACATGGAGTCAGCTGATGACCACGTCATCCTAAGCACAATTAAGAACATCGGGCTGAACATAACAACACTCCCTAACGAGATCATCCACATGTTGCATGCAGGAGTCACAGAGGAATTGAGAGCTCGGGAGAAGTGCACTCTCAATCTCATCAGTGAATACAGAGTGGACAACGAGCATATTTTCATTGAGAAGATACAGGACTTAAAAGGAAATGAGACATTGCAGGAAAAGAGTTCCCGACTGGAGTCCGCAGTCGCAGAAGCATGCAGGACAATGCCTAAGCTTTATATACTTGAGGATGCATGGCTAGAAGCGAAGATCAGAAAATTAGCCATTGGTGTGCGCGGAGCCATAACAGAGGTTGGCTGAGTTCAATTTGAACTCAATATGAAGATCACAGAGATGAAGATAAAGTTGAAGCCCACGACTCCACCCTAGGTCAGGGAGTAGCACAGAGCCACCATAAAAGAAGGAATAGACACCCTGGATGCCAAAGTCACTGACTTTTTGAAATTATTTGAGTAAGCCATCGAATTAGTGACAAATCTGGAGGATGATCCAAACCTGTAGACACTTAATACAGAGATCAAGGAGTTGTGGTGGAAGTATGACAAAGTTAGAGCAATGATGCACTCCATTACACTAGCGCAATGCCTAGCCAAATTACAGGAGGGGAAGCATGTCCTCATGTAGGTAGAGATGGAATAGAAGAAGGAGGCATTGCTAAAGGCCATGCTACAGCCATGATTGGAAGAATCTCCTCATATCATGAAAACCATCCAGGATAAGTTGAAGGGCTTGCAGTAGACGTAGCAGACAATGACGTTAGCCACAAAAGGACCAACTAGAGAGAACTTAGTTGAAGAGGTCAAGCGGCAGCCACACAGAGCATTGCCGAGGTTGCAATATTTCAAGTGGAGCTAGTGAGTGACTCAAGGGCGAGTCAAGATCTTTGTGCTAGGGGCCCGTTGGGATGGGGTCCCCCAAGTTAGTTTTGGGTTAAAATATCCCAAAGTTTTGATGTATTTTTTGTAAATGATGTAAAGTCTCCATGATTTGTGGATGTGGAGCTCGTAGATGATTAGGCGTTAAAGGGGTTTTAGCCCCTTGCTTATGAAAAGATGAGTCAATTTAAAAGGCTATAAATAGGTGTGCCTTAGAGAGTCGAAGGCATGTCTATGCAGATAATAGATGGAGTCTTAGAAGTGATAGTGCAGAGAAGTGGGTCAGATAGGAGAGAAAGGATCTACAGCTGAGTGTGCAGAGGCCTAGGTAGAGTCCACAACTGAGTGCATGGACCCCTGCAGATGAGTGTGCAAGGTAGTTTTGAGTTTGCAAAGTTGAATTGAATATTAATAAATAAATTTATCGAAGAAATCCCGTGTTTATCTAGTTAAAACTATTTATTTATTCTTACGATATATGTTGTGGATGAATACCGTGTTTATGAAATATTGATCTAATGATGCGCAATTCTATTGAATAAGTCTTAATAGATGTACACAATTCATGTTAAGTACTTTCGTGAAGACTGTGATTTATTCTATTATGTTTACTAAATAACTTAAGTAGATCTGTGTGAACACTAATTTAGGATTGCTCTATTATACATGTAAGTGGATAAATCAACTATTAAGGGTTTGCAAAGGCTAATAATAGACCTTCGTGAAGGTCTGAAGGCTGTTTTAGTATAATTATAGTATCGAGCCCTAAGGTCTTATCGATCTACTTGAAGGAATATCTAGGGTGCTAAAATACATCACACTCATCTCTAGATGCAGAAACTTGGTTCCTGCACCCCCGCATACTGATTTGGGTAAGACTGCAGCCTGCACCACGCAGGTTGTTGCAGGAAGGGCTAGTAGTGTAGGGATTTGTTGGTTGGAGCAATTAACACTAAACCTAAGTCAGGACTCCCTAAGCCAACAAATACTGCAATAATTATTATGATATCCCCATATCTTGAAGTATTAGCTTCCATAGGGTTGCTCCCTCTAAAACGAGACTCCCTCTGAGCCTCGATCTCGATGTGGGAAATCTCCTTGCTACTCAATATACCAATATTAATGATCAAAACTCATTTTTGTGTCACAAAACATTGGCTCATTGATATGCCCATTAGAAAAATTATTTCTCCATTAAGAAGTATGCACATAGGGTCTTCTAGATCTTCCCCGAAGTAGAGTTGCATCAATCTACAAGGACAACTTCAAATTCTTCTCTTCTATCATGAATTCAGCTCGGATACCATGTAGAAATTCCTACAAATGTAGCTCTGATACCATGTAGATATTCCTTGTAGATTTAGACTGCATATTATAATATGCTAAAGCAATGGACTTGAATCTACTCTACTCATCAGTGGAAACAATAAAAAATCGATGAAATCACGAATCATAAAAGAGAAAGAATTCAATCACACATAACACAATAATTTTCTAGGGAAACCCACAACTAAAAACCCTTGCTATCTCTATATTGCCTTAATCCGAAAATATGATAATATTACAATTCTTTTCTCAAGCTTGAGAAAACTCTGCACTATCTATATCTATCTCACTGCCAACCTATGCACAAGCTTCTCTTGGCACACCTTTCTCTCACAAACTCCACACACAAACTTGTACTTCCTTTTGCTTGGTGTCACCAACTCCTGCTGGAAAAATGATAAACTTGTGCCTTCATTCCTCCTTTTAAAGGAAATTCAAATGGATAAAATTAGTGAGTTTTCTATTTAAGGAATGATTTATTTTAGGCCTTCTTCTGATTGCATGCACCATCTGTTTAATTTGGGTGATTTTACAACTAATAGTACATCATCCCTGAACTCCAATCTCAACTGGGTCTTCCTCTGATGTGACATAATGAGTTAATTACGAGTGAATATTTAATTTACTAGTTGAGTAGTGGTGGTTACACCCCACCACAGTAGGTTACACCCCACTACTGGATCTCCCACCAATTCCTCCTTTAGTTGGAACTAGTTTACTTGAATTTAACTCAATTAAACTGAATTAAATAATTACAACTCAAAAGAACTTAACTTGGGCCCCTAAAATTCAAGAAACACTCTACAGGACTCTAGATAGACTTCCAAATTGAATTAAATGAGCCAAATAAGTCAAATTAACTTAGTTAACTATTAAAAGTTTCTATGAGATTTAGAATTACAATTTAATTCCTAATTTAATTCAAGGACAAATTAAATGTGGATTTTTTCTTGATGCTATTTTTAACATTTCTTGTTGCTATTTTTAGCAGGCTCACTTACAAGTGATTATAGGAGGAGGCACACTTAGATAAGGAATTAACTCTTCAAGTATGATTGCAAATCACTTCTTTCATATCTTGTATTAATTTTTCCAGGAAATGAAGCAGAAGAAATTTCTAAGTCTATTGCTTTGATTATTGATGCTAAATCTGCAAAGAGTACCACTTTATCTCAATAATTGAAGGCATGGTCAGAGAATTGTGGGCACATTTCAATAGGGTTCCTTCATGAAAGGATATGCATTTAGCTTGATAGAAGGATCCTCACTTGTTTATATTGAAGGGTGATCAATTTTTGGAGTGTAACTCTAAAACTAATAAGACTATAGCTATAAAATATATGATAATTTTCAACTTGATGGTCCAAATATTGTATCTCAATTCATTCTATTGTCATTCATGTATGGAAAAAGGAACAACCTAATTCAACTAATAAATTTTTGCTATAATGTTATATAATATTTAAACACAATAATGGTGGAGTGTCATATTGTGAAATTTTGAATCATGCTATTAGCATTGAGTATTCTTATTACTAATATTTATAGTGTTAGATATTATATATAAGGTGATCCATATTTCCTAAAATATTTAAAATGTTTCTATTGAGATAATGTTAAGAATCCAACCTCCCTGTCACCAATAGATACAACTATAAAAATATGTTTTTACAAAAAATCAAGCATTTTTTGAATGCACTACATCCCAGTCAAATTCAAGTTTGTAATACATTCTATTCAAATTTACATTCTTTTACATAGGGATAATTTCAGTAAAGGAGTAAAGCATGGCCAAGAACAAACCTCCCATTCAGTTGAAACTTTGATCAATACCATTTGTCATGCAACTAAAATTCACATGGTAGTGTGTCCTAGCATAGTAATTTGTGCCTCCTCCAACTTGCCACATTCATCTCTATCATACAATGAAAATAAATCTAATAGATCGTGTAATTATTTTTATCTTGGAACTTGTATGACATAATTCATATTAGTAACTGATATAGGTATTTTCATATGAGAAACCCATACAATAACCACAAATTTATATATGTATTTATGAAGTTATGCAACAATTCATATTCAATAATGAAATGCAACCTACTCAAATTCATCAATGATACATCCTTCACATATAAATGACTTGAGTGAGGGGATAAAGCATGCCCAACAAGCTTGCATGTAGTTGAAACTCGCACGGTCAACAATGTTTCTCAGTATCTGAGAATTAACATGGTCATCATTGACTAATTTAAGACTCCAACGAGTTGGCATGCCCATAATCATTCAAACTTATAGTGAAACAAATTTTTCAACTCATATGATGCTTTACAAGCTAGCACTCTTGCAACACCATTAATATTAGCAAATCATATAGTACCATCAATATTATCAACTCATAAGGGTTATATTGTGTCGATTTTTGATATGGAGTTGTTAGGAATTGTTGAATTTTCTATATATTGACGCCATTCTAAGAGCCAAAAGTTGTTATAAATGTGTTGTCATTGATGTCAAACACCAAGAAGATGAAGGAAAAAACAAATATGGTTTCAATAAGAATGAAGCTCGGCTCAAAAGAATGGTAAAGGAAAAGATGGAGAAGGTGCAGTGTGTTTGAAGCCATTTCTACTATAATAGATCATCTCAAATGTAGCTGGAAACCACTTAGATGGATATAAATATGAAATTTCTTTCCATTGCTATATAGAAGTATGCTAAAGGCCTCCTAGATAATAATTTATTTTCAATCAAATTATAGTACCCCCAAAATTCAAATTGCAGAGTTAAGGTTGGAACAATGGCGAGTTGTTGACAAAGTTGGTAGTCAACCAGAGTATAATAGAGCTTGTGGATGAGAAGCTAAAAAATGAGTCAAGTGAATGTGCCTGATAGCTTAAGTAGTGGAAAGTGTTTTAATTGGATAGTGGTGGAGCCCCACATAACACGTAATCCTGGTGAATGTTCCCCGAATGGTTCCCAAGTTGTGTATAAAGGGAGCGCCCAGGATGATCGAAGCTCAGGAGGAGCCATCAACATATGAATGTGTTTGATTTGTGGAGTGTTTAACAAGGGAGATCCCCATGGGATAAATCACCCTAGGAGGCCTTCCCCATAAGAACTAAGTTATGTGCAAAGGAGATGCATTTGTGATTATGTAAGCTCATGCAGAGGTGTACAACCCACATAGTAGCAAGAAAGGCTTTCATTGGTGGAGTTCAATAGCAGGGCTCCCCATGGGACAACTCACCCTAGGTGGACTTTCCCAAAAGAAAAAAAAGGTGCTTGCATAAGGTTGAAGCGAAGATGATGTAGGGTTGGGGAATGTGGTGAAAGGAGAAGGCATTGCAAGAGTATATGGCCAAGACTTTAAATTTTTAACGAAAATATTTGTCGCACATCAACATGACATCAGCACATGGACATGTGGCATGTGTTTTCAACATTTTTAGGTGGTTGAAGGGGACAAATCTGAGTGAAAAGTGTCACCACTCAGATGCCACCATGTGGCATTGATGATGTGAGCATGGCATCACCCTAGTAGGGCTTCCTTGGAAGATTTTTAATAGGTGCAAAGGCTATGGTATCCATGATGACTGGGTTCTTGCATATGTGGTAGTTGTTAGAGATAAGTCACTCCCACTGGTATGCAATAGGTCCAAGAGAACAACAATGGCCCCATAGGCATACATTATCTCTACCCTGTGACCTTAGAAGGTTTCAAGTTAGCATAGTAGAGGAAGCTTTGGGCTAATTCAACATTGATAAATGGTGGTAGTTGATGTGGAGCCAAGAACCAATAATAAGAAATGCATGACAAGTCACCCTAGAGGTGTGATCCGGGAAGAAAGTTAAAGGTGGATGTTAAGGATGCTCTGGAATATCAGAGCTTCGGGACACAATGACACACATAACAAAATTGAGTACCAATGAGAAAGGCACTAGTGGACCCACTAGGACACATAATCCCAGAATAAAGCATGGAGGAAATAAAACTTGGGGCCAAACTTAAAGGAACAATATTTGGGTTTGTTGTAGAGTTGTGACCGACAACGCAAGAATTTTACGTATAAAATAAGCCCTCAGGGCTATAGTCAAATCGATTCGACAAAGTAATATTGTGGCAGTGTTAAGAATTTTGGGAAATGTTTAAGACCACTTTTTGAATGATTCAGTTGCTAGAAGTTTAATGAAATCTCTTTTGGCCAACATTTGAAAGGTTTAGCATGAAAGCATGTGAGTAATTAATTTTGGCATTTATGCCATATAAATAGTGCAACACTAAAAAAGAGGAATGAATGAGTTGGAAGCTCCAATGGTGGCATGGGCATATCTAGAGACAAATTTGTCTGAAAATCTAAGTTTGGAGATGTGGAAAATTTAGAAGGAGCACTACTAAAGTTTGAAAATTCAAGAATAACAAAATTAAGCAGTTAAGCTTAGTTTTTCTTGCAGATGTAGGTAAGTGTTAGAAGACTTGAAAACAAAGATCAAAAGACTTGACAGAAGCAAGGCAGGAAAAATAATGATTTATGCAAGAATTAAGGTACACGTTAACTAAAGTTAAAGCAATAAAAATATTAGTCCAAATTCCGTAAAAGCTTAATTGAATTTGCAAGATGTGTGCAATTTATGGAAGTTGTGAGTGTGTTAGATGGATTCATGTTGATGGTGTGCTTGGTGTTTTGATCAGTAATCAAAGATTCTTGAAAGTGTTTTAATGTTGGTTTTGGCGAGTGGTTGAAGTGACAAATTTATTTTTTATGTAATGAAGTGGCCTTCATGATTTGAGTATAGAAATTGTATGAAAGATGAATCATTGAGGTCAGGAAAGTTGTAGCTTTCAAGGTAGGGGTTGTAACTCCTTCCAGTAGTTGATGGTAAAAGTTAGGGGTTGGAGATCATTTCAATGGTAGCTAATAAAATTAGGGCATGTAGCTCCTTTCACTTGTAGTTGATAAATTAGGGAGTAGTTTCTTCATTCTCGTTGTAAGCAGAGAACTTTGTAACAATAAGTACTAGCTTGCCTTGTGAAGTAATTTGAAGAAATCTTAAAGTGATTTTGTGTTCTCTTTGTGTTACTTATGTTTATTCTTACCATTCTCATTTGAATTAATTGTTTAAGTATTCATTGTGTCCTAATATCTTGTGCAAGTAAAAGAAATTTGTAAAATTCCTATAATACTAATTTAGCCCCCCTGCTCAATATTGTCCTAGTTTCTAACAATTGGTATTAGAGAAAACCAAGTTACTTCAGATTCGTTTAACAGCTAGAATAAAGATCAAGGACCATGGAAGATTTGGAAAGAGGATTCATCAATAGGGCACATATGTTCAATGGAAAAAACTATATGTTTTGGAAAATAAGGATGAAGACCTGTATTCAATCAACTGGAGTTGATGTATGGGATGAAATGGAAGAAGAATATCAAAAGCCTCTATCCTTGATTACTAAAGATCAGAAGGTGGAGTTCACGTGCAATGCTAAATCTATGAATTCCCTTCTTGCTAGCCTACTTGAATCACAACTAGTCATTGTTATGGACAACTCAACCAAAAAGAAGATTGTGACAAGATGAGTAGCTGCTATGAAGGAGACAACAAGGTAAAGAAAGCTAAACTTAAAGGTTTTAGAATGCAATTTGAGCCTTTAAAGATGCATGATGATGAAGATATTGCAAAATACTTTTTAAGAGTTTATGAGGTTGTGAATACTATAAGATGTATAGATGAGAAATTAGAAGAAATTTTTGTAGTTAAAAAGGTTCTAAGATCTCTCCCTGAGAGATTTAATCCCAAGGAGTTAGCCACTGAGGAGATAACAAAATTGAAGACTCTCACTACTTATGAGATGAGAATTTCTTATGGAAAACCTACATCAAAGGAGTTAGCCTTCAAAGCAGATAAGAAGCGCAAGAAGAGCATGGTGATTCATGTTGTGAATTAGATGAAGAGGATGCCAAGTTTGTGAGGAAGATCATAGAGGCTCAGGAAAGTACAAAAGTAAGATACCCTTTAAATGATTTAATTTTTGTAAAGCTGGTCACTATGCCTCCAAGTTTCCTAAAAGGAACAAGAAGAAGGAATATGATCCTGGAGAAAAATTTAGGAAAATTCAAAAGGAAAGAAAGAAGGCAAAGAAGAGGAGTTTTTATACCTGAGATGTCAGCTCCCCTAAAATTGAAGGAAACCAATATTTTAATGAGAATATAGATGACGAAATTCCAAAAGAATTTATGCTCATGGCCATATACAATATATAAATCTAAGCTATTAATTTTAATGGTGAAGAGGTTGAAGTTCATTTAGGAGGAGGGTTGGGAAGTCCTCTTGAAGAAGGAAGAAAAATAAAACCCAAAAGGTACTGCTGATCAAGGACAAAGTTGAAGCTATTGAACCTTTTCTCTTACAAATTGAATAAGGAAAGAAGGTTCAATAGACTTTAATTCAACAACTCAGTGAGAAAAATCAAGCATGTGAGAGGCTTGAAATGAAAGTTGTTTTTCTAAGAAAAGCATTTGAAAATGAAAAAAATTAGTTGAGCTTTAATGCAAATTTTGGAAAAGGGACTAAAAATGTAAATGAGGTTTTGGAAGCAAAAAGAGTCTCTAGTGATTGCACTGGTCATGGATTCGAGGCCAAGTTAAGTTTAGCAATAGAGTAAAAGGGAGAAAAATCGATTTCCTTTGTACAAGCAGCAACAATGGAGGCAATGTGACAAAAAGAGATGGGTCAACATAGAAAAGAGAAGAAAAAAGGTAGCCAAAACCCAATAGCTAGTAAAATATCAATCAAAAACAACAAATTAAAAGGATAAATTTCTTTTAGAAAAAGACAAAAAAAGTTGGAAAAGAAAATCAAAATAAATAGAGAGCAACCCAACCAATGTTCAAAAGTCAATTTGCTCCCAAGTATGATGGAATAGTTCCAGGTTATCATTTTACATGCAGAAATTATGGATGCAAGGCAACAAATTGTAGGGTGAATTTAGTATATAGGAAACTCATGCCAAGGAGAAGAAATTATCATCCAAATAATCAACCAATCCTAAAAAAGATGAGGAGACCCAAGTGCAATAATTCATTTTCTCCTTTGAATAATCTAATTCAATGCTATAACTGTTATAATTTTTGGCATAAAGTAGTTGTTTGCATACTTAAGAAAAAAGTGCCTAATCCATTTATTAAGAAAAAAAGACAGGAACCTAAGGTTTGGAAAGAAAAAAAAAAGTCAACGCAATGTAATGTTTTTTTATATGCTCAAAATGAAGACAATCATTAGTATGTTTATAGTGGTTGTTCCATGCACATGTCAGGAGACATAAATAAGTTTTTGACATGGAAACCACATGAGAAAGGTAATGTGACCTTTGGAAAGAATGCAACTAGAAAGTTTGTCTAGCCAATGGAAGACGTAAATCCAATACTATTTTATTTGTTGATGGGATAAAGCATAATCTACTAAGTGTGTTAGATGTGTGACCAAGGCTATGATGTGATATTCAGAGCTAAGAATTTTAAAATCAAGTCTATAGGCACTAGATAAGTAGTAGAGGGATCTATGAGAACATACAACAACGGATATGTCCTGAAAGAGAAGATAGAGAGGTGCATATTGTGAAAGATTGATGAAAGCTAGATGTGGCATAAGAGACTTGGACATATTAAGTTTTAATATATAGTCAGATTGGGTAGGAAAAATGTTGTTAAATATCTACCAAAGTTATTAAAATCTAAAAACATTATTTTCAAGTCTTGTCAGTAGGAAAAATAAGTTGAAATTCCATTCAAGTCCAAGGAAAATACATCAACCAATCCATTGAAACTAGTTCACATGGACTTGTGTGGACCATCAAGAATGCAAACACCCATAGGTAAATTGTATTTCATGCTAATTATTAATGATTTTAGTAGAATGATGTGGGTTGCATTCCTAAGAGAAAAATCAGAAGCCTTTGAGAAGTTTAAAGAATTTAAAGCGATGGCTGAAAATGATACTAATTGTAAAATCAAGAGCATAAGGTTTGATAATGGAGGTGAGTTTACTTAAAAAGAATTTGATGACTTTTGCAAGCAACATGGTATCAAAAGATATTACACTATAGCAGAGACCCCACAACATAATGGTGTAGCAGAGAGAGCCAATAGATAAGTTTAGTAGTTAAATAGAGCTATGATGGGAGAAGGAAATGTTAAACATAATTGTGGGTTGAATCCATTCACACTGTAGTAGTGATACTCAACAAAGCTCATTTCATACCAAATAGTGAAAAGACACCATATGATCTTTGGTATGGAAAACCTACAACAATCAAGTACTTCAGAGTGTTTGGAAGCAAGCACTACATAAAAAAGAACGATGAAAAGCTTGGTAAGTTTGATGTAAGGGATGATGAAGGTATTTTCCTTGGATACTTTAAGAATAACGCTTATTCAACACATCCTACTCTAACAATTGAAAACAATTGTTGTATCAAGTGATACAAAATTGCCAATGCAACCAATCAAGCAGCTGGATACTTGACTGAAGCATGCTTTCAGCTTCTCCAAGTAGAAATAAAAATTGTAAATGTGACAACTCAACCTGCCATTTGAAACTAATCCCTCTACTCATGAACATCGTAAAACTGATATCCTATGATGATTCTAACATAAATGCAAAATGGTCTTCAAAAAGCTTTTGTTGATTAACAAGAAGAAAAAAGTAACCATAATATTTAGATACTACTCCTTGTTCAAGTTTTTCATTGTAAACTTTAGGATCATTCCCAAATGAGAAAGAAATAGTCTGCTTATCATTTTTCTTATTTATGAGGAAAAATTTTGAATATTCTTGGAAGATTTCAAAAGGAACAACCACATCATGTTCTACAAGAATGTCCAAAGGTAACTCTTCATATGATTCAACAAGAATATCATTTTGGATTTCCATAATTTCTGAATTTGTCACTTCAAGGGGTGAAAATTTATGAATAACATCTTTATTTTCATTTGAAGTTTGCTTGCTAATTGAAAAATCATTTTCTACAGGAAGAATTAATTTTGGACTATTAACCCTAGGTGTGAGATCATAGTTCTTATTCAGCCTCATATCCTTTTTATACTATTATGACTTAATAAATAATGCTTTATCTAATCTCTACTCATACTCTTCTTGTTGTTGATAATAGGAATTTTCAGACGAATTGATCTGATGGGATAGGTCTTGGGACATTTTGTATGCTTCTTGTTCTATCTCAATTTCTTCAACAAACATCTCTAAACAATTAATTTTGTCCTCTAGATTAAACATTATACGTGAGTCTAAAAGATAAATTAAATCAGAATGAATATCTTTGTACGATTAATCATTAAAAATCATACCAATCCATTCTCTAAAATATTGAAGAGAAACAAGGCATTCCACATACCCTATCATCTTGACTGATGAAACAACTAGATCAACAATTATGCTCTAGATTCATTGGATAGTGGAGTCACCATTCATGTTTCAAAATTTGGATCATTTGACAATGGAGTCGCTAAGTGAATGATGCAAAACTTGCGAATGTCTAATTACTGTTCACCATCAACAATTAGATCTCGATCTATGTCATTCTCCCAAGGAATATTTCACCTTCACTCCCTGACAATAGTTCCCAAATGTTATTACTTAGATATAAGACTTGTTGTGGTGGGAAATAACTAAGGTAACTTCTAAGCACTTTGGATTGAAAGCTGGCCCTTCAATCTAGAGATGGACTTTTCATTAAACTCACCTACCGAGTGTCACTTCAGCAATTGGTTGCTAAGTTCATTGGCTGGATTTAACTTGTAGGATGAAATTGGTTTAGAAAGAAGAGAACAAGGACCATTCGGCATGGAGTCTAGTGTATATGTTGGGACAGGGTCCCCTAGGGTTAAATTTTGTAAAAGTTTTATTAATATTATAAAGTCTACGCATTTTGAGGAGTGGAGTGCGCAGGTCGATAGGAGTCAAAGGGGGTTTAGGTAGGTAAAAGCCACTTAGTTTGTTAAGAGTCAAGTTTTGTTGTGGTGCGCGCATGGTTCATGGACCATGGTATTGTAATGAAGTTTCATATAGAAAGTAGTCATAGAAGGGTCATAAGGAGATAGTGAAGAGCATAGAAGGATAAGTTTGGGGTCTATTTTTTCTATTCTGTACCTAGCCAAAGGGGAAGGCTCCTGCAGCTGTGTTTGAGGAGACATTGGTAAGTTTTCAACTGAGTGCGCGGCCCCCTACAACTATGTACATAGGGTTGGAAGAGTCTGTAATAGAAGATCTAAGCATAATAATGGTTGTTTTGAAGAGTTATCTGCATATCTGTGTGTTATTGTTTATCTCTGAATTTACCGTATGTTCAATCTATTTACTACAATTTATCATGAAAAGTACTTAATAGATGTGCGAAAGAAGTAGATCTATTTTGTTGGTTAGTGAAGGTCCCGCATAACGGTTTTGAGGCAGAAAGCCTAGAAATTAGGAGTAAATTATTGTAAAAACTCTGAAGTATGCGGAGCACGAAATGTAAAAGGACAAGTCAAAGGGTTGTTCGTGCAAGAAATAATGTAAACTAATAGGGAGAAAGTCAATCCATGGACCATAGTTAGGTATAAATAGAGCACAGCTCTAGAGGGGGAAAGGCAGTTCTTGGTTGAGTAGGATTTTGGAGATATGAAATGTAATGGGTGTCTGAGAAGAGCATTCTGAGAGCATCTGTAAGTCTAATTCAGGGGTTTGGGTAGAGGATAGAGGCTCTATAGCTGTGTGCGCAGAGGCTTGGAAGAGTCTGTAGCTGTGTGCATGGACCCCTGTAGTGGACTGCGTAGGGAAGATCTAGATGTAAGGGTGATAAGTGGAAATAAAGATAAGTTTCTTGTTAATTCCATGTTAATCCTGAAATATCGCAACTCTGTTATTTTATGGTTAATGAAACTGTTTTGATTTGCATGCGTATGCTTATTGATTACTTGTGAATCAGGTTTAATTTTAATATGTGAGCTAAATGAAAATAATAAATGTTTGCTTAAAGACCTCTCTAAGTAGAACTGGGTTAAAAGACTTAATAAAATAAATTAGATTTGTAATCAACGTGGTAAGAGAAAGCTAAGATTATCTGGATCTGCGTGGATCTAGCGTAGCACGAGGCTGCAAGATGACACGTGAACCTCTCAAACCACATCTAGACATCCCAAGGTTGTAGAAACTTGGTTACAACACCCTTCCCTACTACCTCGAGTGAGACCTTAGTATACTCTTCGTGGGTTGTTGTCGAAAGGGCTGGTAGCTGCTGGATTTTCTTGGCTAAATAATTCTTCTGAAACCTTGGTCAGGCCCCTATAAGCCAACAAATGGTTCCATTGCCAGGACCGGGATCTGCCTAAGGGGTGTCTGGTGTGGAACATGGAAAGAAAACACATCGAAGGATCAGAAGGATCAAGGATGGGAATAGATCAAAAGTAACTATGGCAGGTGCGATTCAGTTGCTGGTATTCAAGGGAGTAGGAGGTGAGGACCCGAAGTAATTTTGGTTTGTGCTAACATCAATATGGAATGTACAACAAATCGTGGATGATAATATCAAGAAAGCTACCTTAGTTAACGTACTGCAGGACCAAGAGCTGGCATGGTACATGAAGTATTCGAGCAGTAACCCAACAACAAGGGTAGCAGAAATCCAGACTGAACTAAAAAAGGAATTTAGCTAGCCGAAGTTAGGAAAACAATCGGTCGTAGGGTTCAAAGAGATTGTAATGATGCCAGGTGAAACTCCGTGGGATCTAGATCAGAGGTTGAAAAGCGCTATCCGCGAGGCCAACATGACACTGACAGATGAGCAGCACTGCGCTTAGCTCGTCATATCATTAACACCATATCTGAAGTCATCTTTGTTACAACAAAAGATCTCAACCCAAGCTGAAGCGCTAGAGGCAGCAATGCGTCTACACAAAACATAGATACCAGACCCAGGGTTGGGAGTTTAGCAAATTCAAGCGCATGTCCAAAACTTATGCTTGGAAATGTAGAAGTTAAAACGAGAACAGACACTGTGCTTAGAAGTCTGGGAGGAAGTATGGTGTGTAAGGTGTGAGAGCTAGGAACACGATAAAGATCACTATCTGGTCTCAGTGAATTTTGTGGTAACAGGGGGACCAACACCATTGTGACCAGGGGCACCTGCAGGACTGAGCACAACCACCCCACTCTGGTGCACAATCTGTCAGGTGGGAGGAAAGCATAATACTGATAACTGTCATCTATTACCAAAATACAACTAGACCCCCCAGTAGCTCTTTTACAACTTTTGTAGATCAGTGGGACACAAAGAAAACTATTGTGATAGCTATCAAATGCTGATGGATCAGTCATCTGCCTATAGAATGCAGACAGAGGCGCGAAGTCAGGATCCAATTGCACATGGTGGATTCCAAGGGCACGGTCGAAGACGGGGCAGAATGGGACCAGGAAGGGGTCGCAGGCAGTTAATTTGTTATAATTGTGGAGGACTAGGACATTACATGCAAGATTGCACCAACCCAACCAGAATTTCATGTAGCTATTGTGAGCAATTTAATCATGAGCTACTAGATTGTCCTTTGTTGATAGCACAAATTTAGGAAAAGAGGGCAGGGAAACCAACAACGACCTAGAAAATGCAGATGATGAGGTCCGAAACCTGCGAGGAAGATACCAAGGTCAACATGATGCTAAGGAGTGGCATAGCCACAAGAGCGGATGGATAGAACCCAAGAGGTGATAAGCGGACATATCGAGAACTTGGGGAAGCTTCGCGGAGGTCCCTACCCCAGGTAATAGGGATCAACCCGAAACAAACAAGGATCCCTTGATGATAACTACCTTTTTATAGACATGTATAAAATTGCTTCACGACAACAGGGTGGTTAAAGGCTTACAGGAGTTGATAAATAGGTGCGCAGGGTGGAGTGAGCCTCGCGTCATTTGAAAATTGGGAATACATGCATCATAGACTAGAAGGGAAATGCGGTTAACAACACAGATCAACAATTATGACATGGAGCAGGTCATTTTGGATCTAGGCTTAGATGCCATTGTATTGCCGAAACAAACATGGGAGTGCATGGGTAAGCCTACACTACAATGGTCCCCTATCCAATTACGGATGGCAAATCAACATAAGGTGCTGCCCATGGGAAGGCTGCAAGGGGTGACGTGATGACTCCAGTACTCGCACGGATTTTGAAGTTATTGAGCTCATGGATGAAAACGCGCCCTATCTAGTGCTGTTAGGAATATATTGAGCCACCGACATGAACGGAGTTATTAATCTAAAGAAGAGGACAATGATATTTGAAAAAAAGGCGCTCCGTGTTGTTATTCCACTAGATCTGGCTGAAGGACTGCGCTACATCGAACCAGTGCACAACGATGATGACAAAAAATGTAGTTACAGAGTGACTGATCAGAGGCGAGGATGGGTGAAGACATTGCACGATAGAGGAATATCACAAGGGGATGGAGAATCCTGCATTGATGATTTAGATGAGGAAGATGAGTGGTGGTGCAATCGGTTGAATGAAGTAACCATGCTTCACTGCAACATGGTGATGAAATTGTTGTACTATGTAAAGGCCCAGGATTACGAATTGCGAAACTATGATGGGTTGATGAGAGTGGATGAATTTATGACCAAATTTGAAACCCAGTACTGGAGCACCAATGATTTGACGTGATGAAATGGGCACTGCGTGCAATGCCTGCATGATGGTGGGGCACACATGAAGGAATGTTCAAAGATTGGCGCGCTTGCAGAAGTATGATGAAGATCAAATTTGGGAAGCCAGAAGTACGTATAATAGAGAAATATGATGGACATGATGACCCATGCATGCACCTTACCAGATGGACCAAAGCCTATAGAGAGGAATCTCAACCAGAATGGGTGCACTTATTCTATCGCACCCTGGATGTCATTCCCATAAATTGGTATATTGAAGTAGAGCTTAGGCACAACACACGTGAGTGGGATATCTTGCACGAAGGGTTCTTAGCGAAATTTCTCTTTGAAGATCAATGGATGGACCCTATAGATGAAGCGCTCCGGCTGGTAAAGGCTGCCATTTTCAAGATGCGAATAGAACTAGAGGAACCTGCACAGGCCGACTGGTCACGGCAGCTGAGCCAGGCCCTTGCATGCTATAATGTCAATGTAGAAGATGATGAGGATGATCTGCGAAACGTCAATAGTTCGGAATCAGAGGGAAACCGCGAGGTGCACAGACCCGAAATTGAAGATCCTGATATGATGGTGCCATTGAAAACAAAACAAGTCAATATAGGGACTGAAGAAGATCCAAAGTACATAACGCTCGGGGACTATTGGGACGATGCTACAATAGAAAAGGTCATCGAACTACTCCGCAAATATCAAGACTTGTTTCCAACAAAGATCATGGAGCTAAAAGGGATCCTAGGGGACTTGGGAGTGATGAAGATAAATTGAAGCCATACACGAAACCACTTAAGCAGAAAATGGCTTCAGCCCCTATATTGCTCTTTTCGAAATGGGACATTGAGTTTCATGTGCATGTTGACGCATCATGTATCGTGCTAGGGGCGGTACTTACTCAACCAGGAGTGGAGGGACTGGACCATCCAATTACGTTCGCAAGTCGCCAATTGTCAAAAGCCAAAAGGAATTACTCCACCACTGAGTGCGAGGGATTAGCGATGGTATACGCACTTCAAAAAATTTTCCATTATTTGCTGGGAGGTCACTTTAAGATGTATACTCATCCCTCGGCATTAAAATACCTAGTGAACAAGCCTATGTTGGGGGGGGGAAATCTATTGCTGGTTGTTGTTATTCCAAGAGTATGACTTCGAGGTTGTCATCAAGCCGGGACGTCTGAATGCAGGCCCAGATCACCTGTCTCGAATTGAGATCGGCGAAGAACCCACAAATCTAGAATATGGACTTCTGAATGCTCAACTCTATGCAGTGCATGTAGCAAATGGTCATCTTGAAGATATAATCCATTTCTTAACTACGGGGACCGTGCCACAGGGATACTTTGTTCAGTAGAAGAAGGAATTGGTGATACGTGCAACGGACTTCACTGTGATAGCAGGACACCTTTACAAAATGGGCAACGATGAGATCATGCATCGGTATGTCCCAGAGTTCAAGCGAGGACAGATCTTGGCCAAAGCCCATGGGGGGGTTGCTGGTGGACACTATACAGGTCGCGCCACTACCCAGAAGATACTTCGCACAGGATTATGGTGGCCCACTCTACATCAGGATTCAAAAGCTCACTGCCAAGCCTACAACATCTGTTAATGGATGGGGAAACCATTGCGGAGAGATGAAATGCCGCTCCAACCACATATGACACTACAACCCTTCGAGAAGTGGGAAATTGGCTTCGTAGGACCTATTGAACTGCGAGGAAAAATGGGCATGCGCTATATCATCACTGCAACAGATTATTTAACCCGATGGGCTGAGGCACAACCGATTAAAGATTGCATGGCTGCAACAACTGCGAAGTTTTTGTTCGAGAATGTACTGACAAGGTTTGGCTACCCAAAAATCCTCATGAGCGATCAGGGAATGCATTTTCTATGTGAAACCTTCAACGCACTCATTGAGGAATTCCAAATATATCATCCACAGAGTACGCCATACCACCCGCAAGAAAATGGGACCATGGAGGCATTCAACAAAATATTGGAGATTGCATTGACCAAGGTCTGTAATACACGACGAAATGACTGGGACTTGTGCATCCCTGCTGTGCTATGGGCATATCAAACCACGTGCAAGAAATTGACAGGCCAGACACCTTTTCAGTTAGTCTATGGCAAGGAGGCCATCATGCCTATGGAATATATTGTACCTAGTTTGTGGATCGCGGCAATCACAGGTATGATAGATTTTGGGGCTTTGGAGGAAAGGCTCGCACAGTTCGGAGAAATGGAGGAGGAACGATTTTTGGCTAGATTCCATCAGTAAGTGCAGAAATAGTGGGAAAAAGCATGGCACGATCACCATATCAAGGTGCGCACCTTCAAGGAGAATGATCTAGTATTGCTATACGACATTAAGTTTGAGAAGTTCCCTGGCAAACTCCGAATGCATTGGTTGGGACCCTACATCATCAAATAAGTTACCAATGGGGGTGTGGTTCAGTTGGATAAACTTAATGAGGCCCCTTCCTGAGCTAAGTGAATGGCAGTCACCTGAAGCTCTACACGGGCGGGTTGGCCGCCTGACTAACCATTTGAGGAATAGTCTCACCACTCCAACCAGTTGAAAGAGAGCGTGGGACGGTAAAGCAGTCTGGAGGAAGGTGCGTGTACTAGGCTACGTGTCAAGCTAGATCAGTGATAAGTTCAGGGTTGCACAACCAGAAGTGCGCCATTGCGTGGCTACAAAGAAAGGTGACTGTATCTGTCACTGTTCACGACATGATGGCTGCATTATGGAAAAAGGGAGTGATTGGCGAGCAATTAAGAAAAGAAGTACGAGTCAGATATTGCATGAGCCACCATAGATTTTACACGAAGATGCTAGAATAGGAGGGAATCAATGAATTTGAAATTCGCATGACTTATAAATCATCAAGGGGCATCCACTGGGTGACATTCACTCCTAGAAAGCATATACTGGGTATCAATATGGGGTTGTTCATTCTCTCTGCACAAGGAGGATGCTCGAGGGTGGTGATATGGCCGCTGAAGCAGCAGGACTCTCTAAGGCGCATGGTGGTGACAGCTGCGGGCATTCCACAGATGGCAGCATCAACAATGGGGGATGTACCAAAAGAGGGAGACATGAAGCAGAATTGGTCAGGATGGCGTTGCTCCAGCCGCAGGTTGGCTAGCAAACTACACTAGAAAAGCGAAAGGATCAATAGATGGAGACCACGGGTAGATATGTAGATACTAAGTTGGCTTTGTTGTCTCTTCAAAATTGGGATCTTACGGACAACAACAAGGGTCTTGCAAAATTGCAACACAGGCTGCAGCAGACAGTGCTAAGAGAAGATACAAAGGTCAGAAGTGACTGCGGTGGTACCAAGGGGTCCCGTAGGTGGCTTCCCGCTCATGCTAAAATCCTATCAGGGCATGTTTTGTGTTAACTGAGCAGAGTAGAATGAGCATTATCGGTTGCAGGAAGTGGGAGAAATAATGAAGCTGAAGCCGGACGAAGCATTGCAGGAGACAACAAAGGAGTAGCAAGATGACGAGCATCACTCAAAGGGAGGTGAACTGCAAAGCCCAGGTAGAGAATCTTGCCGCGCTAGCGAATGACTTGGGATGAGTCACGATGATTGTGTTGGGGGACTGTTGGGTAGCAGAGGTCCCGCATAATATTTTTGAGGCAGAAAGCCTAGAAATTAGGAGTAAATTATTGTAAAAACTCCAAAGTATGCGGAGCATGAAATGTAAAAGGATGAGTCAAAGGGTTGTCTGCCCAAGAAATAATGTAAACTAATAAGGAGTAAGTTGGTCCACAGACTATAGTTAGGTATAAAGAGAGCATGGCTCTAGATGGGGAAAGGAAGTTCTTGGTTGAGTAGGATTTTGGGGATCTGAAATGTAATGGGTGTTTGAGAAGAGCATTCTGAGAGCATCTGTAAGTCTGAGTAGGATAGAGGCTCTGCAGCAATGTGCACAAAGGCCTGGAAGAGTCCGAAGCTATGTGTGTGGACCCCTGTAGCTGAGTGCACAGGGCAGATCTGGATGTAAGGGTGATAAGTGTAAATAAAGATAAGTTTCTTCTGAATTCTGTGTTAATCCTGAACTATCGAAACTTTGTTCTTTTATGGTTAATGAAACAGTTTTGATCTGTGAGTGTATGCTTATTGAGTACTTGTGAATCGGGTTTAATATTAATATGCGAACTAAATGAAAGTAATAAATGTTTGCTTAAAGACCTCTCTAAGTAGATCTGGGTTAAAAGACTTAATCAAATAAATTAGATTTGTAATCAGCGTGGTAAGAGAAAGCTAAGATTATCTGCATTTGCGCAGAGCTATCACAACATGAGGCTATAGGATAGTGCACGAACCTCTCAGACCACATCTAGACATCCCAAGGGTGCAGAAACGTGGTTCTAGCACCCTCCCCTGCTACCTCGGGTGAGACCTCTCTCCACGCTTCACGGGTTGTTGCCAAAAGGGCTAGTAGCTGCGGGATTTTCTTGGCTAAATAATTCTTCTGAACCTGGGTCAGGCCCCTATAATCGAACATATTTATTTACATGATGTTATGAATGTTTAGTGCAATCAAAGAAGGGTTTGAATCTGTTAACTATTAGTTGTTTTAGTTTATGGGTTTTAAGGGTTAGGGTTCACGAAGGTCGAATAAATCCCTAAGTATAATAGAAACACATCAGATAGTCCTTTGGATGCAGAAACATGGTTCTAACATCCCCCAATATAGCCTTGGATGAGACTGAAGCCTACATTATGGGGGTTGTTGCTAAAAGGGCCGATAGTGTGGGGTTTTGTTGGTTAGAGAAGCTAACTTTGAACCTGGTTCCAAGCACCCTCAAGCTAACAAATGGTTTCATTTCTAGGACCATGATCTATTTGAGGAATGTGTGATGTGGCATAAGTGGATACCAACTAAGAAGGAGATTGAAAAGTGTTTATAATGGAAGCTGGACAAATTTGCAACCCAAGAAAATAGGAACCTGTGCCTGTCGAAATAAGAGTGGTTGAATAGATATTTGTATATAGAAGAACATGAAATTTTATTCTTCTCTTTTCTGTGTGAGTTATCTGAATGGTTGGCTAAATTGATGAATAGTCAAGGTACTTGGCATTTGGATAACCCTATTGTGTGGACTTCAGAGTTAGTGAGGCACCTGGAAGGTTTAGAAAACAAGATTGCGAGGGCTATCGATTATTGGATCGATAATATCTTGGGTGGATTTATTACTGAGTTCGTGATTGACACATCTATCATTTATAGTGATGTTGAATGCTGATTTTTCAATGGATCATAAGGTAAGTATATAAAGTCCCTGAAAACTTGGATTAAAATTTTATTGTGTGAGAAACAATTTATTCCATTAAATTGATGTTTAAACGAGACTTGAGGGGAGCTACGTGAAGTGGGAAACCATTAAGAAGATATCTAGATTCAATTGCTAAGTACAATCCTTTGTTGGGAGTGTTTGATAGTGACAAAGAAAGTAGTATTCTGAAGATACCTCGGGGTGCACCTCATATGGTAAATTAGGGTATTACAGGAATATCACATCCATCCACTCCACCTCTGCCATCACCTCAAACTCACACACCTACACCTACACCTCCACCTCCACCTCCACTATTGATCCAGGTGGATGTTGGTGGCCACCCACCTATCGCACTTGGATCCCCCACAACTGTCTCTTTCTATTTTTCAATTTCCTTAATTGTAGCACAATTTACTATTTTTGGCAATTTTTCAGGTCTTGAAATTCTGGAGTTGTTTTGATGCCCTAAACGATGTTTCTTGGGAAAATTGGGAGCAACATGGATCCATGGAATTATGGTGCTCATCCAAAAGTTGTATTCCTCGAATAGATCTTTCTAACGAGGTATTGTGTGTGTCAAACAGAGATGGTATGTCAAAGTTACCACCTCGGGAAGTTGATGTACCAATTTACCCAAAATGGGGCCCATAGTCTGGCACTTCATCTCCTAGGGTTAGGTTTTTGGATGTTTACGGTTTTCAATTGTTTCTCAACAATAAATATACCTTTTTTCCTCATTTTAAGACAGTTCAGAGGCATGTAGCCGCCACATATCTCCTTGGAGATAAGCTACCATCGGTTGAGCTATTTTGTTTCCATTTCTATTTATAAGCATATTTCAATATTTTACATTAATGAAATGAAGTATTATTTCTGTTGCATATCTATATTTATGGTTATCTCTGTAATTTTTTGCATTCCTGTTGAAATCCAGATCAGTTGTATCAGAGCGGTCTGTTCTTTCTCTATTTTTTTTGCATGTCCCCAACGAGGATGGGATATAAGGAGTTAGGGCTTGAACTGGTCGAACCTTTACAAGACTAGCCTCACAAATCCCAATGGCCTCCCATGGCGAACAAAAAGAAAAATGAGGGGGAAGGAGATCCTATCAAAATCTTTCTCAAAGAGGCCCTCGAGCGATAAAGGAACGCAATAACGGACAACTTTGCCTAGATCCTTCAGCGGCTGCCCAGGGGCAATGCATCTACTTCCAGCAGCTACTCTGGAAGTGCCACACCCATTAAGGTACAAGTTAAATTTTACATTCCCATATTTGAGGGATAGATATATGTAGACGCTATAGATAAATGGTTAAATATGCTAGAAGGTTGTTTTTCTGTTCATGATTTTTTTAGCCAGAAAAAAGATTACTTTTTCTCTTCTCAAAGTCACCCCCCACGTCAAGGACTGGTGGGAAACCTACTGTGAGTAGAAGGATGAAAGTATGACCTCACTATTTTAGCCTCACCCTCTTGGAAATCATTCCGAGATGCCATCAAGGAGTAGTACTACCCTGTCAAGAGCTATGAGGACAAATACATAAAGTGGACCACGATGTGGCAGGGAAGGGACCAAGATGTGCCAAAGTTCACAAATATTTTTCTTACCCTTCACACAAAGTTGGGTATCAAGGATTCTGAGCTACATTTGGTACTCAAATACCACGGCTTCTACATAGATACATCTAGGATGAGATGGAGTTCCTTAACATCTCCTCACTTGGCACGACATACTAATACGTTGTCAAGATCGAGTAGAAGTTTAAACAAAAGAAGTGAGACTCTAGATCTGTGAATCCGAAGAACAAAGGACAAAGCCAAGGTGGGGTGACCCAAGACAACTCATCGAAGCTGAAAGAAAATAACAACACAACGAAGTTAAAGAAGGACATAGGAAAGTGGTGTGAGTTCCATTAGATCCCCACTCATAACACAAGTGCGTGTCGCACAAAGAAATCGTTTGTGGCCGAGTTGAAGGCTTCAGAATTAGATGCGTGTTTCGACCCTTAGTCAAAACCCAACAAGCGGAATGACAAAGGGAAGCAAATCATTGATGTGGATCCCAACTTCATTTTTGCCACTGCCAAGGTCCAGAAGAATAAGCCCAAAGATCTAGAGGAGCGGGAGCATCTTTTCCACTCACAGATGTGGGTGAAGGGTTTGCAACTGCAATTGATTGTTGACAGTGGGAGCCAAAAGAACCTCATTTCAACGGAGGCCATGAAGCGGCTTGGATTACCAACCATACCACACCTGCAACTATACAACATTAGGTGGCTTCACTAAGGACAAGATCTCTGAGTTTTCCAACAGTGTCGCCTTCCTTACAGCATCAAGCCCTTCATAGATGAGGTATTGGGTGATGTTGCACCACTTGATGTTTATGATGTATTATTAGGCCAACCATACTTGTGGAAGGGACATGCTCTGTATGAGTCAAGGAATTGCACTGTTATTATTTATTTGTTTAATACATTATACAGGATATTAGAGGTAGCCCCACCTACCGCCACTTCTTTGACCTTTGCTAAGAAAAGAAGTAAGATCATCTCCTAGACTAGGAAATTTATTTTATGTCTGGTTCACTCTCAAAGTAAGGGGAAGATCCTAGCCACATCCATGGCCCCCAAGAAGGGTTCCTCCACGCAGTAGAAGTAGGTGGATATGGTCATGAAAGAATACAGGAACATCTTCTCCTCACCCACAGGGGTACCATTTCACTGTCAGGTCAAGCATTCGTCTGATCTGACTTATGGAGCACCTCTACCCAACGGGCCAATCTATCGCCACTCCATTCTAGAAAATGCCAAGTATAAGTAGTGACATGATCAACATCAGGTACCACACAAGTTTCAAGTGGCAACAAAGTCTGGTTGCATCTATAGAAAGAACACCTTACAAGAGCCCATCAGAATCTCAGACCACTTCGATATGGTCCTTACACCCATACCAATGTTGTGGGAAACAATGATTTGGAGCACAGCATTCCCCCATTCCTTCACTTGCATCGATTTTTCAATGTGGACCACCCTCGACCAAGCTTCCCACCATTACTGGACACATCCTTTCTTAGTAGAACAGCTCACCAGGGACCAAGTTCAGCAGAAGCTTCCTCATCTCATGGAGGAACTCAATGCAATGGGGACCATTGCTCCCTAAGTGGGGAGGAATGATCTCGGTGGATGTTGGTGTCCGGCCACCTATCGCAGTTAGACCCCCCACAAATGTCTCTTTCTATTTTTTAGTTTCCTTAATTGTAGCACAATTTACTATTTTTGGCAGTTTGTTGGGTCCTAAACTTTCGGATCCATTTTAAGGCCCTAAACAATGTTTTTTGGAAAACATGGGAGCAATATCCAATCATCGGGTGATGTTTCGCATCCCAAAGTTGTATTCCTTTGACAAATCTTTCTAACGAGGTATTTTTCACGTCAAATGAAGATCGTATGCCAAAGTTACGACCTCGGGAAGTTGATGTACCAATTTACCCAAAACAGTGCCCATAATTTGGCGCTTCATCTCCTAGGGTTAGGTTTTTGAATTTTTAGGGTTTTCCATTGTTTCTCAACAATAAATAGGCCTTTGAGCCTCATTGTAAGATAGTTCAGAGGCATGTAGCTGCCACATCTCTCCTTAGAGATAAGCTATCATTGTCTGAGCTAGTTTATTCCATTTCTATTTGTAAGCATATTTCAGTATTTCACATTAATGGAATGAAGTATTATTTCTACTGCATCTCTGTATTTATGGTTATCTCTGTAATTTTTTGTGTTCCTGTTTAAATCCAGGTCAACTATTCAATATGGTGAATGCGATGAAGATGCATATATTCAAGGGTATGGTGACAAAATACCCTGAACAATTCTTGTTTGTAGTAGATGATGTGTGGAAGTCACAACGAATAACAGATGATGACATGAAGAAAGCACACCTAGTCACAACGTTGCAGGATAGGGCACTGATATTGTATATTAAGTATAGTATGACTCATCCATCTGTGACGTTGAAAGAAATGAAAGATAGGCTAAATAATGAATTCAAGCAGTTTAAGTTTGAAGCTCAGTCTGTAACTGAGATGAAAAAAATTAAGCAGAAGGTAAATGAGTTTGCACAGGATTTTGATCAAAGGTTGAAATGTCTATTACAATAGGCTAATCTATAGATATCGGATGAAAAACACAAGGATTGGGATATTTCTTCATTGTTACCACATTTTAGAACACCATTGTTGCAGTAGAATATTGGAACGTAGGCTGAGGCAGTGGATATTTCTATGAAGTTGGAGGCCTCGACTATCTAGGATATGAATCTGGGAGTGCAACAAATTTAGTCGTAGTTGGCTAGCCTCCACATGGAGTTGTAAAGTCTCAAAAAAGGAAACAAGGTCTAGAATGTGACTTGCATGAAAGTATGGTGGTTAAAGTCTAAAGGCCATGGTCATGAAAAGGATCATTGCCCAGTGTATCAAAATTATCTAATGGGGGAAGGTCCTGTCCCCCTGAAGCCAAAAAGTACCATTGGGATGAGCACCAGTGTAGTACCTTGGTGCGCTATTTTCCGGATCACAGGAAAACATAAGACAAAAAATTTACATTTGTTGCAGAAGTTTGTATAGACTCCCCAAAAACTTTTGTAAGCTTGTAGGTCATGATGAGCGCAATTGTTGAATTTATGAATTAATGATGGAAAAAACCCCAACATATAGAGGATAGGATGAGACATGTCCTCAACAGGATCAAGGTGCAACTGCAGCACATGAAGGGTTCTAGGGACGAGGAAGGGGATGAGGGGGAGGAGTTGGAAGAGGTCGCAGTGCGATCATTTATTAAAATTCTGGAGAACCAAGTCACTTTGAGTGAGATTGTAGGAACCTGACACAACCCTCTTGTCAATAATATCAATAGTTTGGTCACGTTATAAGACTGTCCCATACTCATCATGAAAATGCAAGAAAAGAAGACCTAGACCCAAAAACCTACTCAGAACATCTAGATGACGAGGTCAAAACTACACGAAGATGGATAAAGTATTAATATTTTTACGTGAAGTGGTATAGTTACCAGGGAGGATAAAGGAAAACAACCATAAGAAAATATATTGGTGCACAAGGCTACTAACAAAGATGCTGGATTTGATTTGAATAAGGTGAAGGAAACTTTTTATGGAGGTGAGGAAGAGTGTTGCAGATTCAGGAGCTTCTACATAAAAGGCTTAGAGTACATGAACATAGAAGCCTAACGAGGCCATTGGTGTGCAAGAAACAAATCCCTTATTGTTAACATCTTTATTATAAACCTGCATGAATCTCTAAAGGGACCAAAATGTATTAGAGGGACATCAAGAGTTAATAGAAAACTATGCTAGCAAGGGTAAGCCTCTGCATGAACAACATGCAGTGCATAAGGTAGACAAGGGTAAGAAAAGGACTGAATGAGAGATGATATTGACTACACAAATTGGAGAATTTGAAATGGACTAGGCAATCCTAGATTTAGGATCTGGTGCAAATATTTTTCCTAAACAAACCTGGGAAAGAATGGGAAAGCCAACGCTACAGTGGTCCTCGATCCAGCTACGAATGGAAAACCAGTAAAAGATTATTCTTATGGGTGCCTACATGGAATAACTTTCAATATTGAAGGGGCGCGTGCTATAGCCAATTGTGAAGTAATCAAAATTGTGGATGAAAAAAATCCCTACCCAGTGCTGCTTGGAATTGATTGGGCATTTGATATGAATGCAATAATCAACCTAAAGAAGCAAAACATGACATTTTGGAAGAAGGAAATGAGGGTTATTGTTCCATAGGATTTGTCTGAGGACCATGGGAATGTATAAATAGAGCAAGGGTTTAGGTGTTGAAGGGGGGAAGAAAGATTGGATCAAAAGTGTTATGGGTGTTGATTGCAATATTCACCCTGAGTCTGTAAGTTCGAGTCACAAGTTGTAGTAGTAGAAGAGGCTATGCAGATGTGTGCACAGAGGCCTAGTAGAGTCTGCAGCTGTGTGCGTGGACCCCTACAACTATGTGCACAGTGTAGGAAGTGGATTGTAACTGGAAAAAGCATTAATAAAGATAAGTTGGTTTTGGAATATATCGTATCTGTTTCTCTGTTTCTGTTTACACATCTGTTTACTACTTATGATTGTGCACATGTCTATTATGTTAAATGGTAAATAAAAGTATTGTGCCTACTTAAATTAATCCAAGATCTATAATAATACTAAGCATAGTAAAGAGCATTCGCACTCGTTCTCCAAGCCGCACGAAGGTAGTTGCTCTGAACAGGTGGCTGCACAGAAGTAGCATAATACGAGGGATCGATTCATGAACCTTCTAGACCCCATCAAGACATCCTTAGGGTGCAGAAACCTGGTTCCATCACCCTCTCGTACTACCTCGGGTGAGACCTTAGTTTGCGCTCCGCAGACTATCAGCTTGTTGGGGCCTGACCGAGGTTCAGAAATGTTTAGCCAAACAAATCCAGAAACTATCGTCCCTTTCGACAATAGTCTGTGGAGCGCAAACTGAGGTCTCCCCTGAGGTGGCATGGGAGGGTGCTGGAACCAGGTTTCCGCACCCTAGGGATTTCTTGATGAGGTCTGGAAGGTTCACGAATCGATCCTTCACACTATGATACTTCCACACAGCCGCTTGTTCAGAGAAACTATCTTCATGCAGCTAGGAAAACGCACGCAAATTCTCTTTACTGTGCTTAGTATTATTATAAATCTTGAATTAATTTATGTAGGCATAATACTTTCATTTACCATTTAACATGAACAAAGATGCGTGCAATCATAAACTATAAATAGATGTATAAATAGAAATAGAGCACAGATATGTGATATTCCAAAACCAACTTATCTTTATTAATTCATTTTTTAGTTACAATCCACTTACTACCCTACGCACATAGCTACAGGGGTCCATGCACACAGCTATGAACTCTACTAGGCCTCTATGCACACATCTGCAAAGCCTCTTCTACTACTATGACCTACAACATGGACCTATAGACTCAGAGTGAATATCACAGTCAACAACCCATAACACTTTGGACCAAATCCTTCTTTTTTCCCCTTCTACACCTTGACCATTGCTCTATTTATACATTCCCATGGTACATGGACCATGGGTAGGATGATACTTTCTAGATTAAATTACCATATTTTTGGGTGGACTACCATTTGACTTCACTTATTAAAATTCACGCTCTGTGCACTTCGCAGATCCTTTATAACACCAATACCCAAATTTGTGGGCTTTAAGCCCCAAAATCATTACGTAGGGGATTCGTTGCCCAACAGGGCCCCAACACAAACATCGTGACTTGTCCCAAGTCACGTGGCCAGTGTTGTGATCTTTGTACGCAGTACATCCAACAATCTCTGCACTTCATGGACATCTGCCGCACATTCGTCCGTAGTCTGCTGTATTAGTTGGGTGTGACTCTCTGATGCATCATTGTCAGAGGCCCCCTCTTGCATTTTCACATATGTGTCCTACATCTGGGCCAACTTCTCATCGATCGTGGCAGTGATCGTGAATGCTTTTTTGAGCCAAGGCTAGATGTGTGCTTTAAGCCTTGCTTCTTTCTGGCGTGCGACATCCACCTATTCTTTCAGAGCCTGGGCCTCCCTCATCTTGGCTAGTCGCTAGGTAAGGAAAACCATCTATGCGATCCCTCGAACATTGTCATAGGCCTGCTATAATTCATGTGCTTCTATCTCTAACTGCTATAGAATTGGGTCCTACTGCAATAATGTGAGGGTGACGAGGGACTAGTCCAAAAATCCTGTGTAGTCCTGTACATCATGCTCTATTTCTTTCAACCCTGCTTGAATGGCATGGAAGCACTACTCTTTGACTTCTGGGGTTGTAGGGGATGGCAGCTTCATTCGCAGCTCCGTGATCTGCAGGGTCAGCTCCAACTAGGTCTTCGCAGCCTCCTCCTAGGTCTTGCGAACTCCACCTGCCAATTGATGAATTTTTTCCATGGTGGGGAGTGTCGTTGGCACAACCAACTCCAAAATGCTGCTATAGGCCTCGTCCACTGCCTGTTCTAGTTCCTGTTTTTGGGAGACCATGCTGTCGCGCTACAGGCTGAGCTGTTCTAACTTGACCTTCTGCTCACTCAAGTTTTGGAGAGCACAGCCCTCCCTGGCACAAAGCTCTGAAGTTACCCCATCTTGTAGCTAGTATAGGGTTTCTCTGGGAAGGTAAAAAAAATTTAGCCCCCAACCCCTCATGTCCCCTTCAGGTTCTACTAAGATGACACCTTTTGGAAATAACAAAGTGTTCGTTTTACGTGTGCTCACTATCTGCTCAGCTTCAGCTACACCTTTTGCAAGGTGAGGTGTCATCACTCCTGGGGGTCATACTTGTAATGCCTGCAACTATGCTCTAAGTTCCCCCAACATAGTTGTATGTTCTGTCATCAATTCTTTCAGAGCATCCTTAGTAACCTCACGAATTAGTTCGCTACTGTTAATAAGGTCTCCTTCCATGGTCTTCGTTGTCTTTGTCTTTTTGCAGGCAGGTGGCTACTCCTGAGTGTGCGGCCTCTTGACTTGGGTCACTGTTGTTGTAAGGTTCGTGCATTCCTATGTCTCTACCTCCCCCTATATGTCCTGCTCTATGGACATTTCCCGACCTTCCTCGGTCTCCTTAGTGGGTGCGGTGGTGGTTTGTTCCATCTTCTCTATGGTGGTTGCCTTAGCTACCTTCTGCTGTGTCGCCGCTTCCTGTTCCAGATGCTTACTTTCTGCGAGCTTTGCGATGCACAGCTTGGCCTCCCTCTTCTTCTGCTGTGCTGTAAGCTTTTCCAGTGCCACCAAGTCCAGGGTGTGCTGCTTCAGAGACCATGATGCCATTACTTCGAAGATTGCATCATCTGTGGCAAGGAATGGCAGCTTTACCCACTTTCGGGTTGGATCCTTGTGTGCCCGAATATACAGGTTATGCATATCGCCTAAAATTTGGCTGTGCTTTATAAATTGTTATATGCAATCAGGGACAGGCACGGCCTCCGGTTTATCCATGTTCATAATTTCGCCTCTACGAATGCTCAAAACACTTTTATCTCCCAAATCCTTATTGCATCTTTCATTGCGTAGAGTGAGGTGTACCTCACGGCTTCAGGAATGTTTCTTTCAATGGTGAAGAACTGGCTGGTCGCCAGCAGCTCCTTGTTCGAAACTAGTAAGATGTATAACAACAACCACGTGTAGTGGAAGGTCTTACCCTGGTCCTAGGCTTCCCTACAATTCGTCAAAAATTCCTCGTAGAGAAATTGTGCCCAGTTAAACTAGACCCCTTCTGCACAATGCTCTGCCAACACAATTACAGATGCGGGCACTTCATCTGCACAACATTTCCTCATGAACTTGCCAGCCAATAGCTAGGTGACAACATGCACCCCTCGGTCCTTGATGCTTGCTATTACATACCCTCATTTCCTCTTATCTAGCTTATATTTGGCCTTCATAACTTCTGCGAGGCCCATGTTGCTACTCTTTCCTGTGATGTCTATGGGATTGTTTCCTTTAATAGGAAGTCGTGATATTCGGTGAAATAAGTTGGTCGTGATGGGAATCAGCTCCTCCAGCCAAAGATGCTACCTTATTATCACGTAGTAGCTTCATGCATGTCTCTAAAAAGGTATTAAGCATATGGGGATACATTCCCGACGCTGGTCAATCCTTACTACCTGAAGTAGAGGCCTCTGTGAAGCACTTCTTAGCTTCCATAAATGTTTCTTTTGTGCATTCCTCATCAAACTCAGGTTCCTTCGTAAGAGCCTTGCAAACCCATGTATCACCCTCGGGTTGTTTTCCCTTATCTTCCCCTGTGATCGTGCTGCTTTTGACTACCATGTTCACGTTAGGATCTTCTTCGTGTGGTTTTGACCTCATCATTTGGATATTCTGTGTTGAAGGAGGCTATAGTACCCCTTTCTCGTGCATCTGTGTGATCAACATTGGACAACATACCACTTCATGGTCAAATTGATAGCAATACAGACAACAGATTTTGGTCGGATTCATACAGTCGTGTGTAATGCCCAGGGCCTACACAATTGTAGCAGATTAACTGTTTGTGCCTCATCCGGGTCCCATTCCTTCTCGTCCTCATCCATATCCTTGGAATCCACCACGCGTTATGGCTATGGCTAGATCCTGACCTTGTGCCTCAATCTTCATCATGTAGGTAGGTGTTTGATCCATCAACAACTCATAACTTCGACAATTTCGATCATCGTGGCCCACTGATCTACATAAATTACAAAATATCTACTGTGGAGTTTGTGCATACTTCTACAACAGGTGATAGTTGTATGTCATGTGCTTTCCTCCCACCTGACAGATCGCACAGCATAGCATGAGTGCCACACTTCGGCCCGCATGTGCCTCCACCTCAATGGCATCGGTCGTCCTCTTACCAAATAGTTTGCGAATACTGGACAATAATCCTTATCATGGCCCTGGCCTTTACATTTTATGCACCACACTTCTTCACACGCTTCTGTCTAGGGTGTCCTATTCTACTTCAAACTCTGCATCTCCAAGCATAGGTTCTATAGCTGTGTGTGAATTTGTTGGACTTCCAACCCTAGATCTTGGAATAGTGTTTCATGCAACCTCATTGCTATTTCCAAAGCTTCTGCCTAGGTAGATATCTTCTGCTGTGACAGTGCCATCCTCAGGTGTGGTGTCAAAGATGCCACAAACCAAGTGAAGTGTTGCGCATCTGTCAGAGTCATATTATCCTTGCGGATCATACTTTTCAGTCTCAGATCCAGATCCCAGGGGGTTTCTCCTACAAGCATTGCGATCTCCTTAAATCTGATGATCGACTGTGTCTATGACTTTGACTGGCTAAACTATTTGTTTAATGTTATTTGGATCTCCACTATTCCTACATTCGGGTGATCATTCGAGTGCTTGATATACCATGTTAGTGCGCGGTCTTGTAGCATGCTTACCATGTGGCCTTCTTAATGTTATCATCCGTAAACCCGTGTGCTTCCCACACTGCTCTTACTATGAACCAAAACTAATCTGATCTTCGCTTACTACTCCTCTAGATACTAGCAGCTTGATCGCGCTCGCCATGCTAAACTACTGGTTTGATGGAGGCAATGTGGGCAAAGATGGAGGTGAAGGAGGTGACACGAGTGGTGGCATTAGCGGGGATGATAACTACAGAATGCATTGCCTTATCAAACTAACCGCACTCCTTAGAGAAACTTTAGTGCGCTCTTCCTCGTTCACTCACGGCAGTGAAATTAAAGGATTGTTTCCTAACCCCTCAATACCCTTGTAGACCTCTCCGCTTTGTGTCATTCCACTCATTAATGTATTCTTATGACTCGTTTTTCACACAACAACATCTTAATCCACGTATTCAAGGATTTTATGTACTTACCTCGTGATCCCTTGCGAAAATGTCTTTCTGATTCACTGTAGTTTATAGTAGTGTCTATCGCAAATTTAGTGATAAACCCTCCTATTATCCGATCTAGCCAATGGTATATGGCCTGCGTGACCTTATCTTCAGATGCTTCTAGCCTGAGCACCAACTCTGGAGTCCACACTATCGGTTGATCAAGTTTGCACCTTCCCTGGCTATCTGCTAACCTCGCAATCCAATCATACAGTTCTAAAGAGAAGGACACGAAGAAGATCTCATGGGTTTCCATATACATGAAGCGATCGAACCACCTCTTCTCAGATATCTACGGGGTTTTGTTTTCCTATACTATGAACTCGTGAAGCTTTTGATCCAACCAATCTTCAATGTCCTTCTTCGTAGGGTTCTAGCATTCCGACATCAGGCATCCCTTAGGAAGATCCATGTCTCGGCAACGAAACCATTTGTTGGCTTGTTGAGGCTTGACCCAGGTTAAAAAATGTTTAGCCAAACAAATCCTGAAACAACCAACCCTTTCAACAATAGTCTGTGGAGCGCCGACTGAGGTCTCACTTGAGGTAGTATGGGAGGGTGCTGGAACTAGGTTTCCACACCCTAGGGATGTCTTGATGAGGTATGAAAGGTTCACGAATCGATCCCTTGCACTATTCTACTTCCGTGCAGCTTCCTTTTCAAAGAAAATACCTTTGTACAGCTAGGAAAACGAGCATGAATTCTCTTTACTGTGCTTATTATTATTATAGATCTTGGATTAATTTAAGTAGGCACAATACTTTCATTTACCATTTAACATGAACAAACATGCATGCAGTCATAAACTGTAAAAAGATGTATAAACAGAAACAGAGCACAAATATGTGATATTCAAAAACCAACTTATCGTTATTAATGTTTTTTCTAGTTACAATCCACTTCCTACCATGTGCACACAGCTACAGGGTTTGCGCACACAACTATGGACTCTACTAGGCCTCTACGCACACAGCTGCAGAGCCTCTTCTACTACTATGACCCACGACTCAGAATTACAGACTCAGAGTGAATATCGTAGTCAACAACCCATAACACTTTGGACCAAATCCTTCTTTTTTCCCCTTCTACACATAGACCCTTGCTCTATTTATACATTCCCATGGTCCGCAGACCATGGGTAGGCTCACATTTTCTAGATTAAATTACCAGATTTTAAGGCATACTACCCTTTGACTTGACTTATTATAATTCGTGCTCTATGAACTTTGCCAAGCCTTTACAACACCAATACCCAAATTTGTGGGCTTTAAGCCCCAAAACCATTACATGGGGGATCTGCTGCCCAACACTAAAGAAGAAAAACATGACATTTGAGAAGAAGGAAATGAGGGTTATTGTTCCATTGGATCTAGCTGAGGGTGAACAATATGCTAAACCAATCTGAGATTACTATGAGGAAGGTGATATTGAGCATATCTATAAGCTTACAATGCGGGATGAGGATTGGATTAACCCTACGACGGATGGGTGAATTACTTGGGAAAAGGACAACTCCTACAACGCAGATTCCAATGAGGAGATCAAACAATGGCAGAATAGATTGCATGAAATATCAACATTGTGATGCAACGGGCTCACTAAGTCAATCCAATATGTACCTATTAAGGTATGCAAGTTACCATATTATGATGGCTTAGAATATGTAAATTTATTTCTGGATAAATTTGAAAGGGATGTATTGAAGGAACATCTATTCCAAGCACTAGACATTACGCTGAGAGCTACACCTACCAGATGGTAGGGTACATATAAGAACAACTTTGTAGACTAGAAGGAATACTGAAGGATAATGAAGCTATGGTTTGGATATACCAATACCCACATCATAAACAAATATACAGGAAAGGAAGATCCATGTGAGCATCTGGCTCAGTGAACGAAATCATGGGGGGAGGAACCACAACTTGAATGGGTTCACATATTTTCCACACTTTGGATACTATTCTGATGCACTGGTATCTAGAAATACATTTGTGACACAGAACTACAAAGTGGGAAGTTTTGAAGGAGAGATTTTTGTTAACTTTTAGTTTTGAGGATGGATTTGAATGTATTAATGAAGCATTATAGGAGATAAAGGTGGCAATATTCAGGATGCCTGTAGAACCTGTTGCATGGGTACAACCAGACTGGAGTACATAGCTACACCATGCTCTAGAATGCTACAATGTGACTACAAAAAAAGTTGAGGATGATCCTAGGAACATTAGTATTCCTTAGTCAGAAGGACAACACGAAGTCATGGGGTCTAAGGTAGAAGTTCTTGACACCTCAAAACCCTTGAAAACTAAGAAAGTGAAAATTGGGTCAGAAGAGTAGCTGAATTTTGCAAATATAGGTGATTATTGGGATGAGGACATAGTTGACAATGTTGCAGAGTTACTGGGGGAGTATCAGGACTTGTTTCCTACAAAGTTCTCTGATCTAAAGGGGATAGTAGGTGATCTAGGTGTCACGAAGATCACTTTGAAGCTGGATGCGGAGCGAGTAAAGCAGTTCCCATACCAATTGAATCCTAAGTACAAGAAAAAAGTGCTCAAAGAATTGGATAATATGCTTGCAACAGCGATTATTGAGCCTATAGAACCATGAGACTGGGTTAGTCCTATGGTGGTTCATAAAAAGAAGAAAAAGAGTGAAATCCATATCTACGTAGATCTAAGGAAATTAAATGATTCTTGTGTACATGATCCATTTACTACGCCATTCACATATGAAGTATTGGAGAATGTTGGAGGTCAAGAAGCCTATTTGTTTACAGATGGGTTCTCAGGGTATCATCAGATCAAGATCACGCCAAAATACTGAAGTAAGACTACCTTCACCATAGAATGGGGCTATTTTTAGTATACAGTTATGCCCTTTGGACTTAAGAATGCCCTTGAGATCTTTTCTAGGGTGGTAGTAACAGCTTTTAAAGAGTTTATTCATAAGTTTTTGGAGGTTTACTTTGATGATTGGATGATGTTTGGGTTAGTAAAAAATCACGTTGCAAGTCTTTGCCTAATGCTGGATACTTGTTGGAAGTACCAGATATCCCTTAATCTGAAGAAGTGCATATTCTACGTACCATATGGGATACTCTTGTGCCATGTTGTTTTTCTAAGCAGGGGTTGATGGTGGACCCTATCAAAATTACGATGATTATTAATTTGGAGCCTCTGAGAAATGTTAAACAGTTGCGCACAACACTAGGCCATATATGATACTACAAAAAATTCATCAAAGAATATGTGTAGGTCATGGTGCCCATGGAAATATTGTTGAAGAAGGATGTGAAATTTTATTGGGATGATGATTGTTAAAAAAGCTTGGATGTGTTGAAGGAGAAAATGGTTACAACACCTATTGTAGTTTTCCTCGAATGGAAGAAGGAATTCCATGTGCATGTAGATGCATCCTGCATAGTGTTGGGAGTAGTGTTAACCCAACTAGGTGCAAGTTATATCGACCATCCAATTACCTTTGTGAGCAGGAAGTTGTTTAAGAAATAAAATAATTATTCGACCATGGAGCGTGAAGGATTGGCGATGGTGTATGTGTTCCAAAAGTTCAGGAATTATTTGTTGGTTGTGCACTTCAAAATGTACACAGAACATTCAAATTTGAACTACCTCGTCAACAAGCCTGTGTTGGGGGGGGATTTGTAGATGGTTGTTGCTCTTTCAAGAATATGACTTTGAAGTAGTTGTGAAGGTAGGGTGATTAAATGCTGGACCAGATCACCTCTCATGGATTGAGAATGGTGATGATCCTACAAGCCTAGATGAAGTATTTCCTAATGTGTAGCTCTTTGCTATGCTCTTCGTAGATGAACAATTTGCAGACATAATCCAGTTCTTGTCTACGAGTACAACTCTTGAAGGGTATACAACAAAATAGAAAAATGATATGGTGCTTAGGGCTACATATTTTTCTATCATTGTAGGGAACTTATATAAAATGGGCTTTGATGAAGTTCCACATAGGTATGTTTGAGATTATGAACAATAGTGTATCCTTACTGAAGCACATGGAGGATTTGCTGGAGGACATTATGAGTGGAGGGTGTTGTAGCTTTTTTTGCTTTTGATAAGATAGAATAAATTAGTTAAAAAAAAATTGAAAAAATGGTAAGTTAAGATATGGACATAACAATATTGAATAAAATGTTTTTGAAAATATCTTGATGATGATGTCCATATCAAAGAAAATTTTAGGTTATATGCCCTAAAAGAAAATCAAGACAAAAATAAAATGTTAGGTTAGAAAGAAAAGAAAACAAATAAACTATGAAAGTGAGCAAGTCTAAATGCTACTACTATTTTTCCCACAAAATAATGGTTGTGTGCAGCTTGTTGTAAATGCTAGAACCCATGACAGTCAAATAGTTTAATCTTGATGGCTTCATGCTTTAAATTTGATGTTATAATTAGAGGATAAAGATCTAGCCAAACTGTTTAATCTTGGCAGGTCAGTAATTAGGTAGAGAATAATAAGGTGATCATCAGTTTAATCTGAGCCCTTGGATGTTATAAGGTTAGAATTAGATAGTTTATTTTGTTTTAAAATAAAAAGAAAGGAAAAGGGTTTGCTAGCTTAAATGCACCCATTAAGTGAATAAAAAATGATAGGATAAGCAAAGGGTAAGTAGAAGAAAGGTTGCATAAGTAGAAGATCAATTAATTAACTTCTCTCATCCACATTCATCCCTATATTTACTAATTTCCCATTCCCACCTTCATACAGTTCATATTCATTCATTTTCCATAAAAAACCCCTTTTCCTAAGGTTAAAATATTTTTTTGCCTAGGAAAAGTGAAAACCCCATGTTAAACCCCCTTTTACCCAAAAAACCCACAAAAATATGTTTAGCCTAAGTATTGATGTATATATGTGAAAAACCAATAACTCATGAAAAGGCATTATACTTAGTGTATTTCCCCTTTCCGCTCATGTTTCATATTAACACTAAATTAGAGTATTAAACCCCTAAAATTCCCTTTTCCCATATATTATTAAATCCCTTCACTAAATATCCCACAACCATAAGTTTTATTATAAAACTATGTATTCCATAACACATCGCATATCGGCGGATCGCAAACTTTTCAATGTGCATGCACTCTCCTCCGCATTGCAATATGTGATCCATGATGGACCTAGACATGATGCAAATATATTTCATAATTCATTACCCATTTCACATCCACCCCTCATCGCAAGTCCCAACTGAAAAATACACCCTCCACCATTGTGATTTTCGATATGGGATGGCAACCCGGACCCGATCGCAGTATTATCCATGATTTATTTTCCACATCGCGCCCGACCCCTATCGCATTCCTTTGTGATGGGCCTTACTATGCTAAATTGGGGTTGCGATATGCGATGAAGCCAGACCCGACATCATTTATCTTCCCAAATTCATACTATTTGAAGTCCTCTATACCTTGTTTTACAAAGGATTTCTTTGTTAAAATGTTTTTATGATTTAAACGAAGAACCAACCTAAACCTCTATTTAATCATAAAACCTCGCTAATCTCAGTTTTTAACCCATAATAAAGCCCATACCACCATGATTAATAATTGGGCCACTCCGTTGCTCTTTTGTCTTACCTCCATGTTGCTCTTTCGCTCCACCACCATCCAATCAAATGCATTCAAATCCAACGACCCTCAGCGATTTCGAGTTAGCTCTCTTTCCGAGCATTCCCTGCCCCAAAAAGCAGTATTTCACCAACCTCCCCTTGCTACATGTTAGGCTCTAGACTATATCAAGTGGCCCCTCCCAAAAATTGCTTGCGCCTCATAACTGGTGCGATGAAAACCAAAACCACCTCTTGCATAATGACGAAATGGCCACTATCCACTTTGCGCCATAATTCAAGAAGTAAATTGTTTTTCCGTTTAAATGTAAAAGTCACCATTTTGCTTTGTTTCGTCCATTTACATAGTGAAAACTCAATAAACCTTTGCGACCAATAAAACCATTTTTTTTACCTTCCAATATGCTCTGGACTCCTTCCAATATCCTTTTGAGCTCAATAAAGCCATTGACGACCTTCTTTGTCACCTATGTTTTTCTTAACAATTTCTGTGTTTTGCAGGTAAAAAATTATGTTACAAGCTTACAAAGAAAAAAGCCTACATACAGTTAGAAGACAAATACGAAGATCATATCAAATCACTTTACCTTGTAACATAAAATCTAAAATGATTTACTGTTGAAAAACATAGTAAAAAACTGAAATGCATAGTAAAGGTAAAAAGAACACAGTAAAGGCTACTCAGTAGGGTCAAAGGATATTCACAGATTTTAAAGAGTATCAGATGAAAGATCAAATGAAGGAATAAACCAGCGTAAAGGATACAAACAATCAAGCAGCTTAAAGGGGAAAATATCAAACAACAAAGCTAGCACAACCTGAATAAAAGGGACAACAAGAAGTAGTTCAATAGCTGCCCCTATCTTCTTGCATGAAGATATTTCCTTTCCTAGAATAAATCTTAATCAGTTTTAGAATATTTTCTTAGTTTCATTATTGTATACATAACTCTCTTCTCAAGTTGTTAAGTGTTAAAGGTTCATTGTTCATTGTTTTTTAAGTTGTGACTGTTCATTGTACTTTGAACCTGGTTTCACCTTTGAAGGAAGATTTCCTAGACACTTGATGTACTCAGTCTTTCTGGAACCTTAATACAAAGTAGAGGATTTTGAATTTGATTTTACATAGTTTGTGTTATCCTGTAAGTTTTTCCAGTTATCAATCATTATGTTTTTCTTCATATGGTTATGACTTATAGAGATATCTAGGTAGGAATAATTGTGTCTCAATTTATTCCTATAAACTCTTGAAGTGATCATCTATTAAGAGAATGGATTATTGAATTGTCTGTTTAGCTAATCCCATCTAATCAATAAATCATCAGTATATTTTGTAAGCTTAAGTATACTTCCTTGAATCTTTGGAACATAGTTTAGAAGGTTTTCATACTTATGATTGTTCTGTTTTACAATCTGGAAACTGTGATAATCATATTATTTTCTGTCTTCTTCTCACCACTATTTGATCTATATCACTGTGTAAAGATTTATCCCTTTGCTGAGATATTAATATTATCCAAAGGATTAAGTATTTCAATTCTACATCAGTCTTCATTCATTGGTCTTCCAAAACTAAAACCAAAAACTCCAAAACAATTATTTTAGATGCTCTGGCATTGGTAGTTGACCTACTACTATCTCGGAGGTACAACATTAGACTGGCGTCATTGCCGGGGATTCAAATTTCTTTTAAGTTTCCCTTGGGACAACGATATTCATTCATTCTTTTCCTTTAAGGTGATTAAAGGGTTTAGAAAGGTTAAAATCATTCACCTAGGTGACTCCACACTCCCAGGTTGGCACCTTTTAAACATACCAGATCTTGTTCAAAAGCTGACATAGTTAGTCCTCTGTCAGATCCTAAAAGGAGTCTGAGAAAAGCCAGTTCTAAAAGGGGACACCAACCATCTTTTTCTTCCTCTTCAGTCCTACAGTCTAAAGAATTCAAATCATTTGACCCCTATAGTAATATCCCATCTGATCCTGATTACTCCCATTGATCACCTAGAGTTGCTCAACATCTAGATAGAGGAGTTGATTTTAAGTTAGTCTACCTTATTGATTCATTAGAATCTCATCCAATACCCACACTACCACCAGGATCACCTAAAAATGAATCTGATTTTGGTGTTGATATACTAGAATATAAACCCACAAATTTCATCTCCCCTACCACCTATCCATTTCCTTCCATTTTTGACCGACCTGAAGCTTCTTCTTCTGAGCAACCTAAGGAGACCTTCTCTATATATTTCAATCCTCTCTTTCAAGAAAAAGAACGTATTCCTTTACAGGTCCCAAAGTTGGTTCTTAAGACTCCTTTGAAGTCTTTAAGGAGATCTCCTCCTCCTTCACCTCGAATTAGTTCATCAACCCCTGAATCACCATCTTCTTCCTTTACTTCTTCTTCATCCTCTACATCCACACAAACACCTCATACTCCACCTAGACAACCTCATACACATCAATCAATTCATACAACACCTCCTATCATGGCTTTTTGACCTATTGTACAAGCTAGATATGTTGCCTTAGTCTTACCTAATAACCTTGATGCATTCCCAGTTGGATACTTAAAATACCTTCCCAATTACAATGGAGAAACTGGTCCCTTAGATGAGGACCATCTTCAAGCTTTCCTATACTTTGCAGACAACATTAATATTGAACAAGAAAACGTTTATATGAGATTGTTGTACAGTCACTTGAAGGAAATGTGAGGATTTGGTTTAGGAAGTTACCAGCAGCTTCCATTAGAAATTGGCAAGAGCTTACAACCATATTTCAAAATCAATGGGGTGTGAAAAAGGATCATTTTTACTTCCTCATAGAATTTGAAGAGCTTAAAAGGAACTTCGGTGAATCAATATCAGATTTTATCAAAAGATTCAATAAAATCTATCACAAAATTCTTGTTGATTGTAAGCCCCCTGTAGCAGCAGCTATCTATAGATTTCTAAGGCTTTTAATGATAACTTTGTTGTTATGCTACGGGAGAGAACTTCAAGAACTCTTGAATATATGCAAACAAATGTTATAGAAGTAGAAGCAAATAGGGTAGCCTCAACTTCATTAACACTTAAGGAAGAAAAGGCCCAAAGAAAGCTCAAATCTGTTCAATAAGCCTCTAGTTCCTCTAAGACTAAATCATAAGACTCAAAAATAGACAAAATAACATCTCTTCTTAGAAACCTATCAAATAGGATTTCAAATATTGAGACCTAACCTAGGACAATACAACAAATAGTTACTAGACCCCAAAACCAAAATCAAGGTCAGTATAAAAGAAATCCGCCACTACAAATTCTTCAGAGACCTAGCAATGATCAACAAGTTCCTACTCCTCTATTGATATATGACCAACAACTTGATGATAATAATATGACAATTACTGAAGATATTAATAGTATGGACTCTTCTTTGAATCAAACAGTCATCATTCCTTTCTCACAACAGAATCAGGTTCAAGAATATCAGGAAGCTTCACAGGTCTCTAAATATCACGCTTTCTCTAAATTTTTAATTGCAAAGTTAAACAAGAGGTATGATCTTAGGCCTAGGCCTAGTCCTGGGAGACCTCCAAAGGAAACTCCAATAATTGAACCACGTACCAAAACTGTTGAAGCTCAAACAACTCTTATTTAGCCCTTAGATCAATCAATTGATACTACCTAAACTGGTAAAAACATTTTGACTACATTTAATGTTGAAAAAGAATTAGAGAGGGTTAAGATCCCAATTCCACTGTCAGAACTTTCTAAAAACCCTAGTTACAAAACCCAAGTCATAAAATGGATACAAAATACCTTGGTTGATGCTAAAAGTGATGTCATAAGTTTGCAAGATGAAAAACCAGCAGTAGTTTTTGGCCCTAGTTCAGACATGATAGATGAGATAGTGCCTCCTTTCTATGTGACTCTTAAAACAGATGATTGAATGTTGTATAATTGTATGCTTGATTCAGGAGCATCACACAATCTTATGCCAAAATCTATCATGGACCATTTGAAACTCGACATAACTAGATACTACCATGACCTATACACCTTTGATTCTAAAAGAGGTCCCTGTTTGGGATTGATCAAGGATCTAGTGGTTACCCTTGTGCAAATTCTAGTGAAAAGTGTAGTACTTGATATTGTTGTCACAGATATCCCTCCCAAGTTTGGAATGCTCCTTTCTAGGTCTTGCCGTGCCAAATTAGGGGGAACTCTACAGATGGATATGTAGAAATTTTGAATAATAAACACTTATTCACAGAGATTATCCCGATTATACACTATTGCGGAATACATGCATAATACATAACCTCCTCTATGTTGATCATCAATTTAGTAGCATTAAAAACAATGAAACATCAACCGCATGCACACATTAACACAATATGTAACCCGAGGAAAGCTTACAGCTGAAAACCCCACACTATTTGTATATTAATGATTGAGAACATGTAACAATACATAGTACAATACTCCTCTCAAGTAATCAGTACTATCTCCACCTGTTACACACAAAACTAGCTCAGATCCGAACAAGTCACAGGTTCAAATCTCCTCCGCTGCTTTGCCTGCCTCTATTGCACAATACCAAGTGAAAATCACCCACCCTGGAAATCACATGAGAACACGCTATTTCACAGGGCATATACTAAGCAATCCTCATGGGCATACTCAATCCATTGATTGTGCAAGATCTCATGCACAACTATAGTCACAACTGATAGCAATCTCAACCTCTAACACCTGTCTCCACTGAACTGTACATGCACTGAGTTAACTGATGTATTCTTTAGTTGCATTATGAGTTAATAATTACTGAATTAATTTAATCAATTAATTCACATCACTCATCACTAGTCTATTTGCAGTTAGACTAATTACAACTAGTTTAACCAAGTCAAACTGAACACAACTCCATCAACTTCACATCCAACTCCACAGAACTCACATGCATGAGTTCTAACTGATGTCCTGCATGCAATAGCTCAATTGACCCACAAGAAAAGCATATTTCCTTCTGATAGCTGTATGTGTCACATCAGTAGCTCAAACTGAAGTGCTCCAAGAGGATAAGATAATGTTTATAGTCTAAATATTATGATGAGACAATAATGTTTGACTTTTCTATTTTTAGCTTGGCAGTCTAAAAATAGACTTTGATCACTCCGCTGTGAACTAGAAATAGAAGTCCATCTGTTTTTCCCAACATGACCAATCATCCATAAACAACATCCTGCAACTCATAGACCATGATCCATATGCCTAAAAATAGACTTTGCGCCATAATTTGCCTGCAGGCCCACTTAGTGAAGGCGACTCCTTTCCACTAAGCTCCATCATCTTGTTGCATTCTCAACACTACTTATCAACAAGATATGGATTATCAACAACCCCTATTCTACCTCGGTGGTATTCGAATTTTCTCCTGGTGAGCGCCTTCGTCAAGATATCGGCATCCTGATCCTCCATTGGAATGTATGAAAGTAACATGATTCTTTGCTGCACACAATCTCTGATATGATGGTACCTGATGTCAATGTGCTTAGATATATCATGAAATACAGGATTAGCCAAGAGTTTGATGAAACTCTGGTTATCACAGTAGGCTCCAAGTTAGAACCGAACAAACCGACCGGGATCTTCCTCATCCATATAGCCTCGCATGCAGCCAAACTTGCTGCCATATACTCAGCCTCTGTTGAACTAAGTGCTGCGGATCTCTGCTTCCTGCTGTACCAAGAAAATGTTGTTGACCCGATACTGAGGACCCCTCCTGATGTGCTCTTTCTGTCCGTTGGGCTCCCTGCCCAATCTGCATCTGTGAAGCCACATAGCTTCACCTCATCCTCCTGTCTATACCACAAACCATATCCCAATGTGCCTCTCAAATAACACAATGCATGCTTGCTTGCCTTCCAGAAGAGCTTCGTTGGCTTAACCATAGCTTGTGAAAGCTAGTTAACAACATAGCATATATCGGGTCATGTATTGACTAGATACATAAGTGACCCCACCAACTGTCGATAAACAATGGCATCCACTTCTTCTGCCGAAGTGGCATCCTCCTTCCTCCAACCTCCAAGAAGAGGAGTATCAACAGGCTTGCAGCCATGCATGTTGAACTTCTCCAGTATCTCTCGAGCATACTTACCCTGAGAAACAAATAGTCCATCACTGCGCTGCCAAATTTCCAATCCTAGGAAATAATTAAGGAGGCCCAAGTCCTTCATCTCAAACTCCTCAGCAAGATCATCCTTGCATGAAAGTATCAATAGCTCATCACCCGTTAGAATGAAATCATCTACATAAAGTACAATGATAAGCAACTTACCCTCCACCAAAATCTGGTATATGTTAGGATCTGCCTAACTCTTGGAGAATCCAAGTTCGGTGAAATAACTGTCTATCTGTGTGTACCAAGCACGTGGTGCTTGTTTCAACCCATACAACGCTCTCTTGAGCTTGCACACATGCGACCCGCTGCTAAAGATCTCAAAACCTTCGGGCTGTTCTATGTACACCTCCTCCTCCATGACTCCATTGAGGAATGCAGTCTTCACATCCATCTGATGAATGTGCCATCCCATTTGTGCTAAGAGAGCAAGAATCGTCCATATGGAAGAATACCTTGCGACAGGTGCAAAGGTCTCCTCATAATCGATCCCCTCTATTTGTGAAAAGCCTCGGGCAACAAATCTTGCCTTGTACTTCTCCACACTCCTGTCAGCTACTTGCTTAACATTGTAGATCCATCTCAAACCCACCACTGATTTCCCTTTTGGTCTAGGAACAATCTCCCATGCACTGTTTCTGACAATCGAATCATACTCTTCCACCATGGCGTCTACCCATGCGGGATCCTCGACAGCTTCCTTGAAAGAGGGTGGCTCAGTCACAAAACATTTTCTCATAAGAGCCATGTATCCAGTGTACCGATCAGGTGACTGTCTCTGCTTGCATTGGGCTGTAGGTGGTCCTACAACTTTATCTGCATCTTGAGCCAGTCGCTCAGCTTTTGTCAAGCGCTTTCACCCTCTGATGGTTGGCACTGCACGAGTGGTCTCTTCCACTCCATGAACCTTGTCCTGTGGCTTATCCACGTCCTGAAGCTCATCCTTAGGAACTAATAGCTCCTCATCTGCATGCAAGTGTAGCTCCCTCTCAAGCGAACACTTCATGGCTTTCTCCTCCTAAAATTTTATATCCCATCGCACAACAGTATTACCACTATCTGGAAAATACACACGATAGTTGTGGGGCGTATTAGTGTACCCCACAAATATCCCAACCTCTGCGGTCGACTCCAACTTCTTCCTGGCATCCTTCGTCACATGCATGTAAGCGTTAGCACCAAAAATCCTCAAATGAGAAAGATCAAGCTTCTTACTAGAATAAGCCTCCTCGGGTGTACTCATGCCAAGTATCCTATGAGGACAATGATTCTGCACATATACTACTGTATTGCATTCTTCCGCCCACAAGTGAAGGGGTAGGAACTAATCATGCAACATCACCCGCGCATCACTCACGATCATTCTGTTCTTCCGCTCAGTAACCCTGTTCTGCTGTGGGTTATGGGGAGCTATGAGCTCTCTTCGAATCCCTTCTGTACTACAAAAGTCTTTGAACTCGCCAGAGATGTATTCACCACCATTTTCACTCCTAAGAGCCTTCACCTTCTTCCCCGACTCCTTCTTGACCAGTGCTTTGAACTCACAGAACCTTGAGTATGTCTCTCTCTTCTTCTACATGAAGAAGATCCAGCACTTACGAGAGAAATCATCAACAAAGATCACATAATACCTGTGTTTTGCTATCGAAGCTACTAAGAAAGGTCCACACAAGTCTATGTGAATTCTCTCAAGGATCGTTGTGGCGTGACTATCCTTCTCGTGAAAGGTGGCTTTCACAAACTTTCCCAAAGTACACCCCTTGCACTGATCTGACTACACAAGAGTGCCTTTTGGAAGCCATGTAGTGATCTGCTGCAGTACCTTCAAGGCTCCATGGTAAAGGTGACACAACCTCCCGTGCCACAGCTCGCCATCATCCCGGCTCACCAATCCTTCTGCCTTGCATGCCATTGTTGTGCATCCATCTACATGCAACTGATAAAGGTTCCTCACTCGAACCCATATCTTTCGGGTTTCTCCAGTTGTCTTACTGCGCAGGAAAGCCTTTCCCTCGCTGAAAGCAACATCATATCCCTTGTCTTCTAACATTGCCACAGAGATAAGATTCTTCTTAAATCCTGGAACATGCATCACTTCCTTCAATACAAAGGGTTTACTAGACTCCCTCTCAAAGGAAATGGTACCGATACTGATCGCACTATATCTACCATCATCGCCCATCTCGATATGCACTCCAAGATCTTTGTCCTCCATATCAGAAAACAAATCTCGATCTCCTGTCATGTGAAAAGACACACCACTGTCCAAGAACCACACCGATCCCATCACACTTGAAACCAAGCATGTGATCAATGAAAAATCAAGCTCAAACTGCAAGGCTAGAGCGTCTCCTACTGCAGATCCAGCAGATTGCTTGTTCTTCTTTTGCAGACAATTAGCGGCATAGTGTCCGTGCTGGTGACCATGAAAGCACTTCACCTTGGACATGTCCTGCTTCTTGCCTTTCACACCAGACTGAGAAGATTTCTTGCTCTTCCCCTTGTTTGCTTTGGCAACCAAAGCGCAATTTCTTCATCAGGTCCCTTTGATGAAGATCCGTCCCTGGTACTCCGCCTGATCTCCTCCTGCACAAGATCTGACCAAAGTCTCCCCCATCCTGGAAATTTCTCCTGACCATTGACAGAGTCTTGATAGGAATGCCAACTCTTTGGAAGACCAAGGAGAGCCAAGCTCACCAAGTCCTCATCATCGATAGTCACCCCCACACTTCCCAACTCATCCCTGCACTGAGTGAACTTTGGGAGATACTTGGGCATACTGTCTCCCTTCTCACATTTGATGTTTCTGAGTTTATCCTTGAGCGCCAGCTTCCTCTGATCGCTCTTGATTTGGAATAGATCTATCAACGCTTTCCACATTAAGTATGGAGAAGCCTTACCATGTAGGCTGGACACAATGTGATCCTTCACGCCCTCCAACAGAATCCTTCGACACTTTGTTGTCTTCTTTTGCCAAGCATCAACCTACACAACATCAGTAGGCTTTGGGACATCAGCCTCTATGAAATCCTTCAGCCCATTATCATCGAACACTGCCTCCATCTTGTCCTTCCATGCAATATAGTTCAAGCTGCCCTCAAGAGCGTACTCCAATCGCAAGCCATTGAAAGACATTGCCACGTTGATACCAAGAAAACGCTGTTGCAAATTCGAATTCCACCAGCTCCAAATTCAACTGCCTCTAATCTAGAATTCGTGAGAACAAAGTATTTCTCGTACAGAGATTGACTATATGGGATTTTAACGGATATCTCACCTTCAAAAGGAAGGATGAATCCAGAGGCTACCTGGCCCGATTACAGACTCTGCCTGAAGAAATAGAATGTAAACACTTCCTGAATAGTAGATCTGATGATCAACAACTTTGATACCATGTAGAAATTTTGAATAATAAACACTTATTCACAGATATTATCCCGATTACACACTATTTTGGAATACATGCATAATACATAACCTCCTCTACGTTGATCATCAATTTAGTAGCATTAAAGACAATGAAACATCAATCGCATGCGCACATTAACACAGTATGTAAGCCAGGGAAAGCTTATAGTTGAAAACCCCACATTATTTTTATATTAATGATTGAGAAGATGTAACAATACATAGTACAATACTCCTCTCAAGTACTCAGTACTATCTCCAACTATTACACACAAAACTAGCTCAGATCCGAACAAGTCACAGGTTCAAATCTCCTCCGCTGCTTTGCCTGCCTCTACTGCACAATACCAAATGAAAATCAACCACCCTAGAAATCACGTGAGCACAGGCTATTTCACTGGGCATATACTAAGCAATCCTCATGGGCATACTCAATCCATTGATTATGCAAGATCTCATGCACAACTATAGTCACAACTGATAGCAATATCAACCTCTAACACCTGTCTCCACTGAACTGTACATGCACTGAGTTAACTTATGTATTCTTCAATTGCATTATGAGTTAATAATTAGTGAATTAATTTAATCAATTAATTCACATCACTCATCACTAGTCTATTTGCAGTTAGACTAATTACAACTAGTTTAACCAAGTCAAACTGAACACAACTCCATCAACTCCACATCCAACTCCACAGAACTCACATGCATGAGTTCTAACTGATGTCCTGCATGCAATAGCTCAACTAACCCACAAGAAAAGCGTATTTCCTTCTGACAGCTACATGTGCCACATCAGTAGCTCAAACTGAAGTGCTCCAAGAGGATAAGATAATGTTTATAGTCTAAATATTATTATGAGACAATAATATTTGACTTTTCTATTTTTAGTCTGGTAGTCTAAAAATAGACTTTGATCACTCCGCTGTGAACCAGAAATAGAAGTCCATCTATTTTTCCCAACATGACCAATCATCCATAAACAACATCCTGCAACTCATAGACCATTATCCATATGTCTAAAAATATACATTCTAAAAATAGACTTTGCGCCATAATTTTCTTGCGGGCCCACTTAGTGAAGGCTACTCCTTTCCACTAAGCTCCATCATCTTGTTGCATTCTCAACAAGATATGTCATATGGTACTATTCTTGTTTATCGAGTAGAGAAATTAAGGTTATATAGAGAGGTATGATTTATACATACTATTTGTAAGACTCACCGGCCAAGGAACCATCCAATTTGTGCAATAGATCAAGACTTTGGTTGTTTTCAACTCACTTCAAACCAACATAAAATTCAAGTCAAAATTGAAGACGTAGCTGAAAGTCCCAAGCCAAACCAAACTAATATTTGGAAACTATTCTTTCGTGGCTCTTGCACGAAATATGGGGTAGGATCTGGAGTAGTTTTAATTTCACCTAAATAAGAAAATATAACCCAATCATGTAAATTAGACTTCGAAGTTACAAATAATGTGGCTGACTATGAAGCTTTCCTTTTAGGATTGCAATTAGCCAAAAGCTTAAAGGTTCAAAACTTAAGTGTTTTTACTGGTTCATAACTTATTGTTAAGCAAGTAAGAAATGTTTGCCAGACCGAGCACCCTAGACTTAGGTCCTACCGAAATGAAGTATGGGATTCAGTTGAAAACTTCTTTGATGCTTTTAATTTGGCTCATATTCCCAGAGATTAGAATATTCATGTAGATGCCTTAGCTATCTCTCCTAGATCTTTTAAAATTCTTGATCATATTGATGTACTCTATCAGATACAAGTCAAATATAGGCCATCTATCCCAGATAATCTGAAACATTGGAAAATATTTGAAGATGATGAACATTTGAAATCATTTTTGTAGGTAACAGATGATTTTTCATTTCTACAAATTGATGAAGATAGAACTGAAATAATTGAAAATGCAGATGGAAATGATACTTCAGATTTTAAAACACAAATTTCTAATCATGACATTATTCAATTATCTAATAATTTTATTCCAAAAGGACTCATTCCTTTAGAAAAATTGTTTGATCAAAATGATGTCCTCTGAAACCCTCAGTCCACTTCTTCAGAAGATGACATATAAGAGATTAACATTGGAACTGATGAAGATATAAAAAACATCAAAATATGTGCATCTCTAGACCTTGAGATCAAAGCTCAATATCTTAAGTTAGTGCAAAATGGTAAGGATGTTTTTACTTGGACTTATGACGATCTAAAGACCTATGATACTTCATTAATGCAGCATAAGATTCCTTCGAAGCCAGAAGCAAAACCTTATCAACAGAAACTTAGAAGGATAAATCCAGTCCTTCTACCAACTGTAGAAAGGGATATTAAGAAAATGCTAGATGCTCAGATCATTCTCCCTCTTAGATATTCTAATTGGGTTGCAAATCTAGTTCCTGTTAGAAATAAAAATGGAGAAATAAGAATCTATGTGGATTTTAGAAATTTGAACAAGGCGTCATTAAAAGATAATTATCCTTTGCCCAAAATGGATCAGTTACTTCAAATGGTTTCAAGAGCACAAAGAGTTTCTATGCTTGGTGTTTTTTAAATTTTCAAGTTACAATAAGGTGAATGTTGATACAACAGATAGAGAGAAGACAACCTTTATTACACCTTGGGGTACATTCATGTACGCTAGGATGCCATTTGGCTTAACCAATGCTGGAGAAACATTTCAGAGAGATATGGACATAAATATTATGGGCCAGGTAAATAAATTTTTGGTTATTTATCTTGATGACATTGTGATGTAGGAAAGTGTTCCCTCTGCGGACAGAGTCGACCCCTCTAGCCCTAGAGTGGGTCTAGTCACAAACAAGGATATATCAACAATAGCTTTCCTTAAATAGTCATAGTTGGAGGCCTACCTCAACCGGTGGTCGATGGAGTTCCGTTGCGCTACTCGAGCTTCCGCTTCCTTCTCCTAATGAGTGATCAACCCGAAACAATGCAAAGGAAATACAACAATGCACGTAACCAGAAAACAACAATGATCTATTTACTCACAAAGTCAAGAAGTCATGAGCTATCAAGTAAATTACATACAAGACATAGGAAAACATCATTGATTGTATTAATAATGAAATACGAGTAAGCTTACAACCAAAGTCTTGATGTCACAAGCCTTCTCAGAGGGATCCAACCAGCATGTTCCTCAAGCATTCACTCTTTGAAGATGGATCTCCCAATATACAATTCTCACTCACTCATAAATTTTACACAAGATTAACGACACTTGACAACCTTCCACAAGCTATCAACAATCCCACACTTGTCACACTCACACTAGCTATCTAGAAAACTCACAAACACTAACAGCACTGCTCAACTAGCCAACTATCGGAAACTAGCAATGCATAGCAATGGTGAGAGTTTAAATATGAGAAGGGGTCTCTATGAAAGGTGGAAGAGTGAGCTTATCCCAAAGGAAGGTAGCACAATTTGTGGAATTTCCATGCCAGAGAAAGGAGGGTGATACAAACTATGTCAACAACCAGGTCTGGAGTCATTTGGAAGGCCGATTATTGGAACGATTTACCCAATCTGGATCATCGCGGGGACATAACCGAGCTTTAGCGCTGACATCTCTAGTGAGAAATGTAGCTAGTCAGATCATCGCTAAAGATAATAAGTAACCTCGCGCTGGAGCATAAAATCAGACCATCGCGGGAATCAGATGTACTTCTGCTCTGGCAGCACATCTGGACTATTCATGAGCGCCCTTCATTGCATATATTTAGTCAATAGTCGCGATGAGGCAGATAACTTAGGAAAAATGGGTCTTTTGGCAGCACAAGAGAGCATCTGAGCTTGTTTAACTTGGACACATGACACAGTAAAAGGACTGGAGTGAAGACAGTGAGAAATTACTGTGTAACAGATGCCCCTAAAGTATTAAGCCTGAGAGAGTGGGAGGAGTGAAATGCTTTACGAAACTGATTGAGCTGGAACACCATCTAGAAGAACCTGCACGCAAGTACAACTGATATCTCTGATAATGAAGTACATGTAGTCTGGTCATGGGCGCAACCATCCAAAAGACATACGAACTAGGTCTGTGGCATGGACGCAACCATCCAACGAAGAAGACCATGATAATAACAAAGGTATGGTCGCAACCATCCATGAAGTCTCAGGCATGGTCGCAGCCATCCATCAATGAGTCATGTAGTCATGAACCAATCCACACAGCCCGAACATATGTAATCTGAGTTGAGGGTCTTGAACCCAACCGACCATAGTACAAATTCTAACATGCGAATAGATTTGCTGAGGTTGAGCATGATAGAAAGTCACTTGATTACTGGTCAATGATGAAAACCGTTAACAAACGCGAGAGAAACCACTAATAATGCCAATGGTTATCAAGGTAATAGCTAGCACAATCCACGAAGTGTGAAGAAGGAGCTGAAGTCGAACACTCGTGGAATCACCCAATCGACGACCAATGATGAAAGTCGATTGTCAGGTGTGAAGAACTTGCCATTGAGGCATGCAATCTCTAAGGTACCAAAAGGGATCTCTAGATAAATCTCCTAGATAATAAGCTGATGTCAACAGGAGACACCCATTGTAGGAGGGCCATAATGTTTCCCCCATCAATGACACGAGATAAGAAACAAGCGGTAGATGGCAAAACAGAGCATCAGAGAGAAGGCGAGGGTGTAAACTGCAGAAGGATTATACTCTTGAACATGTCGGCGACACGACTGCGAAGGGTGGCAACATTCAGATACCAAGGGATCAGAGGCATGATGGAAATGGCGTGAATCAGATGGAATGAGGATAAATGACAACCCAAACCTGCGGAAGGCCAAATGATGATGTATGGATGTCCCAACCCGACAAGAAGTAAAAGTGTCAATGTTCAAGAGTGACTAGCTGCCATAGACAATCATTGATAAACCTGTTGTTGAATCCAACCTAGTAATGGTTTAACGAGCCCTAGGAAGGAGGAGCTCGATTCTCGTCATGGTGACAAGTCCAATGTTGTCAGGGTTTAGTGAGTCTAACATAGTTAAAACTTGGAGTCTTTTCCATGTTTAGAGAGTTTGAAAAAGACACGGAAAAGAAAACTCTTGGGGGGTTATTTTTCATATATTTGTGTCTCTCAAGCTCGAAAAAGTATAAAACGATACTCGAAAGAGCCGCCCAACCATTACGATCGAGGAGTACTTTTCGTAACTAGTGACCTTAACCCAAAAAAGTAGAAAAGCGATCAATGACACGTTGTTTCGTAACCAATATCGAACTCGAAACAACAAAATTTCGGTAATATTTTCGTGTTTACATGGTCAGAAAAGAGCTTAGAGTGGACTACCTTTTTAATTCCGTATAACGAGTCAAAAAAGGAAAAACTCGGCAATCTTTTCGTCTTTAAACGGTCTGGAAAGAGCTGAAAGTAGACCTCCATTTATATTCTCTTTAATGAGTCAAAAGGGAAAAATACTCGGCAATCTTTTCATCTTTTATAAGTCAGAAAAGAGCTTAAAGGAGACTTGTCCTGGAGGAACGAGTGGTATAAAGGGTAGCAACTGGTTCCGACAATGGTGGAACTACTCAAAACATGTAATGGTCAAGAGGCTAGCTAATAAAACCACTCATCGCTACAGTTCCTCAGGAAAGGATAAACAACCAAGTGAAAGCATATGATTAGCCAAAGAGATGGTGGTGATGGAATGAAATAACCAAGGCTCATCTAGCAGAATTTACCCGATAAAAATGGCAATCACGAGGTGTAAATCGGCTATGGGTTCATTTTTACACAAGCTTGAACCATGCAGAACTCTGCTTGGATTCGGTTTCATGTTTACACAAGATTGAAACGGAAAACTATGCTTGTTATAAGTTCACATGCCCCCAGCATAATAACGCAAATTGAGGTACATGCCCCCCAAGCTTCATTGCATTCAATGAGGTGGATGGAATGAAGGTTCACTTTCGAGATCTTGGAAAGACTCGACTTTGGATTTTACGAGATCTTAATCAAAGAATTGATTTGGAAAGGGAGTTGTTTCATTTTTAATGAGGTTGACACAGTAAAAGAACTATCCTCATAACCCTTGTTTCATTTTTTAACGAGGTTGACATAAGATCAAGAAACTATCCTCGGCCACCTTGTTTCATTTTCTAACGAGGTCGGCACAATAAAATAACTATCCTCGACACTCCTCGTTTCATTTTTTTACAAGGTTGACACAGGAATAAACTATCCTCATACCCTTGTTTCATATTTTAATGAGGTTGAGACAGGAACAAACTATCCTCATAACTCCTGTTCATGGGCCACCCGAGAACATGGTTCCCAAGAGGTCTTCGCGAGATGGAAGAAACGCACTGTGGGAGGAATACATATCATGAGTACCAATGACATATTGGGTTCCAATGCCCCAAGTACATGATATATGAGACCATATGCATGATTAGGAGCAGATACATAGACGGAACAAGTAACCACATAATTGACCTGTGGCAAGGAAGGTACTGCTTGCGAGCAAGAACCGAGAGGGGATGACAGCTGCGCAAGAGGCAATGAGGGACTAAAGAATGATAATTGATCCATGGTAACCACTCTTCAATCATGTGGAAAACAAGCCACACGGAAAAGTGAAGAGACGAGGGCCCCCATGGCATAAACATAGTCACGGCCAAGGAGAAGACTAAAATCTAAAGCACCTTGGACAACCATGATGTCTGTATAGACGGTTTTTCCCCTGAAAGTAATAGGAAGCTTAGGGAGGATCCCTAAAGGTCGATTGGTTCCTCCGTCAAACGCCAACAAATTCTGTGTGATTGGCACAAGCTGTGGGGAGCCCAAAGCTTGCCGAGTAGTGGAAGGCATAAGACTGACAGACGCACCCTCATCCAAGACAGTGCCAGGTACTGCCTTATCATAGGCATGTATTGTAATCTAGAAAGGCACATAGGATGGAAGGCAGAAAGTAGTCAAGTGACTCTAGTCGAAGGAAATTAATGCACCTGCGCTAAGATCAATAAATTATGCTTCAAACACCAGACTCCAGTTTGATACAAAACAATTTTTTTTTAACCTGAACTGCCGGCTATCAAACAGAACCTCTGGTTTGCTTTCATCGAACTGGGTTTTTCACTGGCATCATATAAGTGCACTCATTGCGCTCTTCCTCAACACACAAACAAAATGATACCCGTTCGGGCAAACAAAAAAAACATAATCGTTCTATTGCCACTGTGTTAATGTTAATCCCATTACAAAAAAAAACAACTCATTTGCATCCACCGATATGCAGCACCTCACAGACTTTTAACACACGCATCAAAGGTCACACCCAAAACGAAGAAGAAATATTCACAATAGCTATGTTGCTATAATTATGGGACAACGCAGGTCCTTAATGTACATCTCTCTGAACAAATGAACAGTAAAACAAATAAAACGCAGGTCAACAACAGCAAAATAAAACGCAGAAAGACGCTGGTCCATACCCCGCCTCTCGCATCAGAGGTCACAACTAAACAAAACAGAAAAAGAAAAATAGCAACACATCTGTTGATTGATTAATTCACAACGAAGGTCCTAAATTTTACACAGCTGTCTCCATATCTAAAAACTAACTACAGCAAAGCAGAACGCCGGTTTTTTTTATATCGCCTCCGGCATTTTCAGCGTTTTTGTATGCAATCACATCAAAACGAATTTCGCACCATCGACCCCGGATTCAGAGCCAATTCCCCTGCTCTCCATCTGTAGAAATCCTCTGTTTTTTTCACCGAATCGGATTATGAATGGTTGGATATGGCGCATTTGGGAAGAGCATCCACGCGTTTCCCTTTGACCGCAATTTCTTCCAAATGAATACGCCTCTCCACCAGATGTCAGTTGGACGTTTAATGCAGGTTCGTTGATCGCCGAGAATTCAGTCCACACAGCTGTAGTTGCCAGTCGGTGGTTAGCACAGGTATATGACACATGGTTAACCATTTACCAGATTTCAAGCGCTCTTGACAAATCGGCATTGATCCGGTTCAACGATCTTCAGTTTGACATTTATCTCCACCAGAATCACCCTTATTTAGCTGCTGTTATAACAATAATTATTCTAACAAGAGATATCAAGATACACCTAACATATCAATACTAAATACAGAGATTAAATCTATTACAACAATAAATTAACTGAACTCGACTCTACTATCAACAGCAAGTAAAATACGATTTTGTTTTCAAGCCACAACATGTGGGCAATTTCCCACATTGCTGGCCTGTCCCGATGCTCCTGCATCAGACTCCCGAAGAAGAAAAGATTGGTTCTTTAAACTTTCAAGAGTTATGCCATATTTTTGCAACTCAGTTGCTGTTAACCAACTGGAATCTTCCACCGGCTGCTCCTTCCACTTGGCAAGATACTGAAAATATGTCTGGCCTCGAGTTTTCTTGAATATCCGCTGATCTAAAATAGCTTCAACTTCTTTCTGGAAGGTTTTTGGTACTTGTTCAGCCCAATCTACAGTTTGAACTTCATCACCTATAGCTTCAGTCTACAATTCTGTTTCTGCCTCTTTGAATGGATACAAATCTGCAATATTAAAAATGGGAGATATTCCGATTCCTTCTGGCAACTCTATCTCATATGCATTGGCTGAAAATTTCCTTTTGATTTTACATGGCCCTATCTTCTTCAGTTTCAGCTTGTTGTAAGTTTTTGTAGGAAATCTCTCTTTCCTCAAATATGCCATGACCAAATCTCCTACCTGAAAGTCTTTTTCTCTCCTCCTCAAATCTGCACTCTATTTGTATCTCTTGCTGCTGTCCTGTAGTTTGCCTTTGACCTCTTCCTGTAGCTTTTGCATTTGTTCAGCAAACTCTTCAGCGCTTGCACTTCTAGTTTCTTGTTTCCCCAAGTCTCTCAGCTCATATACTCCTCTCGGATGCATTCCAAACACAATCTGAAATGGACTCATTCCAGTGCTTCGGTTTGGTGTGTCATTGTAAGAAAATTCAGCTTGAGCTAATGCCAAATCCCACTGTTTGGGATTTTGATGTACCAAACTTCTTAATATATTCCCCAAGCTCCTGTTTACAACTTCAGTTTGTCCATCCGTCTGAGGATGGTAAGCTGAACTAAAACTGAGCTTAGTTCCCAGTTTCTTCCAAAGTGTCCTCCAGAAATGCCCCACAAATTTAGTGTCTCGATCTGATACAATACTTACAGGAAAACCATGCAATCTTACAATCTCTGAAAAGAACAAATTTGCTATGTGTGTGGCATCATTAGTCTTCTTACAAGCAATAAAATGAGCCATTTTAGAAAATCTGTCTACAACAACATAAATAGAATCATTTCCTCTTTGAGTTTTTGGTAAACCCAAAACGAAGTCCATACTCACTACATCCCATGGTCGATCTGGTATGGGCAATCGCTGATATAGTCCGGTATTTTGACTCCTTCCTTTGGCATACTGGCATACCCTGCATTTCTCAACAAACTTCTTGACATCAGTTTGCATTTTAGGCCAATAATAAAAAGCATTCACCTGAGCAAAAGTTTTGTCTTGTCCAAAATGACCAGACAATCCTCCACTGTGCTTCTCTTTAATGATGTTCTCTCTCATGTAACATTTTGGGATGCACAATTTGTTGCTTTTAAATAACAGCCCTCCTTGAACAAGGTAATCCATCCATTGAATTCTGTTATGGCTCACTGGGTTGTGCACTGCTGTGTAGATGTCTTTAAAATCCTCATCATCCTTATACATTTCTATCATTTCGTCAAAACCTACAACACCCACTTTAAATTCTTGCAAAAGAAAACTTACTCTGCTCAATGCATCCGCTACTTTGTTAGACTTACCACTTTTATGCTTTATTACAAAAGTGAAACTTTGTAGAAATTCCACCCACTTGGCGTGCTTCTGATTTAGCTTTGGCTGGTTATTAATAAACTGTAAAGCATGGTTGTCTGAATATAAGATGAACTCCTTCGGTAGCAAGTAATGTCTCCACTTTTTTAATGCCTGCACAATAGCGTAAAATTCCTTATCATAAGAGGAATATTTTTTCTTTGCATCATTTAACTTCTCGCTGAAATAGGCTATTGGCCTTTGCTCTTGGCTTAGCACCGCACCAACTGCTTCTCCACTTGCATCAGTTTCCACTTGAAAGACTTTCTCGAAATTTGGTAAGGCTAGAATAGGCTTTTCTGTTATCTTTCCTTTCAACAAATTGAAACTCCTATCAGCTGCTTCTGTCCATCGAAATGGCTGATTGACCTCCTTGATTGTCTCAAGGATTGGTGCACAAACTTGACTAAATCCCTTTATAAATTTTCGGTAAAAACTAGCAAGTCCATGGAAACTTCTTACCTCAAAGACACTCCTGGGAGTAGGCCAGTCTTTGATTGCTTGTACCTTTTCCGGATCCATTTTCAAACCATCTCTGGAAATCACAAACCCCAAGTATACCAACTCCTCTTTCATAAAACTACATTTCTTCAGATTGATTAGTAGTTTCTCTTTCTGCAGAGTTTTCAAAACTAACTTCAAGTGTTCCAAATGCTCCTCTTTACTTTTGCTGAAAACTAGAATATCATCAAGGTAAACAACAACAAATTTGCCTGTGTATTCTTTCAGGACCTCGTTCATTAGTCTCATGAATGTGCTGGGTGCATTAGTGAGCCCAAAAGGCATCACTAACCACTCATATAATCCACTGTTGGTTTTAAAAGCTTTTTTCCACTCATCGCCTTCTCGGATTCTGATCTGTTGATACCCGCTTTTCAGATCTATCTTAGTGAAATACCTGGATCCACTCAAACAATCCATTAAATCATCCATCCTGGGCAAAGGAAATCTATACCTGACTGTTATCTTGTTGATAGCTCTGGAATCGGTGCACATGCGCCATTCTCCTCCCTTTTTCGGACTAAGCACCGTTGGCACAGCACACGGACTCAAACTCTCTCGAATCAGCCCCTTGTCCATCAGCTCCTGAACCTGCCTTGCAACTTCTGCATTTTCTTGAGGAGTTAATCTATATGCAGCTTTATTAGGTAGACTTGCGCCTGGTATTAAGTCAATATGGTGACTTATACTTCTAACTGGTGGTAATTCATTTAGTAATTCATCCACAATGATATCGATGTAACTATTTAACACAGATTGAAATTCTTCAGGCATATCATTTAAATTTGTGGAGGTTAAAATTACCTTGGGCCTTCCTACGATAGCGAAATGCACCTCTTCGCTTTTATCAACCTCCTGCAACAGTTCCTTACCACTCACCAACATGATACTATTTTCAGGCAGCTCTTTATCAGCATCATTCTTCACTGGCAGCAACGTATGCTTAACTCCATCCTTTTCTATGGTGTATGTATTTCTTCTTCCATCATGAATCGCCTTTCGATCAAATTGCCATGGTCTCCCCAATAACAGGTGACATACATCCATGGGCATTATATCACATAAAATCACATCTCTGTATGTGCCAATCTGCATTTCCACATTACATTGTTCTGTCACGGTGACTTGATGACCCTTCTGAAGCCAAGATACTTTGTAAGGTGTAGGATGCGCTTTCTTTGTTAACCGAAGCTTTTCCACCATCTCTGTAGACACAAGATTGTCAGTACTCCCACTATCAATTATAACCTTACAGCACTTACCCTTTGATTTGCATGTAGTCCTGAACAAGTTCTTCCTTTGCGCAGGTTCTCCAATCTCTTTTTCTGATCTCAGCAAAGTTCTTCTGAGCAGCAATGATTCACCTTCCTCCGGTGGTTTTTCCTTCTCTACAAGTCAAGGTGGTTCCGGCTTTGCCTCAACCACATTTGCACCTCTCTGGCTTGCTGATTTGTTCTGAGGGCAATTCCACGACGTATGTCCCCACTCTCCACAAGTATAACACCTGACATCTCTTCCTCACCCTCTTCCTCTGGGTGTGAATCTCCCTATACTAGAATCACCGATCTGCGGTGATCTGCCGCTAGAACTTCCTGCTTCAAACTGATGCAGTGTTCCTCTGGATCTGACTGATCCTCTACCTCTTGCTGAGCTCTTTCCTCTGTTTCTTTGACTCTGTTTCCGCAATATTTTCTCCTCTGCTTTCAAGGCTGCTTGATAGGCATCCTCAACAGTTTCCAAACTTAACAGGCTAATCTCATCTTGGATCTCATACCTTAGCCCATTAATATACCTGGCTACTTTCTCCAGATCATCTTCTACATGCCCTGTTCTGATATTTAACCTGTAAAATTCTTCAGTGTATTCTTTAACAGACATTCCTTTCTGCTTCAGATTTTGCATCTGCTTAAAAAGATTTAAATGATAGTCTTTAGGCAAAAATTTGGCTTTTAGTTTGCTTACCATTTTATCCCACTGCTTGATCTTAGATTTCCCCTTTCGCGTTCTTGATGTCTGTAACTCGTCCCACCAGATGGCTGCATGACCCTTCAGTCTAGTGACTGCAAACTTCACCCTCTTATTCTCCTCAACCTCTTCATAATCAAAATACTGGTCTATGGATCTGATCCAATCCATGAGCTCCTTGGCATTTAAATTCCCTTCGTACATAGGAATTTCTATCTTGGGTTTGCTTCCAACCTTCGCCAGCATCTTCACGAGTTTAACGTTTTCATTCTCTTCTTCTGCTTCCACATCTTCCTCAGATTCTTCTGAAGAGCTTTCAGCCCCCTCATCCGGTGCTCTTCTCTGGGCTGTTTCCATTGTCTCCATTCGTTCGCGCAGTCTTCGCACTTCGTCTATCAGGACTGCATTAGATTCTGGTCTTCCTCGACCAATCCCTCTTCTTGGCGGAATTTTCTTTGCTGCAAACACCCGTTAGTATGGCTCTGATACCAAAAATAATGCACCTGCGCTAAGATCAATAAATTATGCTTCAAACACCAGACTCCATTTTGATACAAAACAATTTTTTTTTAACCTGAACTACCGGCTATCAAACAGAACCTCTGGTTTGCTTTCATCGAACTGGGTTTTTCATTGGCATCATATAAGTGCAATCATTGCGCTCTTCCTCAACACACAAACAAAATGATACCCGTTCGGGCAAACAAAAAAAACAGAATCGTTCTATTGCCACTGTGTTAATGTTAATCCCATTACAAAAAAAAACAACTCATTCGTATCCACCGATACGCAGCACCTCACAGACTTTTAACACACGCATCAAAGGTCACACCCAAAACGAAGAAGAAACATTCACAATACCTCTGTTGCTATAATTATGGGACAACGCAGGTCCTTAATGTACATCTCTCTGAACAAATGAACAGTAAAACAAATAAAACGCAGGTCAACAACAGCAAAATAAAACGCAGAAGGACGCTGGTCCATACCCCGCCTCTCGCATCAGAGGTCACAACTAAACAAAACAGAAAAAGAAAAATAGCAACACATCTGTTGATTGATTAATTCACAACGAAGGTCCTAAATTTTACACAGCTATCTCCATATCTAAAAACTAACTACAGCAAAGCAGAACGCCGGCTTTTTTTATATCGCCTAAGGCATTTTCAGCGTTTTTGTATGCAATCACATCAAAACGAATTTCGCACCATCGACCCCGGATTCGGAGCCAATTCCCCTGCTCTCCATCTGTAGAAATCCTCTGTTTTTTTCACCGAATCGGATTATGAATGGTTGGATATGGCGCATTTGGGAAGAGCATCCATGCGTTTCCCTTTGACCGCAATTTCTTTCAAATGAATACGCCTCTCCACCAGATGTCAGTTGGACGTTTAATGCAGGTTCGTTGATCACCGAGAATTCAGTCCACACAGCTGTAGTTGCCAGTCGGTGGTTAGCACAGGTATATGACACATGGTTAACCATTTACCAGATTTCAGGCGCTCTTGACAAATCGGTGTTGATCCGGTTCAACGATCTTCAGTTTGACATTTATCTCCACCAGAATCGCCCTTCTTTAGCTGTTGTTATAACAATAATTATTCTAACAAGAGATATCAAGATACACCTAACATATCAATACTAAATACAGAGATTAAATCTATTACAACAATAAATTAACTGAACTCGACTCTACTATCAACAGCAAGTAAAATACGATTTTGTTTTCAAGCCACAACATGTGGGCAATTTCCCACATTGCTGGCCTGTCCCGATGCTCCTGCATCAGAAATGATCGAACTACTTGGTGGGGGAATCGTATGATTTCCCCCCTCCTCTACAGGAACTGAAGAAGGACTCTTGTGATCAGTGGGGATAGTAGGGTCATTTTCAGACTCTAGAGAATCTGATGAGACGAGGAGAACATGAGCATGACGCTCTTCTGAAGCAGAGTGATCAACAGGTGGTGAACCCAAGTTGACACTCTTTACAACCAATGGTTGGTCTGGAACAGGTTGAGCATAGCCAGGCTCGGAAGAAGGAGGACGGATAAGAGAAGAATCTAAGTCAATCTCTTTGCCAACGGGGGGAAGGTCTGAAGAGAGCCTCTGATAACCAATGGGAAGTTGGGGTGAAGAAGTTGTAAGACTTTCCAAAATGGTGGCTGCTTTATCCATTAGTGGACAAAGGTGAAGGGGATGGTTGCCTTCACATAGCCTACAGGGGAATTGAATCTTCCCTTTCTTCTTACCGCTGCCAGTTGATAGGGTAGCATCGTCATGAGCTTCAGAGGAAGATGAGGGATGAGCTGAATCACGAGACCATACGTCTAAGATCCTAGGGATTCCAGGACAATCATGAAGAAGATGGTCACCCTTTCACAATTTACAAGGAAACGTAACCTTCCGCAGAGGAGCAAAAGGTGGTTCGACCTGAGATGTACTCAGAGCAATAGCTGAACAGGTGGCCTCGCATTTATCGGACTTCTTCTTCTTCTTCTTCTTTTGAGTCTCCTGGTTACTAGATGTGAAAGTTTCACCAGGCGAAGGAGGAGAGGAGGAGGAAGAAACAAGGGAAGAAGGCGTAGGCTCAACTTGGGAATCAACATGTTGTGGTTCAGATGAAGGACATAGTGGAACAGGAGGCATGACACTTGGGACCACCGAGGTTGAAAACAACCAAACGGGTAAGCTGATGGTTAACCCAGGCAAGGATAGCGTTGCCATATATAGAGCACTGGCATTTCCAAAAGGTGGAAATGGACTAGGATTCCCATCTGGGGAAAGACCTTGGCTGGTAGACTCGGGGAATGTTGCCATCGGGAATGAGCCTGAAAAATAATCGAACTGTAATGAAGAACTCTAACTGTTACCAGGAATATTTCGTGGGCTGTAAATTTTATGACACAGGAACAAAACTTGACCTTTTCATGTTTCAAGAGTTGAGAAAAGGATGAAAAGGTGACTCTATCTCTTTCGAGGTTTAATGAGCCTGAAAGGACAAGTGCTCAGATGGACCTTGTCTTTTAAGGAGTCCAAAAAGGAACGAAAGTGACTACTCTGGAGAAACTAGGCAAAAGGTTTACCAAACAACTCGTAAAATTGCATATACACCTTGGCAGTCATATGAAAACCAAGGACTTTCCGTACAACAGTCAGTCTTCTCGAATGCTGTGTTCAGTGCATTATGGTGTGCAAGGCGGAAGACACAGCTTCCTAAGGATATACGATGATAACCTAGTGGGGTCTCCCAACATATACTTGTTGGTACATGGGAGAACAATTCCGTACTAGACTATTATTGAGTCACAAAAGGAGGAATCACCCAACCTTGAGTGTAAACAATAGTGACTAGGTTTAACGATGCCGGAGCACGTCTCTAGCCTAGACCTCTAAATAGTGTTCGTTATGTTCCAATGCATTGTTAGATTTATTCAGTTCATTTTAGAGTTGATCTTGGATTATGTTTCAGTTTTCAGGCCTTATCGTATGTATGTAAAAAGTCCTAGGATGCAGCTAGAATGAATGAAAAGTCCTTTTTCTTCAATGAACACCTACCTACAGGAGTGTAGAGAGATCATTCCCAAACCAAGAAAACTAAGACAACAAAGGCAGTCACTCATGACATCAATCCTTAAAGTGCATGAATACTACTAATGAGAGATCTTATCATTCGCTTTCTAATATGCAAACTTGAAATGAAAATCGCTGTCACTATCATACACTAGATGAATGCAATCCTTTTGATTTTGATGTCTTTAAATTTAAAAGAAACAAGCAAGTGTGGAAAAAATGGTTGATCCAAACAATTGTGATCTATGTTCGGTAGCGAAAAGGAATCGAATCAATGCCAAAGATTGGTTTAATAACAATCACTAAACAATCAACCAAAAGCAAGCAAAGGGGAAGGCTCAACCAAGCCAACAAAAAGCTACAAATGAACCTTGGGCAAACAAGCAACAAAGAAAGAAACTTGAAATAATGAACTAGATCACATAGGCAAAAAGCAAGATTCATTCAATAGATCTGACAAAAGAGTGCCTCAACCATAAACAGTGAGAAACAAGCTACTAAGCAGGTGAGAAAAGCAAGGGACCAGCAGGACTGATGGACTCAGGAGGCAGAATTGAGAAAATTAATTCTACAGCAATTAGCACGGGTAATACACAAGCAATAAGCGCTGATAAAGAACTAACCGCAGCAATAGAGTGATGTTAGCACGGAATTACATGACCTTTTCACGATGGTCGGATTTTCAGAACCGTCGCATTACGCAATGCACAGGATATTACAAAAGGGTGAGCGTGATGACATCATGACTGTTAAATTTAAATCCGCAATGACATTCAAAACAATGACAGGCGAACCAAAACTCCCAAATCAAAAGCAGTCAATTATTCAATCAAATAGAGGTACTTCCCAGATAAAGACAGGAAACTCAAAAGACTGGTAACTAATCCCCAAACTTCAAAAGAGACCAAATCAAAAATCAAAACAAGAGCAAACAAAGGAATAACAAATGCCAAACTCCCCAACGAAGTTGCGAATTTCTGACGCAAGAAAGTGTTCCCTCTGCAGACAGAGGCAACCCCTCTAGCCCTAGAGTGGCTCTAGTCACAAACAAGGACAGATCAACAATAGCATTACTTAAATAGTCATAGTTGGAGGCCTACCTCAACCAGTGATTGATGGAGTTCTATTGCACTGCTCCAGCTTCTGCTTCCTTCTCCTAATGAGTGATCAACCTGAAACAATGGAAAGGAAATACAACAAAGCACGTAACCGGAAAAAAAAAAAACAATGATCTATTTACTCACAAAGTCAAGAAGTCATGAGCTATCAAGTAAATTGCATACAAGACATAGGAAAACATCATTGATTGTATTAATAATGAAATAAGAGTAAGCTTACAACCAAAGTCTTGACGTCACAAGCCTTCTCAGAGGGATCCAGCCAACATGTTCCTCAAGCATTCACTCTTTGAAGATGGATCTCCCAATATACAAGTCTCACTCACTCGTAAGTTTTACACAAGATTAAGGGCACTTCACAACCTTCCACAAGCTATCAAAAATCCCACACTTGTCACACTCACACCAGCTATCTAGCAAACTCACAAACACTAACAACACTGCTCAACTAGCCAACTATCAGAAACTAGCAATGCATAGCAATGGTGAGAGTTTAAATAGGAGAACGAGTCTCCATGAAAGGTGGAAGAGTGAGCTTATCCCAAAGGAAGGTAGCACAATTGATGGAACTGTCATGCTAGAGAAAGGAGGGTGATACAAACTATGCCAACAACCAGGCCTAGAGTCATCTGGAAGGTCAAATGTTGGAACGAATTCGCCCAATCTGGATCATCACAGGGGCATAACTGAGCTTTAGCGCTGACATTTCTAGTGAGTAATGTAGCCAATTATATCATCACTAAAGATAATAAGTAACCTCGCACTGGAGCATAAAATCAGACCATCACAGGAATCAAATGTACTTCCCCGCTGGTAGCACATCTGGACTATTCATGAGCACCCTTCAGCGTGTATAATTAGTCCATTTCCGCGATGAGGCAGATAACTTAGGAAAAATGGGTTTGTTGGCAGCACAAGAGAGCATTTGAGCATGTTTGATTTGGACACATGACACAGTAAAAGGACTGGAGTGAATGCTTGAGGAACATGCTGGTTGGATCCCTCTGAGAAGGCTTGTGATGTCAAGACTTTGGTTGTAAGCTTACTCTTATTTCATTATTAATACAATCAATGTTGTTTTCCTATGTCTTGTATGTAATTTACTTGATAGCTCATGACTTCTTGACTTTGTGAGTAAATAGATCATTGTTGTTTTCCGGTTACGTGCTTTGTTGTATTTCCTTTGCATTTTTTCAAGTTGATTACTCATTAGGAGAAGGAAGCGGAAGATGGAGCAGTGCAACGGAACTCCATTGACCACCGGTTAAGGTAGGCCTCCAACTATGACTATTTAAGGAAAGCTATTGTTGATTTTTCCTTGTTTGTGACTAGACCCATTCTAGGGCTAGAGGGGTTGCCTCTGTCTACAGAGGGAGCACTTTCCTATGTCACAAATTGGCGACTCCACTGGGGAAACTTGAAATGCAAATTCACTGTCACTTTCGTACACTAGATGAATGCAATCCTTTTGATTTTGATGTCTTTAAATTTAAAAGAAACAAATAAGCAACAAGCAAGTGTGGAAAAAACCGGTTCATCTAAAGTATTGTGATCTATGTTTGGTAGCAAAAAGGAATCGAATCAGTGCCAAAGTTTGGTTCAATAACAATGACTAAACAATCAACCAAAAGAAAGCAAAGGGGAAGGCTCAACCAAGCCAACAAAAAGCTGAAAATGAACCTTGGGAAAACAAGCAACCGAGCAAGAAACTTGAAATAATGCAATAGGTCAAATAGGAAAAGAGCAAGATTCATTCAACAGAGCTGACAAAAGAGTGCCTCAACCATAAATAGTGAAAAGCAAGCTACTAAGTAGGTGAGAAAAGCAAGGGACCAGCAGAACTGATGGACTCAAGAGGTAAAATTGAGAAAATCAATCCTACAGAAATCAGCGCGGGTAATACACAAGCAACAAGCACTGATAAAGAACTAACCACAACAACAGAGTGATGTCAGCATGGAAGTACATGACTTTTCCGCGATGGTCGGATTTTCAGAACCGTCGCGACTATGAGGCGTAATTACACAATGCACAGGATATTACAACAAAGGCAGTCACTCACTGCATACAGACATCAATCATTAAAGTGCACGAATACTACTAATGAGAGATCTTATGATTCGCTTTCCAATATGCAAACTTGAAATGAAAATTCACTGTCACTTTTGTACACTAGATGAATGCAATCCTTTTGATTTTGATGTCTTTAAATTTAAAATAAACAAATAAGCAACAAGCAAGTGTGGAAAAAACCGGTTGATCCAAACAATTGTGATCTATGTTCGGTAGTGAAAAGGAATTGAATCAATGCCAAAGATTGGTTCAATAACAATCACTAAACAATCAACCAAAAGCAAGCAAAGGGGAAGGCTCAACCAAGCCAACAAAAGCTACAAACAAACCTTGGGCAAACAAGCAACCAAGCAAGAAACTTGAAATAATGAATTAGGTCACATAGGCAAAAAGCAAGATTCATTCAACAGAGCTGACAAAAGAGTGCCTGAACCATAAACAGTGAAAAACAAGCTACTAAGTAGGTGAGAAAAGCAAGGAACTAGTAGGATTGATGGACTCAAGAGGTAGAATTGAGAAAATCAATTCTACAACAATCAGCACGGGTAATACAAAAGCAACAAGTGCTGATAAAGAACTAACCACAACAATAGAGCGATGTCAGCATGGAAGTACACGACCTTTCCACGATGGTCGGATTTTCAGAACTGTCGCGATTATGAGGCGTAATTACGCGATGCATAGGATATTACAAAAAGGTGAGCGCGATGACAGCGTGACTGTGAAATTTAAATTCTCGATGACTTTCAAAACAATGACAGGCGAACGAAAAATCCCAAATCAAAAGCAGTCAATTCTTCAATCAAATAGAGGTAATTCCCAGATCAAGCCAGGAAACTCAAAAGACTGGTAACTAATCCCCAAACTTTAAAAGAGACCAAATCAAAAATAAAAACAAGAGCAAACAAAGGAAGAAAAAAGGCCAAACTCCCCAGTGGAGTCGCCAATTTGTGATTCAGGAAAGTGTTCCCTCTGCGGACACAGAGGCAACCCCTCTAGCCCTAGAGTAGGTCTAGTCACAAACAAGGACAGATCAGCAATAGATTTCCTTAAACAATCATAGTTGGAGGCCTACCTCAACCGGTGGTCGATGGAGTTCTGTTGTGCTGCTCCATCTTCTGCTTCCTTCTCCTAATGAGTGATCAACCTTGTTGTGGGGAAAAGTATCCGATGCGGATGACCCTATCCCTACTCTAAAGGTGACAGTCTTTAGCAACAACTGAAAGTAAAGTTTTGATGATTTCCTTTATGAAAGTACAGAGAGAATGAAGAAAGATTAACCAACCTGGTGTCTTTCGCTTAGTCGATCCTTGTCCTCTCTCTTTGTCTCTTGTTCCCAGCTCTTTGCTCTCTTTGCCGGTCCAGCTACACACAGATCCTGCACAAAACAAGAGAGCAAACTACAAGATACATGTACTCATAACTGAAGCATGGATTAGGATGAATCAAATATACATGTAAATACAATACATCAATGCAATACAAGTATATAGGAGAACATGCAAAACTTTATTGATAGAAGTAACAGGGTTCTGAGAAGGTTACAACCAATGATGGCTCCAATCCAGCAGCACCTCCCCAGCAGCAAGAACTCTCCTCTTCACCTCTAGTAAAACAATCACCCAATAGCTCTAACTGTAAACCAACAGCACCTCCTTGCTTTACACAAAATTCCAGCCTCTTTAGACCTCATAGAAGAGCTCTATATATAGGAGAGAAGAAGAGAGGATGAGTCAGCTTGAGGCTGGCATAGAGATGACTAGTGTCCTCTCCCTCTTCAGTTAAACTTCAGTCCTTGAGTCCACTTGGAGATCCTTGCTTACACATGGTGATCAAGTACCTCTTACTCATCACAGGGCGAATCTCATGAACCAAGTGTTAGTTTGGAAGCTTCCTGGGCAGTTGACACCTTGCAGGATGACTGTGCCACTTGGCCAATCTCGCCCAGCGCAGGTAGCCTTCATTAATCTTGACTTCCAGCGCAGGTACAAGGAGGGACAGTTGCATTCCAGCGCAGAAGCTCAGTGGAGCAGCTGACATGATCCAAAATAAGCCTGTTTTGAAGTGTTTTCAGGTGGAGAACTGATTGGAAGTGCTGTTGTTTGATGACCTTGTTCTTTTAGGGGTAAGAACAACATGTTTAGGGACTGAGGATCCCTGTAATTATTGACATTTCATGCTCCATGCTGCGAGGCACAAAAATGTCTATAACAGTTGCCCCCTAAAGTATGAGGCCGTTTATCGGGTGAAATGCTTTATCTAGAGGGTCTGAAGTTCATTCCAGTGCTGAGGAGGCGCCCTGTAATACAATACAATACAATACATTATTTTTCATTCTATTTTCATGATCTAGCTGAGGCGGGCATTCCCATGCTCAGCTTTTATAAATACATTTTGGTACATATGACAGATGATCGTCTGAAGGTAGACTGATAATTTTCTGCTGAAATTATCATCCTTTGAATAGGATGATCATCTGTTGCAATGATGTACATGACAAATGCTTTTATATTTCCTGAATATATATCGCAGCCCGGATGGATGAAACTAGATCCGGGGTCTTCAAACTCGTTCAATCTTCACTCTAAGTACAAGTCGATCCATGTGAGAATTGCGCTGAAGTCGAACATGGAAAGACATCGCTTGATTACCGGTCAATAATGAAAACCGTTAACAAGCGCGAGAGGAATCACCAATAATGACGATGACCCTCAAGGTACCGCAGTACAATTCACGTGGCGTGAATAAAGGACTTGGCGTTGAACGCCACGCAAAATCTTCTGGTCGAAGGTCATTGATGTATACCTGTCGCCGGAAGTGAGAAACTTGCCATTGAGGCATGCAAGCTTCAAAGTACTGATGGGGGTGTTCCTAGATCAACTTCTTGGATAATGAGCTGAAGTCGACAAGAAGCGATCCGTCAAAGGAGGGCCTTAATGAATCCCACATCAATGACACGGAACGGAGCTAATGACTTTAGTGGAGGTGAAAACAAACTGTGACATATGATTCAGGGTGGCGATCATGAATGGATGAAGGATAATGTATGGCAGTGGATGGGACACGGTTGACACTTTCAGAATGACCCCTCTTGAACATATAACGACACTGATGCGATGGATCGGTAGCATTACCCCAAATGTGGATGGTTTGGCGAGGACCATGGTGATGAGACCGGTGAATGAGACAACCCAACCCGATGTGGTACGGAGGAAAAGTGTCATGTTCAAGAGTGACTTGCTACCATTAAACTTTGATGTTCTCCCAATTTTTCCCCAGTCATTTCTGACCAGTACCTCTTTATTTTTGTCAAGCTTGAGGAGGATAACATATGCTTGTTCTATAACCTTCCCTTCGGGCAAGCCCATCGCTATGATTTAACGAGCCTAGCGATAGGGAAACTCGTTCTCTTCTAAAGACAAGTTTGTCGCTATTTAATCATTTTAACGAGTCTAACGACAAAGAAAACTCGGTCCTTTTCATTTTTAGAGAGTCTGAAAAGGTACAGAAAGTTAACTCCATAATTCCTTTTTCGTCAGCAAATCCCTTAAGTCCGAAAAAGTATAAAACAATACAGAAGGGATGGCTGCTCGGTACTTTTAACGAGCCGAACAAGACAAGCGCTCGATCCTTTTGTGCAATAATCCCTCAGGTCCAAAAAGATTAAAATTTAGAGGAGGGATAGTGTTCCGGTCATTTAACGAGCTGGAAGGCCAAAACTCAGCAAACTTTTCATTTTTTACGAGTCAGTGAAAAGAGCTGAAAGAAGACTCGTCTTTTGAGGAACGAGTGATAAACAGGGATAGCTACAGATTCCAGGTACAGATTGGAATTTTCCAATCACGGCAGTGTTACGAGGATGGCTAGGTGGAATCACTCTTCGCAGCTGTTTCTCAAAAGAGGTAAACACACAAATGGAAGTGAATGATCGGCCAAATGAACGGTGGAGGTGATGGATGACAACACGATCAAGGCTCTTATGGCTGATGAATTTGCGATCTCAAGAGGTTATTTACCGGTTCATTTTTTCCATGAGCTTGAACTCTGGGGGAAACTTTTGCTCACACTTTTCTATTTTTTAACGAGCATAGATTCAGTCATAAAACTGCTCGAATTTTGCGTTTATTTTTTTTTAACGAGCATGAACTATATGCTAAAACTGCTCGATATACCAGTCATAAAAGAACGCCTCCCGTAAGGACCAATTTTTATAGAGCTTATGCCTTACCACAGCTATGCTCACTTTTGGCAAATTTTACTTTTTCCCCACAGGCTTCTTTCATGCAAGTTTGGAAACGGCTAATCTTAAAACTAGATAAATAACCGCCCCTAGCTTGCACTCCAGAAGGTTTGCATGCCCCCAGGTATAGGATAGAATTTCGAGGCTACCCCTCCTCTCCCCTACCTCTGCTTTTCTTTGGGTGTTCACAATTACTTGTCATCTTGCCAATCTAATGCTAACGATACTTGTCTTCTCGTTATTCTAATGGGTCTTACGCAGTACTCAGGCTTCCCGTCGGCCCACTTTTAACAAACAACTATTTGTGACAATAGAAGAACACCACTCAAAGATAAAACATTGGCATTATTGAGGGAGGCTTGCCTCTTTCTTATTATTCCAAAGACGGTTCGATTCGCTGTCGCAAATCAATCTCTTTCTTCGGCAGTGTCTATCATTGGGTTGTCCAAAGATGGTTACCCTCTGTCACAACAATACGGTCTCCTTCTTCGTAGACTGCCCCTGCTTATCCTTCAAAACATATGTTTCGATGGGCGAGGCTTGAATTCAAAGATGGTTACTACTTGTTGCAATAAGGGAATTCCTACTTGGGCATTGCCCACTTTTTTAGACAAAGGTGAATGACTTTTGTCAAACACATAATTTTAACAAAAGATTACTATTCTAGAACAACCCCACTTCCTTCGGACGGGGTACGGACTAGTCATATTCTTCTGCGGAAATTCTTTCTTATACCCGGGGTTTCTTCTGCCCGAAGCAGACCAGGGTGCATGCCCCCTGGGTCCTAGTCTTTCTTTCCGAATCACTCGCGCTCATCGGGAAGGAGGACCGGGGGTGGAGGCGAATCTTGAGTGAACAGACCATTTAGGAATGGTATTTGACTATTTGCGATGCGAGATCCCGGAAACGAAAGTTGGTCTACGAGCTTGACCACCCTTCCTTCGTGTGGAAAACACATTACTCTAAAGAGTGAGGAGACTATCGCTCCCATGCAATAAATATAGTCCCGCCCAAGGAGTAGGTTATAATCCAAAGGTCCTTGGACGACCATCACGTTCATCTCGACGGTCTTCCCTTTCAATGTAACAGGTACATTGGGGAGGATCCCTAATGGTCGACTGGTTCCTTTATCAAAACCTGAGAGATTTCTCAACTCAGGTAAAAGCGCTGGGAAACCCAGTGCTTTCCAAGCAACAGAGGAAAGGATACTCACAGACGCCCCTTCATCAATGATAGTACCAGCCATGATCATTCTATAGATCTGGACAATGATTCTGAATGGTACACTGGCTGGTAACCGGGGTCTGCCTAGTTGATTCCAATCAAAGGATACAACCAGGTTGCTTGGTGGTGGGACCGAATATACGGCCGGATATGACTCTGATGATGTTCCTTCCTGCGATAAAGGAATGGGCACATTGCCCTGACGCTCATCGGAGTCGGTGCTGATGAAAAGAACCTGGATGGTGTCATCCTTATTCTCTTCAGTGAGGGTGTCGCATGAAGACGACTCTTCGGCGACGGTGTCATTTGAAGACGGATCTTCAATGACGGAGTCATTGGATGATAGAACCTCTGAAGGAAGAACCGGGTCAACTGCCGTTTCGACCTTTAGACTTTCGTCTGGTCTAGATTCAGTAGGTTCATTCTCAATGACCGACACTTCAGCTGACCACTTGAGCGGGCCAGCTGGATTTTCAACTATCGAGGGATTAGGCACGAGTTTTTGGTATCCAGGGGGAAGTCGCAACGGTGAAACCGGGCGATCTTCCAAAACTCTCTTGGCCTCATCTAAGAATGGACATTTGTGGATGGCATGATTGCCTTCACACAATAGACAGGGTGATCTTGGTCCCCTTCTTCGTCCTTCACTCTCGTTAGTTGACGGATTGCAATCAACATGACAACCAGAGGTTGATGCTACCGGATTGTGCAACCTTGGGGACCAGTCCCTTAGTATCCGGGGGATACAAGGACAATCACGATGGAAGTGGGTCCCTTTGCAAATGACACATGGCGATTTAGGCCCGGTCGGTGCAGTGTGTGGGTTTTTGTCAGCTTTCTTCTGCTTGCCCCCAGTCGCCTTCGCCAGAGGCTCCTTCTGCTTCTTTTCTCTCTTCTTCTTTTCTTTCTTCTCCTTGGGAGGCTGACTTTTGCCAGCTCTACCTTGCGAAGATGAAGGATCAGAGGAAGTGTCATAAGAAGTGGAAGGCTGGTGGGTAGTTCTAGATTGTTCTGACTGTTGATTCGACTGCTCAGGATTAGTGGCGATCTGGACTACATTAGTTGAAAAGAGCCATACAGGGAGGCCAATTGTCAATCCTGGAAGTGACAATGTAGCCATATGAGGCGCACCAACATCTCCCCAAGAGGAGAAGGGGTTTGGACTTCCGCCAAGGTTACTTCCTTGGTTGGTGGGCTCCATACTTTTCAACTGAAAGATCAACGTGGGAATAATAGGTGATTATGTTCCGCTTAAAATAAATTTTATTAACGACGCTTTTAGACACAAACTTGCTTTTTCATGTTTTAAGAGTCGAGAAAAAGCTAAAGATGACTCTAGTCGCCTTTGATGTATTAACGAGCCCGAAGTGACAAATGCTCGGTTGGACTTTTTCAGTTATAGAGTTTGAAAAAGGCCAAAAGAAACTGCTCTGGAGATCTAGGCAGAGGGTGTGCCAAACCTTTCGCGAAACCACAGAATACGTTTTACGGTACGGGTGGTCGATCTTCGTGAATGCTGTTTCACTGCATCGCGATCAGTAGGGCGGCCGACACGGTTTCCTAAGGATAAAGGATAAAAGCCTATAGGGGTCTCCCAATATACGCGACGGTACGCGGGAGCTCAAGTCCGTGTTAGTGCCACCGACTCTCAGGAGGAATCACCCACCTTCGTAGAGATCGACAGTCACTATGTTTAACGATGCTGGAACACGTCTCTACCTAGACCTCTATATGTTTGCGTTAAATTCCAAAGCGTTGTTATGTAAATTGAGTTTATTTTAATGTTGATATTTCTTAACAGTTTGCCTTTCAGGTTCGCCACGAGATGTATATATACAACTTCCTATATGCAATCTAAGAATGAGAAGCAAATCTTTTCAATCTTTCAACTTTGAAAACCTTAATCTACTTGAGGGAAAAGAAAGACACAACTTTTTCCACAGATCAAAGAACACACACTAAAATGCACATCTTCCTAAATCGTCAAGCATACAGTCAAATGCAAAATGCACAATGCATGTATTTCTTTTCGTTATCCTTAATGTTGATGCTAGACAGAAAGGAAACTGTTGTATAATTTTGAATCTAATTTCAAGTAGAAATAAACAAGCTTGTCCACAATCAAAAAGACACCTTATGATAGACTTGTTTAAAACACAGGAAATGTATAGATTCAAACCATGAAATGAAAAGCAAACAAACTCAAACAGCCATGAACAGTAATAAAACTAGCTCATAAGATCACAAAGACACTTTTACAGTTCAAGATCTAAGAGGCCACAGCTATACTGGTTCGCTTTTCACAATGGGAAACTGTAACTGAAACAAGAAATACTGAAAGAACATTCACAGTTTCATCACACAACTGAGGCGGAATAATGTCAAGGAGAAGTGGTCTACAGCAAGTACAATGACCAGCAAGCAATCAGCAAAAAATCAGTGAAAACAGGGCCAAGACACAATGGGAAAACTGAGCAAGACAATGGCTAACTGGACCAGCGCAGGTTCTAGTCTGCCAGTTTGACTCTCAGCGCAGTTCCCGAAGGGAGCACCTGCGCTGTAATGCAGACTGCCTGTGGACAGCCTGCACTGACTCACGAGAGCTTCGTCTACAAAGAATTCCGGGTCATAAAAAGCTAAAAAATGCACTGTTTTTGCTGAAATAAAAAGCTATAGGTCAAGTACAGACTAAGGGATGATCAAGAGCATGAAGATCTATCACAAAGAGTAAAGAGTCTTTTGTAGATAGGCTCTTCAAATCTTGAATTTGCTCAACAAATGAGCAAGAGTAGCAGTCCCTCTACTTCACTTTTGATATAGTCAAAAGCTTTTCGATTTGGTACTCTTTTCTTCAAGAAATGAATAGCAAAATACTACAAACACCAACAAGATACTAGGTTCCCCAGCGGAGTCGCCAGTTTTTTGTGGGGAAAAGTATCCGATGCGGATGACCCTATCCCTACTCTAAAGGTGACAGTCTTTAGCAACAACTGAAAGTAAAGTTTTGATGATTTCCTTTATGAAAGTACAGAGAGAATGAAGAAAGATTAACCAACCTAGTGTCTTTCGCTTAGTCGATCCTTGTCCTCTCTCTTTGTCTCTTGTTCCCAGCTCTTTGCTCTCTTTGCCGGTCCAGCTACACACAGATCCTGCACAAAACAAGAGAGCAAACTACAAGATACATGTACTCATAACTGAAGCATGGATTAGGATGAATCAAATATACATGTAAATACAATACATCAATGCAATACAAGTATATAGGAGAACATGCAAAACTTTATTGATAGAAGTAACAGGGTTCTGAGAAGGTTACAACCAATGATGGCTCTAATCCAGCAGCACCTCCCCAGCAGCAAGAACTCTCCTCTTCACCTCTAGTAAAACAATCACCCAATAGCTCTAACTGTAAACCAACAGCACCTCCTTGCTTTACACAAAATTCCAGCCTCTTTAGACCTCATAGAAGAGCTCTATATATAGGAGAGAAGAAGAGAGGATGAGTCAGCTTGAGGCTGGCATAGAGCTGACTAGTGTCCTCTCCCTCTTCAGTTAAACTTCAGTCCTTGAGTCCACTTGGAGATCCTTGCTTACACATGGTGATCAAGTACCTCTTACTCATCACAGGGCGAATCTCATGAACCAAGTGTCAGTTTGGAAGCTTCCTGGGCAGTTGACACCTTGCAGGATGACTGTGCCACTTGGCCAATCTCGCCCAGCGTAGGTAGCCTTCATTAATCTTGACTTCCAGCGTAGGTACAAGGAGGGACAGTTGCATTCCAGCGCAGAAGCTCAGTGGAGCAGCTGACATGATCCAAAATAAGCCTGTTTTGAAGTGTTTTCAGGTGGAGAACTGATTGGAAGTGCTGTTGTTTGATGACCTTGTTCTTTTAGGGGTAAGAACAACATGTTTAGGGACTGAGGATCCCTGTAATTATTGACATTTCATGCTCCATGCTGCGAGGCACAAAAATGTCTATAACAAACCTAAAACAATGCAAAGGAAATACAACAAAGCACGTAACCGGAAAACAACAATGATCTATTTACTCATAAAGTCAAGAAGTCATGAGCTATCAAGTAAATTACATACAAGACATATGAAAACATCATTTATTGTATTAATAATGAAATAAGAGTAAGCTTACAACCAAAGTCTTGATGTCACAAGCCTTCTCAGAGGGATCTAGCCAGCATGTTCCTCAAGCATTCACTCTTTGAAGATGAATCTCCCAATATACAAGTCTCACTCACTCATAAGTTTTACACAAGATTAAGGGAACTTCACAACCTTCCACAAGCTATCAACAATCCCACACTTGTCACACTCACACCAGCTATCTAGCAAACTCACAAACACTAACAGCATTGCTCAACTAGCCAACTATCAGAAACTAGAAATGCATAGCAATGGTGAGAGTTTAAATAGGAGAACGAGTCTCCATGAAAGGTGGAAGAGTGAGATTATCCCAAAGGAAGGTAGCACAATTGATGGAACTGCCATGACAGAGAAAGGAGGGCGATACAAATTATGCCAACAACCAGGTCTAGAGTCGTCTAGAAGGCCGACTGTTGGAACGAATTTGCCCAAGCTGGATCATCGCGGGGGCATAACTGAGCTTTAGCACTGGCATCGCTAGTTCGCAATGTAGCTAGTTAGATCATCACTAAAGATACTAAGTAACATCACGTTGGAGCAGAAAATTAGACCATCACGGGAATCAGATGTACTTCCACTCTTGCAGTGCATCTGGACTGTTCATGAGCGCCCTTCAGCGCATATATTTAGTCCATAGCCGCGATGAGGCAAATAACTTAGGAAAAATGGGTTTTTTGGAAGCACAAGAGAGAATTTGAGCATGTTTGACTTGGACACATGACACATAACTATTTTTTCTAAGTCTGATTAGAAACATCTAAAGCACTTGATGAAGGTTTTTGACAGGTGTAGAAATTTGGAATATCATTGAACCATAAGAAGTCCTTGTTTGCTATCAAAGAAGGAAAATTGTTGGGCCATATAATTTCAAAGGTGGGAGTAGTAATTGACCCCAAACAAGTATCTACGATTGAAACATAGACCTTACCTAGAAACAAGAAGCAGATTCAAGATTTTCTAGGCAAGATTAATTTTTTAAGGAGATTTATTCCAAATTATGCAGAGATTTTAAAAGATATAACTGACATGCTCCAAAAGGACCATGAAGTCAAATGGACTTCCTCTTATAGGCATGCATTTGAACAAATAAAAAAGGCTATCTCTGAAGCTCCCACCTTAGCCAGCCCTGATTATACTAAGCCATTTAGTATTTTCTCTTTTGCCTCTGAAACAACCCTTGCTACCATTCTATTACAGAAAAATGAATATTCCCATGATCAACCCGTAGCCTTTTTCAGCAAGGTTATTATAGATGTTGAGCTTAAGTATGACATCATTGAGAAGCAAGCCTATGCCCTAATTCAAGCCTTGAAATCATTTAGAATATATGTCTTACATTCACCTATTACTACTTATGTCCATAATAGTGCTGTGAAAATTGTCCTAACCCAACCGGACATTGATGGGAAAAGAGGTAGATGGATCACTCAAATTCTGGAGTTTGATCTAACTATCAATACTATCAAGCTAGTAAAAGGTCAAGGATTAGCCAAGATTCTAGCTGAATCCAACTGCAAAGTACTTGGAATCAATTCTATTTTAGAAATACAAGGGAAGAATACACAAGAATCTTTTTTCCTTGCAAAAGGGGAGAATTCACAAGAACCTTCCCTTCATCTTAAAGAAAAGAACCCACAAGAACCTTCCCTTCATCTTAAATAAAAGAACCCATAAGAACCTCTACCTTCGGAGAAGATCAATCCTATACACATTGATGAAAAATTCTTGTTGTTAAACTGGTATCAAGATATTGTAAATTTCTTGATCTATTTTGAGTGTCTAGCATCATTCTCCAAAACCCAGTGTAAAACCGTTAAGTTAAAATCAGTCAAGTACTGCATTATAAATGCAAATTTATACTGGAAAGATCCACTAAATATTTTGTTATTATGTTTAACAGAATCAGAAACTGAAGGAATCATTGATCAATTTCATATAGGATTTTGTGTGCGACATTATGCTTGGAGAGAAATAGCATACAAGATTCTGAGGGGAGGATTTTATTGGCCCACATTGTTCTTACAAGTAGGGGCAAAGGTCAGAGGTTATGTTCCTTGCCAAATGTTTGTTGGTAAACAAAAATTAGCGGCTCTTCCACTCATTCCATCAATAGTTTCAACACCTTTTTCTCAATGGGGATTAGATTTTGTTGGAGAGATTCACCCCACTTCAAGTAATCATCATAGATGGATCCTCTCTGCAACAGAATACTTTACTAAGTGGGTGGAAGGAATTCTGGTTAGAAATTCTACTGATATAGTAATAAGTAAGTTTATTGAGGAGAATATATTATCTAGATTTGGTTTCCCAACTCAAATTGTCACTGATAATGCAATAACTTTTTTCTAGTGTTAAAATGATTGATTTTTTCCAGAAATATTAGATTCTGTTACATCATTCAACTCCATACTACCCTCAAGGTAAGGGCCTTGCAGAGTCATCAAACAAAAGTCCGGTAAAGGTAATAAAAAGACTCTAGCTAATCATAAGAAGAGCTAGGATTCACATTTGATTTATGTAGTATTGAAAAATAGAATTACTCCAAAGAGATCAACTAGAAAATCTCTATTTCAATTAGTCTATGGGAAAGATGCAATCTTCCCTACAAATTTGGCCTTCCCTATATTAAAATTCCTGTAGGATTCAATAGATGAACCTGATGATTTTTCAAGAAGAATAAATCAGATTATTGAACTTAATGAAAATAGAGATGAAGTTCAACACAAATTGAAGAAATATCAAAATAAGATGAAGGCCATGTTTGACAGAAGAGCCAGGGAAACAGACTTTAAGGAAGGTGATCTAGTTCTAAGATGGGATGCCAGGAGAGAAGAGAAAGGAAAGCATGGAAAATTTGACAATCTATGGTTTGGACCTTTAGCAATTGCTAAAGTGAAGGGTAACAACACTTTTGTGCTACAGAATCTTGAGGGGCTATATTCCACTTATCCTGTAAATGGAAGGTTTCTCAAACATTACATTCAGTACTAAGAAGTTGAAATAGTTTTCATTGTAAATACTCTGGATTTCTTTTACTTTTCAAAATGTCAGTGTGATTTTTTTACAGCAGGGACTCCATAGCCCGAGGAGAAGGCACATGGATCTGCAGGTTCTCTGCATTCTACAAGAGAAAGTAATACCCAGATGGAGCCAATGTTGTAGAATTTTTTGATTTTGATAAGATAGTATAAATTAGTCTATACATACATATATATATATATATATATATAGAAAAAATGTTAAGATAGGATATGGACATAACAATATTGAATAAAATGTTTTTGAAAATATCTTGATGATGATGACCATATCAAAGAAAATGTTAGGATAGATGACCTAAAATAAAATCAAGACAAAAATAAAATGTTAGGTTAGAAAGAAAAGAAAACAAATAAACTCTGAAAGTGAGCAAGTCTAAATGCCACTACTATTTTTTCCTCAAAATAATGGTTGTGTGCAGCTTGCCATAAATGCCACAACCCATGATAGCCAAATAGTTCAATCTTGACTGCTTCATGCTTTACGTTTGATGTTATAATTAGAGAGTAAATATTTGGCCAAAATGTTTAATCTTGGAAGATTAGTAATTAGGTAGAGAATAATAAGGTGCTCATTAGTTTAATCTGACCCCTTGGATGTTATAAGGTTAGAATTAGATAGTTTGTTTTTTAAAAAAATAAAAAGAAAGGAAAAGAGTTTGCTAGCTTAAATGCATCCATTAAGTGAAGAAAAAATGATAGGATAAGCAAAGGATAAGTAGAAGAAAGGTTGCAGAAGTATGATGATTGATTGGACAAAATGTACATTTATCATGTTTTACCATATGTTTCTATGTCCATGAGGCAATTACACAAAGCAAATGAAGGTCTACAAGATCAATTAATTAACTTCCCTCATCCACATTCATCCCTATATTTACTAATTTCCGTTTCCCACCTTCATACAATTCATGTTCATTCATTTTCCATTTACAACCCGTTTTCCTAAGGTTAAAATCCTTTTTCCTAGGAAAAGTGAAAACCCCATGTTAAATCTCGTTTTACCCAAAAAACCGACAAAAAGATGTTTAGCCTAAGTATTGATGTATATATGTGAAAAACAAAGAACTCATGAAAAGGCATTATACTTAGTGTATTTCCCCTTTCCGCTCATGTATCATATTAACACTAACTTAGAGTATTAAACCCCTAAAAGTCACTTTTCCCGTATATTATTAACTCTATTTACTAAATATCCCGAAACCATAAGTTTTATTATAAAACTATGTATTCCATAACACATCGCATATCGACAGATCACAAACTTTTCAATGTGCATGCACTCTCCTCCACATTGCAATATGCGATGCGCGATGGACCTCGACCCGACACAAATATATTTCATAATTCATTGCCCATTTCGCATCTGCCCGTCATTGCAAGTCCTCGCTGAAACATACACCCTCCACCATTGCGATCTACGATATGCGGTGGGAACCTGGACCCAATCGTAGTATTATCCATGATTTATTTTCCACATTGCGTCTGACCCCTATCAAATTCCTTTGCAACCCTTGCTTCCTTGCTGTGATTGCATTATGCGATGAACTCGGACCCGATGTCATTTAACCACCCGAATTCATATTATTTCAAGTCCAACATACCTTGTTTTGCAAAGGATTTCTTTGTTACAATGTTTTTATGATTTAAACGAAGAACCAACCTAAACCTCTATTTAACCATAAAACCCCACTAATCTCAGTTTTTAACCCATAATAAAGCCCATACTGCCATGATTAATCGTTGACCCCCTCCATTGCTCTTTCCTCTTACCTCCACGTAGCTTTTTCGCTCCACCATCGTCCGATCAAATGCATTCAAATCCAACGACCCTCAACGATTTCGGGTTGGCTCTCTGTCCGAGCATTACCTGCCCAAAAAAGCAATATTCCACCGACCTTCCCTTGCTACATGTCTAGCTCTAAACTATATCAGGTGATCCCTCCCAAAAATTTCCAGCCCCTCATAACCAGTGCGATGAAAACCAAAACCACCTCCTGCATAATGACAAAATGGGCATTGTCCAATTTGTGCCATAATTCAAAAGTAAACTGTTTTTCCATTTAAATGCAAAAATCACCATTTTGCTTTGTTTCGCTCGTTTACACAGTGAAAACTCCATAAACTTTTGTGACCAATAAAATCAATATTTTACCTTCCGATACATTCTGGACTCGTTTGAATATCCTTTTGAGCTCAATAAATCCATTTATGACCTTCTCTGTCACTTATGTTTTTCTTAACAATTTCTGTGTTTTGCAAGTAAAAAATCTTGTTCCAGGCTTATAAAGAAAAAATCTTGCATACATTTTGAAGATAAATACAAAGATCATATCAAATCACTTTACCCTGTAATATAAAATCTAAAACGATTTATTGTTGAAAAACACAGTAAAAACTTGAAATGCACATTAAAGGTAAAAATAACATAGTAAAGGCTACTCAGCAGGGTTTAAGGATATTCATAGAATTTAAAGAGTATTAGATGAAAGATCGAATGAAGGAATCAACCAGTGTAAAGGATACAAACAATCAAGCAGCTTAAAGGGAAAAATATCAAACAACAAAGCCAGCACAACCTGAATAAAAGGGATAGCAAGAAGTAGTTCAATAGCTGCCTCTATCCTCTTCCATGAAGATCTTTCCTTTCCTAGAATAAATCATAATCAGGTTTAGGATATTTTCTTAGTTTCATTATTGTATAAATAACTCTCATCTCGAGTTGTTAAGGGTTCAAGGTTCATTGTTCATTGTTTGTTAAGTCGTGACTGTTCATTCTACTTTGAACCTGGTTTCACCTTTGAAGGAAGCTTTTGTAGACACTTGATGTACTCAGCCTTTCTAGAACCTTAATACAAAGCAGAGGATTTTGAATTTGGTTTTACACAGTTTGTGTTATCCTGTAAGTTTTTCCAACTATCAATCATTATGTTTTTCTTCATATGGTTATGACTTTAGAGATATCTAGGTAGGAATAATTGTGTCTCAATTTATTCCTATAAACTCCTGAAGTGACCATCTATTAAGAGAATGGATTAATGAACTATCTGTTTAGCTAATCCCCTATAATAAATAAATCATCAGCACCTTTTGTAGGCTTAAGTATAATGCCTTGAATCTTTGGAATGTAGTTTAGAAGGTTTTCAAAGTTATGACTGTTCTGTTGTACAGTCTGGAAACTGTGATAATCATATTATTTTATGTCTTCTTCTCACCACTATTTGATCTATATCACTATGTAAAGCTTTATAGCAGTCCTTTGCTGAGATATTAATATTATCCAAAGGATTAAGTATTTCAATTCTACATCTGTCTTCATCCATTGGTCTTCCAAAACTAAAACCAAAAAACCAAAAACAATTATTTTAGATGCTCTGGCATTAGTAGCTGACCTACTACTATCTCAGAGGTACAACATAGGGAAACTTCACAGAAGATCCTACAAGCTGGGCTATGGTGACCAACTATGCACAAGGATTCCAAGGAATATTTTCGGGCATGCGATGCCTATCAGAGAATGGGGAGGCCACTGCAGAGGAATGAATTTCTTATGAACCGCAAGTGTCGTTACAGGCATCTGATAAGTGGGAAATAGACTTTGTGGGACCGATTCAGCTACTAGGAAAGAAGACAAGAGAAACACACATCATCACAGCCACAAAATACTTGACCAGATGGGTTGAGACGTAGCCTGTGGAAGATTGTATCGTGGCTACAACTGCAAAGTTCATAGTTGCATACATTTTGTCTCTATTTGGCTTCCCTAAGATTTTGATGAGTGATAGGGGTTTTCACTTTTTGAACGAAACAATTGTTGCCTGCTCGAAAAGTTCTAGATGTATCATAAGAAAACCACACCATATCATCCTCAAGAGAAAGGTACAGTGGAATCCTTTAATAAAATCCTGGAGAATGTTTTGACGAATATTTGTAATGCAAATAAGAATGATTAGGGTGTGCATATATCAATAGTTTTGTGGGCGTATAGAACCACATGTAAAAATTTGACTCGATAGACACCGTTCAGATTGGTTTATGGACAAAAAGTAGTGATGCCAATGGAGTATATTGTGCCTAGTTTAAGGATTGATGCAGTCACAGAGATGGAAGATCGGGATACCGTGGAAGAACACCTCATGTAGATAGTTGAGTTGGAAGAAGATTTCTTCCTGGCAGGTTTTCATAAGCAAATGCATAAGGCTTGTGAATAGGTGTGGAATGATCACCACATTAAGAAACATACCTTTAAAATTGGAAATTTAGTGCTACTATATGATAGCAAATTTATGAAGTTTCTAGGGAAGTTCTGGATGCATTGGCTGGGGCTATATATCGTCAAGGAGATTATGGATGGAGGTGCATTTCAGCTCGTGAAGTTGAACGGGAAACTGTTGCCATGAAAAATCAATGGGATTCAGTTAGAGGCTTATAGGGGCGATCCCACCCTTTTGCAATGACTCTATGGATGCAGGACAGTCTTAGTACTCTAGAAAGTTGCATGGAAGTGCGGGACTATAAACTACGTTGTCAAAAGGACAATTTGGTGAAGTGAACGAGCTTTGCAATGAATAAAGGAAAGGTGTAAAGGGGAGCTGTGACGAAAGAGCCATGCTAGCATGGTGGGTCCTATGCAGCCTAGCCAAAAAGTAACTGCTAGAAGCACTATAGATGATTGGATGTCCATTTTTCTGTTAAAGGGAGCGGGGGGAGAGAATTTAAGGAGCATATCTTTGGAAATATACCGCCAAAAGTGCATTAATGACAGGGATCTAGAGGGAGTAGATGGATTTGAATTCAAAATGGGCTATAAATACAGTATCTCATTCCACATTTGAAAACTTTGCTTCCATAGAAATTGCCTTGAGATTTTGTGCCTTAGTTTGCACCAAGACAATTGTTGCATGTCTGGAGGAGATTGGAAGGAGACTCGAAATAAGTTTTCGCAACAAGGACTTGGGTGGGAGGTGAATTTAATTGAGTGGCAGAAGCGAAGATTCTGGGAGAGAAAGATTACAACACAACCCATGCCTACCACAATGCCTAGGTCACCGAGGCCTAAACCATCTGCCTCTGCGAAAGAAGAGAAGAAGCAAAAGAAGCCCCAACAAGCACTAGTGTGGAAATATCCATGCATACAGTCAGATGGATAGGATCAAGCATACAAAACCCTTGGACTTAGATGAGGAGTTATCTATGGGGATTGAAGAGATTGATGCCTATGAAGCAGTGTCGATTACTCAGTTACCACCTTATGTACCCCCTAGAAAATCAACATCCAAAGTGACAAAGGACCCAAATTTGATGAAGTTATAGGTATCTACCTCATTGCTACTTGAGCAAGTACCTTCTATAGGTAATTTTTTGGCCCGAACACCGATTTTGAACATGGAGGACTAGGGCCTGGGTGATCACGTGAAGTTCCCACAATTGGAATTGAGAAAATACCTAAAGAAAGTCTATTATGAGGAGTCAGATGTTACACGACTTGAACTAATGAAGTGGGAAGCCAGAATTGAGTGTGCGGGGTTGCTCAATATGTTGTGTGTGTCGCATTTTAGCTGCAACACCATTAACACTACTTGTGTGCGTCAATTATTGACGTTGGTTCACGATGGGTGCCTTTGGTTGGGAGGGGTCATTCCAATTACTAATATGTTGATCCATCAAATAACCTTGCTGCCATATTATGGTGTGAACCCTACATATGCCTTTGTAGGGAAATCATAAGAGAAGAAGTTGGCAAACCAGATGAAGAGCAAATTTGGGTTGGTGAAGAAGTCACATGAAAATGTGATTAACTCCATATCGGATGGCATTGTGTAGTTTGTTGTAGAAATATTGGCCTGGAAGATCATGCAGAAGTGTCGCGCTGACGAAGTACCGACACCAATATTATTTTTGGCTGTACAGTGGAGCAAAGGAGTGCAATATAATTGGGCCGAGTATCTTTGTCATGAGTTCTTGGAATATTTCTGCAAAGCCTAGGACGATGGAAAGGCATTCCACTATGCATGGATACCTCTGTTGGTCACATTAATGGCATGGAGGATGCCTGAGGAAAGCTAATTCTCACAACATGATCTAGACTTATGTGAGGCTACTAAATTATCCTCGCTAGTGGAAATGAAAGATCCTAAATGTGTCATGGAGACAAAGATATTTTGGGTCTTGTTCAAATTGAAGTTGGGAATGGTGATCAACCAATGACCACATTTATCACCACGCTTACATATGTAGTATGCTAACATTGCTGACTTCAAGGAAAATTTTCACAATATTTCTATCCACGCAAAGAAGGATGCCACAACACATGGCATAAACTTCCATACTTAGTCTTAGAAATTGATATTATGGGGGTCATCTGTAAGTGGTTGAGTGAATGGCTCACCCCATCGGACGCAAGCTCAGGAACCAGTAAGGTTGCAGAAGGAGAAACATGGAAAACCATAGCTACAATAACAATTGAGAAAGACAATAAGAAATAAGCACAGAAGGCTTCTGCAAAATAAAAGGCCACACAGAAAGAAAAGGCCGCATAGCAGAAAGAGGCTTCTACAAAGGAGAAAGAAGCACCAAAAGAAAAGGTCTCTGCCAAAGATATAGAAGCACCAAAGGATAAATTTTCTACCACGTCGCAAGCCACTATTGACCTCAATGAATCTGAAATGGAGTGCACCAATGTAGAAGTAGAGATAGAAGGTGTAGAGGAAGGGGGCACATACATGGAGTCCCCCTTCATACTCAAGAGGAGGTAGAAGCAGAGTTCCATAGGACCTCACAAGAAAGAGGAGTTTGATAAGTCTTCAAGTGCGACACCTATGGTCCTCACGCAGGGGGACCTCAATGATATTGGTGTTGTGGTCCACAATTCCATGGAAACTATTTTGGGAACCATTGAGGACCAACACCATAAGACATTGGACAAGGTACAACAGGGCCTAAGGGAATCGCAGGTCCAAATAGGGGTTATTCAAGCGATCGTAGGACAAGCAAGCCTAAAGTAAGTGAGCCTGAAGCACGGAAGTGTGACAACATCAATAGTAGAGATCACCACCGACCTCCGTGGAGTACAATTACCAGTGGATCCTTGCATGTTGAGACTTCAGAGGAGAGGACACACCTATTACAGATGAAGAATTTGAGCCTTAACCTTGCAACGCTCCCCATTTAGACATTGCATGAGATGCATCAAAGAGTATTAGATGAGCTTAGGGTTCGTGAATAATGGGCATTACTGGTTATCAATGAAGTCAAAACTAACAACCAACAAATGTTCGAGGAAAAGGTACAAACACTCAAAGACCGTGAAGGAGTCATTACACGTCGTCAGCAACTGGAAGCAACGATAGTGTAGGCTTGAAGTGAGATTTCTAAGCTCCAAATTCCAGCAGAAGTGGTCTCCGAAGAGAAAATCCAGAGGTTAGCTACTGTGGTGAAGGAATCAAAAGAGAAAATTGGGAAGGTCCACTTCCATATGCAACTACAGATATCTGAGCTTCAACTTAAGTTGCAACCAACCACTCCTCTGGAAATCAGAGAGCAGTGCGAGGCTGCTATTAAAGAGAATATGACTACTATGGAAGGTGCAATCAGGATCCACACTTGTAGAAAATTAAAATAGATATCCAAGAAAAATAGGCATAGTTTGATGATATCATGGAAACAGCATGGACCTTAGCACCAGTGCAAAGGTTCACCCGACCGCAGCAGGGAAAATTCATCCAAACCTAGCTTAATGAGCTGCTTTGGAAGGCCTCCATCATATCCTCAAGGACATAACCCTGGGTTGATTAGGAAAGAAAACTCTCCCAGATAGTTTAGAGCAAGTTGAAGGCTATGCAACAGACACAAAGAACCATGTGCCTTGCATTCAAATTTCCAACCACAAAGAAACTGGTTGAATAAGTTTGTTAGGCCGCTACGCAAGGAATGAAAAATATTAAAGCATTGAAGACAAATTTCAATGGTTTGCAAGAAAATATCGAGGAAACAACAACAGAGTGACTCGGGATGAGTCACGACTTTGTGTTGGGGGCTTGTTGGGATAGGGTCCCCTCGGGTTAAATTTTGTAAAAGTTTTGTTAATATTGTAAAGTCTCTGCATTTTAAGGAGTGGAGCATGTGGGTCAATAGGAGTCAAATGGGTTTTAGGAAGGTCAAAGCCCCTTAGTTTGTTAAGATTCAAGTTGTTTATGACCCGCCCATGGTTCGCGGTCTGTGGTGTTGTAATGAAGTTTCATATAAAAATGAGTGATAGAAGAGTCATAAGGAGATAGCGAAGAGCATAAAAGGACACGTTTGCGGTCGATTTTGTCTATTATGTACTTGGGCGAAGGGAAAGACTCTTGTCGCTGTGTGTGCGAAGACCTTGGTAAGTCCGCAGCTGAGTGCGCAATGCCTTGCATCTATGTGCGCAGGGTTGGAAGAGTCTGTAATATAAGATCTAAGCATAATAAAGCTTGTTTCGAAGAGTTATATGCATATCTATGTGTTATCTTTTATCTCTAAATTTACTGTATGTTCGATCTGTTTACTACAATTTATCATGAAAAGTACTTAATAGATGCACGAAAGAAGAAGATCTATTTATTTACATTATGTTATGAATGTTTAGCGTAATCGACAAAGGATTTGAATCTATTAATTGTTAGTTGTTGTAGTTTCCGGGTTTTAAGGGTTAGGGTTCAAGAAGATTGGATAAAGTCCTAAGTATAACAAAAACACATCACATAGTCCTTTGGATGTAGAGACCTAGTTCTAGCATCCCCCAATACTGCCTTAGGTGAGATTGCATCTTGCACTACGTGGGTCGTTGGCGAATGGTCTGGTAGTGTAGGGTTTTGTTGGTTAGTGCAACTAACTCTGAAACTAGGTCCAAGCCCCCTCAAGCCAATAGTAGAGGATGCTAACCATAGGATACATAAAAATCCCTTAATAGAGGAAAGATAAGATAGAAATTCTTAGACAGATTACCATCCAAATGTGGAGACAAAATATAGAAAATAAATATCACAACGGAGTAATAAGAATTATGTTATAAATGTTTAAGTAGAAAACATGGAAAATATTTAGATACCATGAATAAGAGAATTCATAAGGAATTATAGTTCATAACACTTTATCCAAAACATTGAATATTTAATGATCAAGAGATGAAGCATAAAGAGAAACAAAATACCATAAGGAAAAATAAACATGAAGTGATACACACATGAATCTCTGCAAACTGTATATGCAAAACTACATATAACAATATAATAATAAAAAATAACACCCAGTTTTTTTTTTATCCTTTGTTACATTGCACAACCTTTCTTAAATAATAAAAATAAAATCATGAAATGTTTCTATCTTTCTGTAAACAAAAATCAAATAAAATCATATAAAATAAATACATATGGAAGTAGTTAAAATATGTATCGAATGGTTAAATCTTGTTTGTCTTGAATCTATTTAAATTTGGAATGTTGATTTGATTGTTGATATTTATATTTGAAAATTTTGATTCGATCTTCAATTTCTGATTTGATCAGGTGACTCGTCAACAACTGCCCATCTGCTTTTCTCTGGCGAATTCTTGAAAAACAAGCTTCAAAGATCCATTCTAATTTCCAAAACCATGATATTTTTGTAATATATGAGAGAGATTTTTATTAATGGTTCCATTCCTAACAAAAACCTATTTTGGTTTTCAAAAATCCGTTCATATTTGTTCAGAACTCGTGCTAGAAGTTACTTTATTTTACAGGAAAAAACAATCTAAAAACAGAGTTTTGTCGTGAAAACAAAACATGCTTTGACACGTTTTCCCTTTCACTATTCAGTTTGTTTCATTATGTTTGAAATAGTAACCTTGCCATGAATCTCGTGCCAAATTCACCAAAATAGGAGTCAACTAATTGATCAATTCTCGCTTGTCCATACAATTAAATATTTGTTGAAATTTTATTTTTCACTGCCTTAAACATTATATCTATATATATATATATATATATTATATATATATATATATATTATATATATATATATATATATATATATATATATATATATATATATATATATATATATTATATATATATCCACACTGACAATCTAACTGTTAGCATGCTTAAATCTTTTGAACAAAAAATTAAAATTTCTAAACCTTATACTCTAAAGCTAAGCTAAGATAAGAGATGTCAAAGGTGGTTAGTGATTGTTCAATCCTTGCTATTTGTTGTTGTCATTGGTAAGCTATAGTTTAGTTAAGGTCAAGGATGGAGCATATCTTTGGAGGAATGTTTTCTACTTAATATCAGGTTAGATGTTTCTACGAAGTTCTTAGATGGATATCCCTCAGAAATACCTTCCCAATGGTATACAACACTTCGCAAAACACCTTAGGGATCAAAAGTGTTGAGAAATCATTGCTAGTAGGATTTAGGGTTTGATTCCTCTTTCTTGATAATTACTTGTGAATTATGTTGGCTTATTTTACTTCTTAATTAGTTTATCTTTCATTAAGGAATTACCAAATTATATGTGTATGAAGATCACAAGAACAAGAGACACAATATGTAGGCACTCAAAAAGGGAAATACCCCTATAAGAGGAAAAACTAGTCACAAACTCTTCCTTTAGTAGATTCAGATTGAGATGAGACACCTACAGGCTTCTTAGACTTAGAAAAATACCTCCTCCAAACTTGAAGTCAACCCTTCCATGTAGTAGATGATATTAACAAAATAGTTCAAGTGACAACTTCCCAATAGTAGCTCTAGTCTAGAATTTTGGCTCCCCCAATAGAACAAATTTGACCCTGAATTTTAAAATTTCAGACCTGCAATAGACACAAATTTTCAGCCCCAATAACTACCCTTAAAACTTTGCATGTTTGAGAGAAAGATAACCCAAAACTTGATTTATGTCTTCCCAGCAAACTTCGTCCTTCTTTAGCTTCTTCGCTCTATTTTTCTACTTCGCTTACTTGTAGATCAAACTTGTTGAGGGAGTGAGTTATATAGGTTGAACTACCTCTCCTTATATAGCCTTTCTACCATGTCAAATTTCCCTAATATAGGATGATTTCTTGGGGATAGGGATGACTTGCTATGGAGGTGACAAATTACCTTTTTGACTCAAAAATAATTCTTTTTACATGATATAAAATCCCAAGAAGGGTCTAATAAAAATGACAATGACTCTAATGGCTCAAGAAAAAACCTACAAGCCTTCAATGGAGGCTTTGTCCTAGAAAACATTGAACCAATAATGAAACCCATTCTTTAACAAGTCATTTTCTTTAATACTAAATTTTCTTTTTGACAAGTACAATTACGAAGACCAAAGCTAGCTACATTCTTCAGTACTCTCTCCTAACTAGGGAGGTATTCATAATTATATGCATATATGAGTACATAAAATATTTTGAAAATGAAATGAACTAAGAAGAGTTCTATCACACTCAGTGCTTTAGACTAGATACTTGACTAGGGTAATCTATCTAGGTGGGACTAAGGGGACTCAAGATTTAGGAACCTTTAAGTACCATCAATATTTTAAGGTCTACCACCAACCTATGGATCTAGGTGTGTATCCAAGCTCAGAGCTCCATGACCAATGCCACCCTCCCTCTTTGGGATCTAGACATCAACAAATAGGCTGACAAGATGTCCTCCTAATAATATTTCCATTAGATGCTTCATCTCTCCTTATGAAGCATATTTGTAATATAAACTAAGCCAGGCATGCTTCTAAAATATTCAAACTTATGTAGGAGAGACTTTGTTAGCACATCAAATACATGTTCATTTGTCAAAATATATTGTAGCTTCATGATGCAATCTTGTACCAAGCTCCTAATGTAGTGGCACTTGTTGTTGATATGCTTCATCCTTGCATGGAATATGGGTTCTTTAGACATATTGATGTTTATTGATTATGACAATTTATAATTGTAGGATCCAGAGGCTTTCTAAACAAATCTAACAAAAAGTTTCTCAACCAAACAACCTCCTTTCCTACTTCACATGCAACAACATATTTTGCTTCCACACCACTTCAAACATTAGGATATTGTTTTCTATGCATCCATGAAAGCATTGCAGATCCCAATATGAAACATCCACCATTAGTTCTTCTTCCATCAGTCTCACTACCACCCTAATCAAAATATGTAAAACATGTTAACATCACTTCGTTTCCATCATACTTCAGGCAATGATTTATAATGCCACGTAGATATCTCAAAATATGCTTGGCATCTATCCAATGGTTATGCTAAGGCTCCAACTGAAATTGACTAAGGACATTCACAACAAAACATATATCAGGTCTCATATTTACCAGGGACATCATAGACCCCACCAACTTACAATAGCTAGTAGGATTGACAAGACTAGAGTTGGAGCTTCTCAAATTCTTGATATTAGTGATCATGGGAGTAGTCATAGGCTTGGAATCTATCATACTGAATCTCTACAATATCTCTATTATGTATTTATCTTGACCTAGATATATCCCTCTAAGTTTTTGCTAGAATTTGAAACACAAGTAAGAATGCATAATTTCCAGATATTTCATTTTGAATTCGGTCACCAAAATTTTCTTGCTTTCTTGTATTCTACACTCTACATCAGTAATAAACAAATCGTACACATATAGTAGTATAATGATTGGTTCATTCTTCACCACCTTGATGTAGTCATTTGCACTCATAGAGATTTTAATGAACCCAATTATTAATAGATATGTATCCATTCTTGTATACCATTCCCTAGGAGCTTGCTTTAAGCCATATAGGTTTTTCTTGAGTTTACAAACATGTGTATCTCTACTATTTATTTCAAAATTTTTGTAGTGCTACAAACATCCTCTAAAATTTTTCCTATGCTTCATTTTGGATTCTTCCTTCTAAATCAAAACATCTCATCTTGCATTAATCCAAGTACTTGTGCTTTGATTGAGTCTCATCCTTTGTATCATGGATTGTGTTTTCTTACTTGATTTATTGTCTAACTTAGAAGCCGATCTCTTGACTTGGTTTCCACCCAGTTCTAGGCTTGCCTTAGAGAATTGCACAATCCTTGAGGGAAACCAGCCTTGCTCTCCAGAACTGCGCAGTCCAAGATGAAAATGACCCTTGAGCTCAAGAATTGTGTAGCACTAATTGACAAGTACCCTTCAATTGGGAAATTTCATAGAGCATGAGAGGCAGTCTAGAGCCACTCAACCCAGAAATTGTGCAAAAGCCTCTTAGTGAGAAGCTACTTAGTGCATGAGCCAGTGAGTTACCTAGTCCTTCTCAAATCTGTGCAATCTATCTGGGAAATGCATGATATATTTTCACGAAAAATAAAAAAAGTAAAAGGCAAAAAACCATCCCTACAAAATAGGGATCTATTTTTAGCAGCCTAGAGGAGGCACATGAGTTATTTTGGATATTGCTGCTAAGTGTTGCCTTTTCCTTGATTTTTGGCCTTCACATTATAAACCCTAAATTGACCAAATCTATTTAATTGATGCTATTAGAGATAATTTTCACATTTGATATTTGAGCTCTAGCATTCCCGAGTAGATCAAGGAACCTTTGGTGCGATCGTTGTCGCTTTTCTCAGTAAGTTTTGATTTTCTAGTCTTTCATTGTTTTTTCTGTCACTTTTGCTTGTTTAGCTTGTGAGAGTGTTGTTTCACTTGTTTTTTTGAACAATTGCTAGTGTTTTAACTTGTTTTATTTATTAGAAGCATTTTTTCAAGTTTTATGTTTCCTTTCCCAAGTGTTGCATGCATTACCCTGTTTTTCACTGATGTTCGTCATTTCAGTGACTCTCTTCACATGCTTCATTTTCCTCCAGTTTGATTGATTACTGCACTTGTTTTTCTTGCATGCTTCATCAGTTAGATCCACACTCAGCATCACACAATCCTTTAGATCTTCTCAATTTCACACTCCCCTTGGGTAGATATGGGCTCCCCTTTCCTTGATCTTGCTTTCCCTTGCATGCAATGTGAATTTTGGGATCTTAAGGCCTCTTCTTTGGTTTCTGGAATTACATAGAGGCTTCCTTCGCTTGGCTCCAACTGCGCATTTCGCAGTCCCAGGAGCCAATCTCCCAATCTTGGCCAGTAAGACTGAGTAATGCACAGTCTCTCCTTGCCTATGCCCAGACTGAATTGTGCATTGCGTAGTTCCAGTCAGAAACCTTTCCCCACTAACTATTGGGACTACGCAATGCACAGTTCCAGTAGATAGCCAGCCACCTCCCTAAACTAGAATTGCACAATCTATCCCATCATGAGCCAGATTTATTGCTTGGTCTTGTCTTGAAGTTGCTTTTGGTTTTAAGCTAACATTTTCATGTCATGAGTGTCCTCTCTGTCTCCAGGACAATAGTTGTTGAGCATCTCTCTAGAAGTTATAGTTATAATGGCCTCCAAGAGAGACGTATCAAAGGAAACTTTCGAGAGAAGTACTAGGGAAGCAATTGAGTAGATGTTAGTTAATCTACCAGTTTATGCAGAAATTCAACTATTCATTAAGAAAGGCATAAAGTTGACATGAAAAAAAATCAAGGATAATTTTGCAAAGGAATTCAAGGAAGACTTAGGAACCGATAGGTATATATCAGTATCCAGCGGTTAGGTTTATAGAAGGTTGCATGCAGGTACCCCACCTTCCCATTTGCTAACATTATTAGCTGGATTGTCTCACACATAGATCTAGAGACTATGACATTTAGCAGTGTGAGCAAGATAGATCTTTCCACCTCCGGGACACAAAAATTTCATCATATTTATCATTTACGTTAGTCATCAAGGTGCATGGACACAGTTTTCTATGCCACCCAAAGCCAAGTGAGCACGAGAGATATATTCAAGCGTTGGGTGAAAGAGTCGTCAAATTTTAGACAAACACCCAATCATGTTTACAAGAAAAATTCTCTCAGGAAGGCCTACTATTTCTTGATTATCTTTGTCTGTCAAATATACGGTTAAGAGAGCATGAAGACCTTTCCTAAAGGTTGGGTAGTTGTATTAGACCAATTTGTGAGTGATGGAAGGCCATTCAACTGGTCAGACTTGTTGGCTCATCAATTACAAATCCTTGTGACTAATGCCTGAAATCCTCCCAGGAATGACAAAGTGAGATTCTACATGTCCGCGTATTTACTGGATGCAATCTTTCCCTAGCAACAGTTTCCTAGCATGAGTTAGACATGGACACTGAAGGAGACTATCATCAATATTTATTGTAAGTTGCTTTCTAATTGTAGATACCAAGGAATAATGGCAAGGATTACTAACCATTTCATCATCTTGTTGTATAAGATTATATTCAAGCAAGATCCACCTTACATGTCTCGAGAAGTAATGGAGGTGATAATTAACATTGCAGATTGGTATGCCTCACCTGATGGCACCTTCACTACAGTTTTTGGTGGAGAGAAGCCTTCGCATGTTCTACCAATTTATGCCATGGACAAGCTGGTCATGTAAGAGGTATCACGTCACCTCTCCATAGGGTTATTAGCACGACTGCATAAGAAGAAGAAAGTGCCATGGCCCAATCTTCCTTTTCAAATCAGATTATACGAGATTAAGAACTTAAAAGATGTAGATGCCAAATCTAAGGAGATATTAAAGTTAGAGTTTGATACCAAAAACTTTAATCAATATGATCCCCACAGTATTTGCAAGAACCACTGTGCGAAGGTGTATTATCCATGGATTCATGGGACATTTGAATGACATGAGGAGGACCCTTGGAGGTCCTATTATAATGACTCCAAGCTCCATGATCCGATTAGTATAACCAAAACTAGGAAGGCTACTCTACAGGAAGGAGCAACAAATGAAGCAACAACAACAACAATAATAAGCAGTAATCCAATGCAAGAAAGGACAAGAGGAATATTTCCAAGAACCCAGAGGCAAGGAAAAGATACAAGATGAGGGAAGATCCTATCACGAAGAAAGTAGATTTGGAAGTAGAGGCAAAAAGGGAGAAGTGGGTAAAGAGAGTATAGAAAAGGAAGAGAGAAAAGAAAAAGCTGCAAGAATCTAAACTAAAGTTGTAGGAGACAGAGAAGAAGTTTAAGGAAGAGCAGGAGATGAGGAGGAGAGAAAGGGAGGAGAAGCAGAAACAAGAGGAAGAATAAAGGCAAGGTGCAATGATAAAGCAAACAATGTCCATATAGGTCAAGGAGTCAGAACAAATGACATCTAAAGAAGAGGGTGAATAGATGCATCATCAGGAGATTTCTCAACAGTTTGAGTAACGTATTGAAGTGTTAGACATGGATTTGAGATAGAAGCCACATAATGAAGCCACTAACCTTATGTCAAGAGTTCTAGAGGTCATCTCTCAGTCTCCACCATCTCTAGTGTCAGAACCGCTCTTGAGTGAGAAAGGAGAGGCTAATCCCCTTGATGATGATCCAATCATGGATGTGTACAATCCATCATTTGACGAGTTGCAAATGAAGATTGTACAGGAATAGAGGAAACACTTTCTGGATGATCACGTGTCACCTGCATTCATGAAGGAAAGGGTGATAGTGTAAAATATCTAAAAGAATTCAGTTTCTGTTTCTCATGTCCCCTTCGTCTATGCAGGAGGAATGAGCTCAAATGTTAACTTCATGTTGGCTAAGAAAGAACAAATGGAAAAGAAATTGCAGGTTTATAGGCAAGAGGCTGAACAACTTAGAGAGCATAGCACAATTTCCATAATGGTAGAGATGATGAAAGTGATACTTTTTGAAGTATTAACACTTGAGACTACCATGTGGAAGCTCTATGATGGATTTGTCACCGTGCATAAAGTAGTTGTTCGTATGCATGGCTTACAACAATGGTGCAAAGAGTTTGTTCAAATTCTTAGGAACATACATGCTACCACCACACATGTGTAAGAGTGGAAAATTCAGTACAAAGGGGACCCTATTCCCTTGCCAAATAGGATGAAGCCACAAAGAGAGCTAGAGAAAGAAAATGTCTAAATGTTGATCCAGAACTATGATCAACTCTCCCTTTTCATCAACAACATACAAGCCCCATATACATGGTTGTACAAGAGTTTGGATGTCAAGGTGAGAATGCATAGGATCTCGTAAATCAGTTCCCTCACCGAGGCTAGACCCAAGAACCAAGTCCCACTAGAGATCTGTGGGTACATGGAGCAGCTAAGGTGAGAGGCCACCAGGGATGACTTGTAGCTGAGCACACATAATATGCAAAAGTACATTGGTGGTCCTGTCATGGTTAACACCATGTTGAACATGCTTCAGGATGAGTTGGATAAAGGTTCCAAGACCATATAACCAAATCCTATGGAGGCCAGAATCCTCTATCAGAAAGACACCATCGAGAAGTTTGTGGATATCATCACAGAGAATGAAGCTTAGCATCAATATGTGATCGAGAAGCACCAAGTGGATGTTGCTGAGTTGGTATTTTTCTAAACTTTGGAGTCATAGTGTTTTTTACTTGTTAGGCTATCTCTAGCCTATTTTGTCTTACATGGGTACATGTAATTTTGTTTGTAAATATGTTGTAAGTGAAATTATAATTGTCATTAGTAGAATGTGAAAGGTCATCATGATTTATCTGTAAAGAAGTTGAATAGGCATGAGACTAGACAAAGAGTCACAAAGGGGGATGTCAAGGGTCACCCCACCCTTTGTTATAAATAGAACCTCGCAACTCATATAACATGCTTTTTGGAGCCAAGATTTTTGCTAGCATTAGGCTTAGAAAAGGCTTGGGAGTATTGTGATGAGCCTTGGCTTCTCCACAATGTAGAGCGAGTATGATTCTTTGGAGGAGTAAGTGTTCTTGACTGTAATGTCCAACTACTGGGGCTACTGATCGTCAATGGTGTATGTATGGATGGATATTTCACTTATAATAATAATAATAGAGCCAACACACGACTATTCTAGTTGCTTTAGTAATGTATGTTATTTAACTTACGCATTTGCTTTGAACTACTTTGTATGCAATTGTATGAATCTTGTTGGATGCGTGTTGTTGGACTAACCCATCACTTTAATTTTTGGACTATTCCACATTTTCGCTTGTCATATCATTCTTCTCATGTGTTCCTTTCAAGCTGCATACTATTATAGGCTTCTAATGGGCACACCTCCTTTCTCCTTCATGTGTTAGAACCCCCATGCATCGCGCTTGACTCTCTGTAGGGTCACACACTTTCTTTCACCCAAAATTATCCTACTTATCTCTATGTGCTACCGCGGTCAAGGAATTACACTACCACCCACTACTGGGACTCATACTTCAAATAGTTTGAGGTCTAGTTGGGACTTCATATCGGGGAGATCCCCTGAATGTTGGCTGGTCCAACACTATTAACAGAAAACTTCAGGTTGTTCAATGTATACTTATTCATCAATGGCTCTATTTAGAAATGTTATTTTGACATCTATTTGATTGATATTCCATCCCATAGTAGTAGGTAGCGAAACCAAATATCTTATAATAGTATACCTGGTATTAGGAACAAATATTTCTTCATAGTTTATGCCTTCATTTTGTGAGAAACCATTTTCAACGAATCTAGACTTATATTCGTCTATGATTCCTGTTAGTGTCAGTCTTGTTAGCCTGTTACCTGGATCAAATATGCTTTTACAATGCTTGTCAGGACTATCAAAATCAAATTTTTTATGTCACTAGGTTTACATAGTAAAATGTGGTCACTGTTTCGTCAGTCTGGAAATGAAATCAGTCTTTTCAAAATTCACTCATGCTAGTCACCTATCACATTTCTATGAAGGTGTCATAATAAAATCAAGTCATTTATCATCATTGTTCCATTTAGTTTCGAGCCATCTTTTAGGTCACTAGGGTTTCCAAGGTCCACCATTTTCATGAATAAATCTAGTAGTGAATAAGGCATGACAAGAAACTCTTTGGTATTGATTTGTGAGTTATCACACATATATCATGCTTTCATGTTTGAAATTTCCATAAGAGGAAATTCCAGTGCTTAGGAAAGTGAAAAGACAACTCAGGTTTTAGCATTAAAACTGACCCTATTTTCAAAAGTGAAAAAAAGATCAATTTTTAAAAGGTTTGTGGGTCCCATTTCTTTTTAAAAAAATAGAAACAATTTTTCCTATGTATACTCAAAAGCCCCAAACTTGTTTCATTTACCTCTTATTCACTCTTTTCTATCGAGATCTCCACTCCAAAACAGAGAAAAAGTCGATTTTTTAGGAAAAATTGGAAAAACTCTCAAGGCCATATGCACAGAGACAAGGCATTGCACTTGGAGGGTTGGCACTGTGCATATATACATTGCACTGTGCTTAGCCTAGCTGTGCTACCCACGAGCCAGAGTATCAAGAAAATGCCAAAATCTCTCTGAAATTTAATGTTTTTGTCTTGTTAACCTGATTTAATTTCTTCCTAAGCCAAGAAACAAGTAAGTACACCATTATTCTTCCTTCTTTTCTTTTCAAAATAATCTAATGCCAATGTTTTTTTTAATTAGGGTTTGTAGTGAAATTTCTCATGGAGAATGATAGGTTGAGGTGACCATTTTTACTTTTTGGTTTCTAAACATGTAAATGTTGGCCTACACTTATATACATGTTTGATAAACAATTTTAACCACTCAATGAACCTCAAAACAGAACTTTACCTCTCCAAAAATGAAACCCTAGTTCATTCCTAGTGATTTTTGGGCACTTTCACTAAAAACTTTGTTTTTCTTTCTCACAAGAAAATCATTCTTCCATTGATGTTACACTCATTTTCATTAGCTCTCTTGAGGTTATTTCCACCTCTTTCAAACCTCCTTTACCATTTTTTGAAACTCCACCTTCACATCACTTCATTTTCCACTCATACCTCATAGTTTTTCTCATTTTCCTACTGCGAGGGTTTTTGTGATCATGGAGGCAGAAACTTCACCAGAGAGGAAGAGACATCACAAGGGAGGAAAATTCGTCAAATATGAGCCATCAAATTGTAGTGAAATCAACTCATATCCATTTATCAAATAGTGCTTTGAAGATGCACACTGCTTGGATTTCTGCAATAGCCTGAATGAGGTGGGTTTTCATGAGTAGTTGATAGATTAGGTGACAACTTAGTTGAAGGGTGAAAGTGCTATTATTTCTGGTGTCAAATTCATCTTTTTAGTGGCCTCCATTTCACTTACTACAAGGCAACCAGACAACGATGAATATTGGTTCAAGGGAATGAACCTAGATCTTGAATATTATAAGCCTTTCTTAAAAACACCATATGGGGAAAAACATGCTCACACTATGCCTTTCATATACTTATTAGAGAAATATGGCCCTTTGATGAATATTATCATGAATTTCTTTACATGTGAAGGAAGATTCTCTAGGTTGTATGCTTATCATATTCACCTCCTAACACACTTCACCTCTCAGAATATACTCAACATGTGTAACTACCTATTCAGGAGTATTTCCAAAATGTCAGAGAAGATACAAATGAAGAAAAAGGAGCACTACCCAGGGCCATTTCAGATCAAGACTATAGTCCTTCACCAGATTGCAGAGAAAGGTACGACTTGGGAGACCTTTTTGGAAATAGCCCTAAAATGGCATGAAGCCAATGAAGTAGCGCAATCCTATAACATACCAAAATAGAAAATGGAAGTGGGGTCCTCTAGAAAATTAGTTGAGAAAACTCAATCACCTAAGCCTGAGGTGACCAGTATGTACAAGAGAGGACAGAGGCTTGTGTTTTCATCTCATGGTGAAAAATGGGCCAAGCCTTCTACATCAATAAAGCAGGGATCAACAACGCGGGATAAAGACATAGTTGAGCATGAGTTTCAGCTAGTTGATTTAGAGGCAAAGGATAAAACTTCAAGCATGCAATAGACAATCAGAGATAAATACTATCAAATCAAGGAGCTTACAGTCAATATGGCAAGAGCTAGATACATCACTTCTATTATGAAACCAACTCAAGAAAAGATAGAAAAGATAGATCAACGCCTTAGAATTCAGCCTCTTCAAGGGGGCAACCTCCTTTACATTACATAAATGAGAAATTCTTGGATGATACAAATGAAAAGACCTCCTTTATATATAGAGGAGTCTAAGGGGTCATAACATAATCAGAGCTGACATAACAATAATAATGTAAGGGCACAATAATAACAATAGTGGGCTTCTATGGGGCACAATAGTAACAATATGGGCACTACATGGGTACATCAATATAATAAGTGGGTTGTACTAATAATAATAAGGGGTTACACTAGTAGTCTAGGGGCCTAAGTTGCCCCTGTCCTTCAAAAAGTGTTTTCCTCAATGCTTGAGTAGTTCTTGATGCTTCTGTATAAAATTATTGTCCTCCCATGTGGAATCTTCAGTGGGTAAGTTCTTCCACTTGATGAGATACTCTGAAATTGATCGATTTCGTAGCTACCGGGTTCTTATTTCTGTGACTACTCTAGGTTTGAATATGATTTTTCCTTCCTCTTCAATTTCTGGAAATATTGTTTCAATTGGGATCTTTTGCATCTTTTGAATAAATGGCCATACTTCTTCATCCTTCTTCCATTCATCCCTTGCTTCGTTTATCCAATCTAGTTGGATAATAGAAATAGCACAAAACAATGCTTCCACATCCTCATCCTTGAAGAGTCTTCCCATTTGGTAAGGTCACCATTTTTTAAGTGCATGTAGTATTGCCAACATTTCCTTCTCATAAATAGCTTGCTTGAGATGTAGACGTAAAAATACCCAATCACGTACATCAAAAAAAATTTCACTACGATGTTGATCTACCTGTTGTTTCGTTTGATTTTGCACTGAAGTGGCGTTATCCTTTAAAAGTTGGAGAACTTGTTATTGATGCTTGATGTGATCTTTCACTGCTTGAACCTTCTTCTTCTTGATATGTCCTTCTATCTCTAGAGTTTGAGGAGTGGTAATTTCTTCCAATCCTTTACAAGATATGGTCGGATTCATTTCTTGATGCTCGATGTGATCTTTCACTTCTTGAACATTTTTATTCTTGATATGTCCTTCTATCTTGATAGTTGGAGGAGTGGTAATTTTTACCAATGAATTACAAGATATGGTTGGATTCATTTATTCTTTCTTGATGTGATCTTTCACTTCTTGCATCTTTTTCTTCTTGATATCTCCTTCTATCTTGAGAGTTTGAGGAGTGGTAATTCTTGCCAATGCTTTACAAGATATGGTCTGATTCATTTCTTCTTTCTCTGGGGTGGGGTCCTGGCATATATCTTCTTCTTTTGATGTTTCTTGATCCTTTTCTTCCTCCTCTTCATATTCTACGGAAAATAATTTCTTATCAGCACACTTATGACCTTTAGTGCATTTGCTATCACAATTGTAACAAAGCCCTTTTTCTGTTTTTTTCTTCCAATTGTTGTGGTGTAACGCTTGTAGGTTGTGGAAGGCTAGGAGAAACAACACTTCCATATTTATAGTTGTGAGGGGTATGCTTCATGGTTTCCATAATTTTTCTTTCCACTATGTCACAAATCCCTTTTACTCTTTCCAATTGTTGTGGTGTTGCTCTTTGTATCCTCGTAATGTGCTATCATTTCCTCCGTGAATATTGACCACGTAACAAGTTGTTTACGAGAACAAATCCCTTCATACCATAAAAGTTGATCCTATTCTAAATATGAAGATGCAATACATACCTTTTGTAACAGTGGTACACCATGTAGATCAAAATATTGCTCCATCTGAAGTATCCAATTTACCGGATCCTTGCCATCAAACTTCCTCATCTTGCTTTTTCTTTATTTTAGGAGCTCGATCTTGAAATGACTGTAACTCTGTAATTTTGGATCTTTAAGTTCTGAAATTGCAACCTGTAGTAGCCCTCTATGTCCTCTTTCCAATGCCACTAGTCTAATCCAAATTGGATTCTCCAAGAAAGAGTTATGCACAATCTCCCAAGATGACCTGACTGTAGACTAGTTCAGTAGAGAGAACTTGTATGACGTGCCACGATTCACTGTTTTGACCTTTGGATCTAAAAAAGATATAAAAGAAACTCAAATCCATCGTCTTTCTGTACCTTCTTATTAAATTTCAATCTGATGCTCAGATATAAAGTTATGACGATTTTCCCCAGGTCACCTGTTTGGAATGTAATTCAGGAGTCTACAAAAAGACCAACTTCCTCAGATCATATCTCCGCAAATATAGCACGAAAATCTCTGAAATTCGGACCCGAGATTTAGCGCGATGTCTTCTCAAATGGGTTTTTTTTCTCAACTTCTGAAACATCGCAAAAAAAAAAGTTATAGGGAAAATTGCCACAATGACCTGCTTGGAGCAGCGAAACCCTATAATCCAAAGCTCTGAAACCAAATGTTATGAAACCAGCTCAAGAAAAGATAGAAAAGATAGATCAACACCTTAGAATTCAGCCTCTTCGAGGGGGAAACCTCCTTTACATTACATAAATGAGCAATTCTTGGATGATACAAATGAAAAGACCTCCTTTATATATATAGGAGTCTAAGGGGTCATAACATAATCAGAGCCGACATAACAATAATAATGTAAGGGCATAATAATAACAATAGTGGGCTTCTATGGGGCACAATAGTAACAATATGGGCACTACATGGGTACATCAATATAATAAGTGGGTTGTACTAATAACAATAAGGGGTTACACTAGTAGTCTAGGGGCCTAACAACTTCATTCCTTGAACAAGAGAATAGTCAGCTCAAAGTGAAGCATTTCATCATCGAAAAAGAGAAAATCAAGTTATTGCAGCAGGTTGGCAAGGGAAAAGAAATCATAGAGTCAAGTTAGCCTGAAGGAGCAAAAGGGAAAGGTAACAGGAAAAGGCCAAGAACAAAGGGCCCAAAGAAGGCATTACAAGAAGAGGAAGAACACATCCTATTGAATGAAGACATAGACGTAGAGGATATAATTACTCTTGAAGTCAATCAAGACAAGGAGTATTGGCTCAACAGGGTGAATGAACACTTGGGTTAGCTCCTTGAGAAGGAAAATAGGAATTAACAATTTCTTAGTCATATGGCACACCACTAACAGGCTCAAAACATGATCGCCAATGTCAAGGTCAAGCAGCTTGAAAATAAGCTCAAAGAAGCCAAAAAGGACCAAAAGGATGAGGTTAACACAGAGATGATTACTAAAGAATCTATGAAGGTTTAACATACATATTGTTATAGCTCCTAGCCAATTTTGAGCAAATTCTGAGCACTTTTGGTTTTTTGTACTTTTGGAGCTAAATTCAGAAAATCAGCAGCTCAAGAAGTGCGGTGCCTTGGTGCTACAATTTTTCCTCAGGCATCTATTTTAGGAAGATCTTGCATTTTTAGAAAGCTCTTTCCATCCTCTTAAAAGAAATTTTCTCAAATTTTCCAGAGGTGGCTCAGTTCTGGAGAAAAGTGCAAAAAAGTGGCAAAAAACTATCATTCTCGACCCATTTTGATAGGCACTGTGCTTAGGGATTAATTTGTTCTTAATAGTGGCATCAAGAGAGGAGTTTTTAATTTTGTTACTTACTTGTAGAAGGATTTTGCTGCTAGGATGCTTGTTCAGAACTCTATAACTGCCACTATTGTTTAGGTGTTCTTCCATTTTATGATCATAATCTATTCTATCCATGATAACAGTGGCATTTCCTTTGTTAGCTTTTAAGATTATAATTTTTTTGTTATTTTTGATGTTTTTTATGGCTATGGCTTCTTCTTTGGATCACCCACTTATTGGTTAGCAAAATATCTTGCGAACAAACTTAGACCTTTATCGGTAACACTCCCTCTTATATCAAAGATTCAGCTTCCTTCATAGAATGGATCAAAAACCTAGAATTTAGGGACAATGACCTAATGGTTAGCTTTGACATAGTGTCTCTTTACACTATGATTCCGGTAGATGAAGCCTTAGAAGTATTGAAGAAAATCACAGACCTTGAAACAGTGGAACTAATAGGCATTTGCCTTAAATCTTCATACTTCAGTTTCAAGGGAAAAATATATGAGCAAACACATGGCGTTGCAATGGGCTCTCCATTATCACCATTGATTGCCAATCTATACATGGAACACTTTGAGCATATGGCCCTTAGGTCTTCCCCTTTACCCCTGAAGAATGGAAACGATATGTAGATGACATTTTTGCTAAATGGAGCCATGGTTTGGATAAACTTAAGGAATTTTTATCTCATATAAATAGCCTCTCTAAACACATAAAATTCACTATTGAAATTGAAAAAGACAACCAACTCCCCTTCTTAGATGTCCTCCTTACCAAGAAAAATGGAAAACTAAGCCACCAAGTCTTCAGAAAGCAGACACACACTGACAGATATCTTCATTCAAATTCCCACCACCATCCGAAGCAAAACGTTGGTGTCATCAAAACCCTAGCCACCAGAGCCTCCAGAATCTCTGACCCTGAACATTTAGAGGAAGAACTTAATCATCTCCATGAGGTCTTTGTAAACAATGGCTATAAAAAACACATTATCCAAAAAATAATTAAAGATTCCATAACCAATAAACAGAAAAGAAAATCTCTTGAAAACCCTAGAATCTCCTTACCCTATATTAAAGGAACCACAGATAAAATTGTTAGAGTTCTCGCCAAGCATAACATTATGGTTGCTTTCACGCCCCCTAACACCCTAAGAAACATGCTTGATTCTACTAAGGACTTATTAGACCCAAAAAATCACAAAGGAGTATACTCGATTCCCTATTCTTGCGGTGAAGTTTATATAGGTGAAACATGGAGATCCTTTGGAATAAGATTAAAAGAACACATTAATGATATTACAAGAAATTGGTCGGAAAAATCAGGTCTAGCAGAGCACGCATGTTTCTCGTCACATTATATCTGTATGGAACAAGCAAAGTTAGTCCACAAGGAAGACCATTATTTAAAAAGAAGGGTGAAAGAGGCAATTGAAATTGAGAAATCCTCCAATAACATGAATAGGGATGACGGTCTTAAATTAAGTAGCACCTGGAAACCCTTATTAAACAGAATGAAAAAACATTAAATTATTCTAATACTTTCTAACTAATTCATAACAAGTAACTCATTTATATAACATATCATATAATTAAATAATAAAAAAAATAATATATCTTTATGATAATAATATTAATAATTATATAAAGAATAATAATAATAATAATAATAATATGAATACTAATACTACTAATAATAATAATAATAATAATAATAATAATTATATGAATAACCATAATAAACTAATAGATAAATAACTAATAATAAGAACATTGTTTAAAATGTAAAAAAATAAAAAATAAAAATAAAAATAAAAATTAATGAAAAAATGAATAATATGTAATTAATATTAATAAATAAACAGAAAATAAATATATAAATCATATATATATATATATATATATATATATATATATATATATATATATATATATATATATATATATATATATATATATATATATATTAATTAACAACAGTAATAAAAAAAAAAATTTAAAAAAAATTTATTAATTAATAATTATTAATCAATCAGGCTGACATTATAAAAAAATAGATATCAAATTTCTTTCTAAACAACTATTAATAGCTCCATATTTGTCACAACTCTCTCTTCTCAAAATACAGGTCTCGTTGCCCTGATGATGGACTCACCTAGCTAGTCCGAAACGTTGGTTTCATAAATGGTTCACAGGTTTTTCCACTAGCATAACACTCTGCCAGCCTGTATGGAATCTCTCTTTAACACATATACATAGAGATTTACCCCTGGATCCCAAAACCAAGACTACTAGATTGATTTTTCATTATTTTCCTTCCAATGTTACAATACATATTTATACATGTTGAAGCATCCAATACCATGGACCGAAAACCATTGTATCTAAAGCCATGGATCGAAAACAGTCACGTCCAAAACCATGTGTGAAAACCATGCACAAAACCATAGGTAGGTTCGCCCAACCTAATATAGGGTCAAAAAAAAATTTCCCCATGGAGCTACACTGGACCCCATAGAGGGGGGCTACCCACCCCCCTCAAACCCCCTGGCCCCTCAACCCCCCCGATTAACCAAGGTAGCTAGTCATGGAAAGAATATAACACAACCCAACCTATGTCTTCCTAAGCTAATGAAATCATGTTTACTTGTGCTCATTATTTTTTTATACACTTTCTCTTCTATACTACACTGACAATATTCTAAATACACCATGGCTTCTGATATCTAGATCCTTCTCATATTTACTCTTGCACTCCTACAACCTAGACCTTTTTGTAGCTCCAAATCCTAGTTCAGCAAACCCTGAAACCCAAATTTTCACAAACATAAAATATATATATATATATATATAATATATATATATATATATATATATATATATATAGCCTAAAACACATTTGATTTAAAGTCATAACACTGATAAGAGACTTAGAGAGATCCTTCTCATGCTCAGTAGGGCTAGCTACTGATCTGAAGTGGTTTGAGGTTACCCTTCTCGATTTCATTTTCAGCCTAGGAAATTGTAAGGACTAACATTTTTGGCATCGTTGGCGGGGAACGACTGCTAAATCATTTAGAGGAAATATCTAAGTGCTTTCAAAGAATGGGTTCTATAGTTCATAGCTTCCAATACACAAAGATAGGCTGAATTCATAAATTTCATCAGTTTAGTGTTTGTACATTCTGGCTTCTAAAAGGCATACCAGGTCAAACCTTGACCGAAATCCACCCTTCATTGTTGAAGATCTGGAAAGACTGCTTAGAAAACTTAGATTACTAATCACTAAAAGTGCAGTTCGAAAAATTAAAAGAACAACCTCTCTTCCTAAAAATCTATTTTCCTTTGAGCAAATTCCTTTTGATGAGTAGATAGAATTATCTCTTTCCAAGTCAAAGTCTAAGTCTTGTATTTATAAAGTAACATTAGAGCCTTTAAAGTTTAAAACTCACTCTATTTCTTCAAAATCTTTGTCTGTTAAAACTGATCAGGAACTATGGTTGAATTTTGACAAGCTTCAAAGCCTTGTTGACCAACTCTAGACCACTACTGAAAAGGCCTTCATCCAGTATCAACTTGAATACCTAGCCACTACTTCATCTTTTGTTTTGCCTTCAAGCACATTTGTTACATCTCCCAAGATTTCAGTTTCATCATCTTTCATACCACCTCCATTTGTTCCATATTTGCATGTACAACCAATTGCAGTAACTGTGCCACCACCATTAGTATCATCATGCTTACCTACACAACCCATTGTAGTACCCCCACCACCTCCAATAGTCATGGCATGATTTTCACCCCTCATACTACCTGCTCAACTTTCTGCTTTGCCTCATAATTATGGTCAAAGACTCCCCTTGTTTGATGGAAGTGCAGAAATCACAACACAACATCATGTTGACAAATTGATAGATTTTATTGACCTATAAGACATTGATGATGATGATGCTAAAATGACAATGATAGCTCAAAGCTTTCCAAGGGATGTGAAGAAGTGGTTTCGCAGCCTAGCTGCTAATTCTGTAAATAACTCACAAAGGTTGATTGATTTGTTCCTAGCTCATTGGCAAGAGAAGAAAAATCCATTGAAGATATTGGCTGAGTATAACTTAATGAAAAGAAATGAAAATGAGACAGTTCAAGAATTTACAGCAAGATTTAATTTGGTATACAATTCTATTCTTGAGGATATGAATCCTCCACCTGGTCTAGAACTTCTCCATTATCCTGATGCTTTTGACTCAGACATGGCATATCAGCTCAGAGAGAGAGACCTTGCTACTCGTTAAGAAATGCAGAAAAATGTAGTGAGTGTTGAAGCCAATATGCTTATCAAGAAATCTAAATCAAAGCTTGAGAGGACTGAGAAGAAAGTTGTCTTTAAAGAATAACCTGCATCATCTTCTGATGTAAAGCTTGACAATTTGATAAAACCTATGGAGAGGATGATGGATTGAACATCCATAACTGATTGACTGATTTGAAATGGGGGTCTAACAACTTGTTATGCTTACAAGAACCTCCCACTCAAACCTTAAGAAATATATGATCTAGCTTATGTATGACATTTACGGAATTAAATACTTGAAACAGGTGTATGTTATTTGTTTTGATCTATTTAAGTGCTTTAAGTCCATTTTTTTTTGTTGGTATTAAACAAAAATACTAGTCATATAATGCAAAAAATAAACAACCACACATAACAAAAAATTTAATCTAGGAGTTCACCCGAATATCATGGGCTACGTCTCCTTGAACTTTTGTCATCTTGACTTGGCGCTTTGGGATTATGGTAAAGTTTCTTTTACAAGTTCCATACGTAACTCCAAAGGTTACTCAACTAAACCAAAGAACTTAGAATACCATCTATATCCATGTTGTGGGTGTCATCACTCTGCAAACATATCTAAGCTTCCTTAGACTTGATTCCTACAATCAGTGCTCTGGGCTACCCAAAGCTTCTAGATGGCACTAACTCCTTCAGAATTCTTCAAATGTCTCTGAAACTTCTTCTATGGTCTCCAGCACATATAAGACACCAATGATAGACTGATCATTTGATCATTTGTTACTTGAAACTTCCATGTAGCATCTCGACCTTTAGAAGTCTCGAAATCCTTTTGCAAATCCTTGTAATGGATTTAGAATTCTCAATACAATCAGGAATGACTGTTGGTTCACTGAGAACAAGTATTGGTAGCTCCTACAATTGCCTACAACCTCTGTTAGCTCCTGAGCTCCAACATCAATCTTCTTGGATGAAATTCTCCATGAAGATGACTTCCCCAACTTCTCTAGACTATCCCATCGGTTTCATAAGGCTCTAATTAGCCTAGCAAGCATCGTGTTCCACTCTCGCTTCTTCTCTGCTTCTCCTATGTTTCCTGTCAAAAACTGCCCTTGGAGTGCTTTTATGCAATATCCTCTAGGGATACTCCACGAATATTGGCGAACCGCGCTTATCTTCAGCTAAACTTAGCATATCCTCCTAAGTTTATCCACTCCACTAATCGTCGAAGGTAACTGTTACCATAACCATTGGGTGCATACATGAGGGATAAGACCTTATCGCGTGCATATCTGGTGGTCATGGTTAATCCTTCAACCGTGGTATTGATAAGTGGAGAGTGGTATCTCATGCACCTAAAAGGCTGTAACCAGTATTTTCCAAATTGACGCGATTAACCTGAGTGGATGACACGTAGCATGGGAAAACCACTTTTCTCATGTGCTTTTAGAGTATTAACCTTCGTGCATGAATCTACAAGATATTTCGTGGCAACCGTTATATTGAGTGGAATACATCAACGATTGAGATCGTCTGGGCTAGTTGTGAGTGGACGAAACGATATTCGTTAGATCTAGAGAGGTCAATTCAATGACGCAGATTGAAGCGCTTTATAAAACAAACCTCCATCCGATAAAAAATAAGTATGCACTGCATCCATGGTGTTATAGCCTAAATCTACCTCAGGCTGAGAAAGGCAGGTCTAGGGTAACATCAAACCATGCCTAACCTGGTAAATAGCCCTACCAGGTCGGGAGAGGGCTCTCTCCTTGTAAATATCAAGAAAATATGGCAAATAATTCTAGATATGACTTATGTAAATACTAATTTTAGGCTAGGTATATGCTCAGAGGAATTTGATTGGTTTTGATGTTTGGTTGCTAGATCAGATGAGGAAGCTAGCTTTGGGTCCGGGAAATCAACTCAGATTTGTAGAGGTTCCTGTGGGGTGAGGTAGACAAGTGTTTTAGCACTTTGAAATGAATGTAATGGTGGGTCTAAATACTGGTGAGGAGTTGGAGAGGGCATGCAAATGTCATGAGTCCTCTTCAAATAGTAGAAAACATTTAAAACTAAATAAACCCCAAGGTAGAGCACTAACACACCAATGGATTCCACCCTTTGCACTTGATCCATTTAGTTATGCAGAAACAGAGAGATGATGACACATATAAACATAATATAAATTTAATAACAGAGAAGAAAACAATGCTAATTCACATTACCACAAGAATCCCACAAAACACTGCAAAACCCTAGTTTATTTCCTTGCCAAATTGTAGCAGTGATGTATAATAGTGGTCAATGCATCCACAAGAGTCCAACCTTGACAAATGACTAAGAAAGTACAAGATATGGGAATCAAACCACCTATGCTAGCCATCAGGGGTTGAATCCATGATTCAAGAAGCTATTTCAACAAGATCTAAACTAGGAACTGAAAAATAGGCAGTGGAACAGCTTGCCTCTAAAACTATGGAAACTGATTCATTCAGCTCAAAACCACATATAACTGATGTATCTACCTCCTTAAGTCATTTTTCATCGTTTTTACATCATAGTACATCCATTTACGTCATATTACATCATGAATCTTACCATGAGAGAAGAAAAAGTCAAACTGGTAGAAAAGTATGCGAAATTCTGAGTTTTTTGAGCAAAATTGGCGAAATTTTTCCTGATGCATAGCGCCATCTGCCTGATGCATAGCACCACCTGAAGGATGAGTTTGAAGGCCTTCCCCTTCACCAAATTAGCTCCAAGATGGCTTGTTGGGAAGCACTGTCTGTCTACTTTCTAGGAAAACTAGAATTTTTGGATGTGGAGTCCATTTTCCCCTTCAAAAGTCACGTCTCCCAAGACTACTTCCTATGGGTCCAAAAAGTGGTAGAGAGGGCATTTTTTAGGTGTTTTTTTCCCTTTAGGTGACCTAGATCTCCTTCAAATTTCATGAAACTTTATGGGTTTTAGTATTTTTCCATGAGGAATCCAAAAATGTAAGCCATTTGCCAAAATTACAGGCCAACTCAATGCGAAGAGCCAGTAGTGTTGCACATCAGAGGAAAATTCCCGTGTTTTGAAATTAAAATTTGTGAAATGACAACAATTTCTCAAACTTGCTTCAAATTTGGCAAGAGGCAAGCTTGCTAATTGATTTGCTAAGGCAAGGAGGCTTCAACCAAAATTTTAAGTTTATCTTGCTCCCTTTTGGCTTCTAAGGCTCTCTTTAACTTAGATTTTAGGCTTCTTATCCTTGTCTTGCAAATTTTGTTTCGGGCCAAATAGTGATAAGCCATGTGGCGCAACATGTTCTTATCCTTGTTAGCCTTATCAAGCAGCTTATCAAGGTGGATATTCACTCTTTCCAACGATGATTCTTGGTCAACTTCTATTTCTCATTCTAGTGATGTCACCTTGGTTTTGCTTCTTTTTGCCACTTGCCAATTTTCCTTAATGGTTTGCAGCTCCATGATTGCTTGTTTGTCCTTTAATTGCTTGTTCTCCTGCTTAAGGAAATTAATGATCCACTTAGCCCTCTCAAGGTCAAGTGATAAGGCTTGGATCTCAGCTTCTTTCTCTTTGATGACCACATCCTTGAGTCTTGAGCTTTGGGAGCCCAAATCAGTGTCATCTTCCTCAACCAAAACAAAATCCCTATTTTGGCCTTTAGAAGGCCCTTCATCATGCAATGGTTTCTTTCCTTTGTCCTGTACTTGTTCTGCTGAAGAAGAAGGCAAATCCCCTTTCACCCCAAGTGAAGATAGCATTTTCCTATGGTCCGGTGAAGATAATGAGACCCCTTCCGCCCCTGGTGGAGATAATACTTGTTTGGCAGCTGCAAAAAGTTTTCTTGTACCTTTTTCATAAGTTATAAACATAGGAATGTGAGCCTCTTCAGTTTTGATTTCATGCTCTTTTTGTTGCCTAGAAGGTCCACCTTCCTCTTGAGGATCTGAAAAAAATTGAGGCCTCTTGAAGATTTCATGGGAAATGAAGGTGTCCCATGGCACTCCTAATTGAGTAAGCTGATGCACAACAATAATCTTGATGACAACAAAGTGATAAATACTATTAAGCTGATGCGAGTATGGTTTTCTCTTTGCAATCACAATCATCCTCTCTATGTTTTGAAAATGAAATATGGAATACTCATCATTTTGACCCTGGTGAAATGCATAAGTAATCTGATATGATAGGCATAGAGTCTGGAGAACCTTCCCTCACATGTGAAGTATTTTATGATGAGTTTCATGAGTGGAACATACCGGTCCTCCAAGAACTTGAAAGGAAACACCCTGCTCAATTTACCATGATAATTGGCCTTAATGTATGCTTCATAATGTTGTTTACTGATATTTTGTCTTTTGTTCCACCTTTCCCGTACATCTAGCATTCTAGTTGCTTCTGCAATAATGGCTGGTGAAAGTATGAAATTGATGCCAGCAAGGTTTACCATATTTTTCTCCATGTTGATGACAAATTTCCTTGCCAATTCATGATGATACTTAACCCTCTCAACCATCTCAAAAAACTCAAAGAAATATTGGTATCTGAAACAAGTGGTTGCAAGGGGGCAAGCAAGGAGTTCAACAATTCTAATAGGTTACTCTCTGATAATTTTCCCACCCTTGTGAGGTCTCCTAGGCTATACATTCCTTTCTCTTGAACTTTCACTTAGTGTCTCCTCTTTATAGCTTGACTCACTGTTTATTGCCATGGTGTTTGGTGCTTGTCTTAGGGAAGGGATGTAATGATGATATGGTGAAAAATGGTAATGAGGGAGGACAAGAGTGATGAGTATGAAGAGATTTTACTAATGGAAAATGGAGTTTGGGAATGAAGGGATTAGTTTCAAGAAACTAGGGCTTAGTGAGGGATTTATGGTTTGGTGAAGGGAATGAGTTCTTTTAGGGGAGTGAGATATGGAAAATGGGATAAATGGAGTGATTTAGGAAAATGGAAGAGGGAAAAGGGTTTAATGATGTTTTTTTTGGGATTATGGAGTGAAAATTGCACAATGGAAAGGAGAATAAGGAAGAAAAGCTAGGGTTTAACTTTCAACATGCAAAACTCATGAATAACACAAGTATGAGATCAAATTCAGCTCTAGGGCAATGATAACTTACTTTTAGAATAGCAATGCAACATTTTTGAGGGTTTTTGAATGACTTGGAATGATCTAGCAAGTTCTGGACTAATGCTTAGCGCACTGGGCCCAATGCGCAGTGCCCTCCTGATGCACAACACCCATGCAAATTAACACTGGAATAAAGTCACTAATGTGTAGCGCCAATATAATGCACAACGCACTACCTCTGATGTGTAGCGCCAGACAAGTTTACTTGAAAAACAGGGTTTTTGACCTCCAAAGCTCAATCTTCCTCCAAATCGAGATTTTTTGCTCTCCAACGGTATTTTGCACAATAAAATGATAAATGGCACCAATTTCACTTTATATATGGATGGATTAAATTTTTTTACTTATTCAAACCCACTTTTCTATTGTCCAAGTCAATTTTGGTCATTAGCTCTATTTTTCATTGAAATCAAATTTTCTTGGTCACTTGGTAAACTAATGCATTGATGCTTTTGCTTTTGTCTGCAGTGGCTGGAGTTGGAAAGGTGAGCAAGGGTAGTAGTTGGAACTTATTACATATAGAAAAAATTTCAAATTACATAAATTTTGTACATAAAAATAAAAAACTCTGTTTTCACCTAAAAACATAGTTTTGAGGTAAAAATCATTTATTGAGCATATTATTACTAAAATTTTGATCTGATGAACTTATAAGACCACCTCATGTGCCTGCTGACCTTCTATTTGGTTTTTGATGACCATGGTGACAAATCCTAGACCTAGTGAGCCCTAAAACCATAAAAATGATTTTGGTAAATGGAATGAAATAAAATAATAGTAAATGACCCGAACATGTGAAAACTGGATAGTAGGTAAATGCCATGAGGGAAAATGACAGTGAACCACTACCATTAGTTGATCCATGACCTAATGGAATGCAGCTGATGGGATGGGACACCTAACATGCATGCAAAAAGAGAAATTTGATCACTGATGGATGGATGAAGATACCGACACTAACACATGTTTTGTTAAGAAACAACATTTGGTGGGGGTGGTAGAGCACTATCTTGTCTTGCAGGAGGTCACGGGTTCAACTCCGTCGGACCCCAACATATTTTACATAACCATTCCATGGCCATGTAGCAGCCTTTGAGCTTGCCACTTGTTGGCACTTGATTTGTCCTTAAGGTCCTGGATCAATATCTGATCACTCCTCCCCATTAGGAATCTTTTGGACCCCAAAAGACTAATTTATTGATCTGTACAATAGATGAGACTAACAACACCCTCTTCTTTCAGCCTCCATACACTTGCCTTGCATTGCTGGTGCCGTTGAACCAGAAATCGAAGGTAGTCAACACTAGCCTTCCTAGATGCGCTTGTCCTCCTATCAAGAACTGTCTTCCTTGAACTCATTTAGAATTTGTACCAATGAAATTATGTTTTACTGACATCTTGTCAAAAACAACATAATTTGATGACATAAACTCTTGCTCCATCAAAGAAACAAATTTCACATCATGTGAATCATCATCATGTCACATTTCAGTACTTTCATTTACAAATGATCGACTAAATAACAAGCCGACAAAAACATGCCTTTTTCAAACAACTGACTCTTCAAGTCAAGCATGTACAAAAAGAACTTGACAATTCTTTTTCAAAGTAGAAAGAATTCCACCTTTTGTGAAACACTTCATCATTATCTCCCTTTTCCAATCTTGGAGACAAAATCAACTTTTCTAAGTCGACATGACATTGCATGCATGTTTAAACAAAGCAATCGACCATCAAGTCAATTACACATACATGTTCAAATACAAGGAAATCATCAACATCCCCGTGTTCGTACATACCATTCTCATGTATGTATTCTATTCTTCAACTTTCTCTTAAGCACAATCATAAGTAAAAGATCCTCAGTCATATGTCCATGTACTTACAAAGCTGAAATGAATATAATTTTGATGCATTAAAGCGAGTCTGATACTCAACTTTTTCATTCACCTTTTTGGTAAAACCCTACAACTTGCATTCCATTGGCAAAGAAATGCATCAAATCAAAATACATGTAGCCTTGATTGGATAAGAGCTCTAACCATTTCTTACCAATCCACATCAAAGGTGCTTCCTTTAACTACACATCAACATCAACATCCTGAAACACATAAATTATGGAAACTTTCTTTCCATTCTTGCCATTCTCTTCCTCCACTTTCTTCAAATTTGGTGGAAGCAATGTTGGATTCAAAGTCCAACACTTTTCAGCAATATGTCCTTGCTTATGGAAATAAGTTCAACACATGTGCATCCTCTTTACAACATGATTTTCCTTGTCCAATGAACCTTTGGCTTCTCGCCTCCTTTTCTTCAAAAGTTTCTTGTATGTGGCCATTTTCTTCCAACATCTAGAAACACTATGGTTAACCAAAACAAAAAAGGAACATGCAATTTTTTTCCAATGCTTATGTGGACATTATCATGCTTTACATAATCAAAAGAAATATGATTGAATTCAGATTTATACCTTTTTCCTTCACCTTTATTTCCTTCATGAGGGGGTGAATCGAATGAGGAAGTGGCTCCCTTTGGAACACCATCAATCTCTTCAATGATTTGAGAGCTTTCACAACTCTCTTTTTCAAATGCATGCTTATGAACACCTTCTTCTTGCAAAGTATGTTTCAAACTATTGCATTCCCCATGAATACAATCTTTACAAACTTGAGGTAGAGAACCTGAAATGAAACTCCTTCTAGTAACTGTTTCAATTGCCTTCATGGCTGCTTTGGAACTTTTTCCATAAGATTGTCCATAGCCAAGACCCAACATTACCCATGAATACAATCTTTACAAACTTGAGGTAGAGAACCTGAAATGAAACTCCTTCTAGGAACTGTTTCAATTGCCTTCATGGCTGCTTTGGAACTTTTTCCATAAGATTGTCCATAGCCAAGACCCAAATACTTAGGCCTTTCCTCAACTATTATTGGCTCAATAATGCCCTATGCATGTTTTCCCAATCCTTTTCCTTCATAGCCCATTTTTTACATCAAATTGGACCCTATGCCTCTTGTATGTTTTTCAAAAGAACTACTATAAACATTCTTATAGGAAATTGAAGACAAACTAGGATTTTCTTACCTCTTCTTCAAGCTGATACTTGACTAAGGGTTCTTTGGCAAAAAGGAGTTGTGTCTCCATCTCACGCATCCTTTCTAGGTTCATATTTACAATATGAAGTTGGATCTCCATTTCCTGTAATTTGTCAGAAAGCAACTACTTCTCTTCCTTCATGGAATTCAGCTGCTCTTGAAGTTTGGTGCTCTTCCTTTCATCTTCATACATTTCTTTCACCATATCCATCATGATGAACAAGTCTCACCTTATGTATTCATCAAAGAATCTTATGAAGGATGAGGATTTTGAATACTGACTTGTACAAGTTGTCATTATCAAAATGAACAAAAGTACTTCAACCAAATTCACAAAGCTTATTCAAGCAACCTTTTGCCTTGAGGTCCTTTGGGTAAAGATAATTCCTTCAACCCTTCTTCCTTCTTGTCCTATCCTAGACTTAGCTATCAGTAGCTTTCTCTTCACCTTTTCAAACTCAAATAATTAGTCATCTTACAAACAATCAGATAGTCAAATCATTTGTACTGTTTAAACACCTTCAAGTCAACCAAGCAACTTATTGCTTTGTTAATCAAGAAACCTTTCTCTGTCAATCAAGCATCTTGCTATGATACCACTTGATCTAAAATTTGGGTTTAACAGCTTTTTATGCTTACAAGAACCTCCCACTCAAAGCTTAACAAATATATGATCTAGCTTATTTATGACATTTGCGGAATTAAATACTTGAAACAGGTGTATGTTGTTTGTTTTTAATTGTTTAAGTGCTTTAAGTCCATTTGTTTCTACTGATATTAAACACATATACCAGTCATATAATGCAGCAAATAAACAACCACACATAACAAAAAATTTAATCTAGGAGTTCACCTCAATATCGTGGGCTACGTCTCCTTGAGCTTTTGTCATCTTGACTTGGTGCTTTGGGATTATGGTAAAATTTATTTTACAAGTTCCAGACTTAATTCCAAAGGTTACTAAAATAAAAAAATGGGCTTAGAATACCATCTATATCTCTGTCATGGTTGTCATCACTCTGCAAACAGATCTAATCTTCCTTAGACTTCATTCCTTCAATCAGTGCTCTGAGCTACCCTGAGCTTCTAGATGGTACTAACTCCTTCAGAATTCTTCAATTGTCTCTGAAACTTCTTCTACTATCTCCAGCACATACCAAACACCAACAAAGATCATTTGATCATTTGATGCCTAAAACTTCCCTGTATAATCTCAACCTTTAAAAGTCTCCAAAGACTTCTACAAATCCCTGCAATGGATTGAGAATGCGCATTATAGTCAAGAATGATTGTTAGTTCCTTGAGAACAAGTATTGGTAGCTCCTACAACTACCTCCAACATCTGGTGGCTCTTGAGCTCCAACATCAATCTTCCTGGATGATATTCTCCATGAAGATGAATTCCCCAGCTTCTTTGGACTATCCCATCAGCTTCTGAAGACTCTAATTAGCCTAGCGAGCCTCTTGTTCCACTCTCGCTACTTCTCTTCTTCTCCTCTGTTTCCTGTCGAAAACTGCTCTTGGAGTGCTTTTAAGCAATATCCTCCAGGGATACTCCACCAATATTGGCTAACAACACTTATATTCACCTAAAAATAGCATATCCGCTTGATTTTATCCACTCCGCCAGGCTGACTGTTGGAGGTAACTATTACCATAACCATTGGGCGCGTACATGAGGGATAAGACCTTATCGCACGTATATCTGTCTATCATGGTTAATCCTTCAACTGTGGTATTGATAATGGAGAGCAGTATCTCGCATGCCAAAAAGGTTGTAACCGATATTTTCCAAATTCACGTGATTAACCCGAGCAGCCAACACGTAGCACGGGAAAACCACTTTTCTCATGTGCTTTCAGAGTATTAATCGTCGTGCATGAATCTTCACAAGATTGTGCGACAACC